>VXCB01000010.1:0-505689 GCA_009613015.1 Mollisiaceae sp. DMI_Dod_QoI
TTTAATTTCTGGGCGGTGTCCGACACAGCGGTCCCACACCCCACCACCTTAAAAAGATTTTGCTCCAGGGTTAAAAAGGTGTTACAATTGGCTGAGACAGGTTCCTTAGTTTTTTTCCTTCGAAGGGCGGCGGATCTACCCACACCCACGAAAAAACACAATGACAAAAGCATTTTTTCTTTTCAGTCCCACAATCCCTAAGACTCTCACACCCCCCCCCCCCCCCCTTCCCCCCTCCCCAAAAAAACTAGATAAGTTTTCGTCAATATACAAAGAAGTGTAAAAATTCAAACGCTAATTTTCAATTTGCTTCAGACGCTCAAGAGCCCATGGAATTCTCAAGAGCTATCCGTGAAATCATATCCTCGCTCAGCAAGGATCAACCCAAGCGCTTAAATCATTAGTCTTCAGAACAGTCGAGAACCCATTTGAAGCAGAAACATCGCAACTCGCCTTCTTCACCTCAGGACTGATATTCGGTGCCCCATCCGGGTACTCGATGTGAAACACCGGTTTTCCCGCGTCAATGAAAGGCTTTGAGAGACCACACTCGTTGAACTGCTGACACTGCTCGTTGACAGCCCATTGCATGATCGACAATACGGAGTTCACGAGATCGCCTGCGTTCTTGAGTCCAATAGCCATGCCACGAGAATGTGCGTTGTCGGCCAGGAAGTTGAGAAAGTTGACCGCATCTGCTTCTTTGATGCCAGCACCATTGTCGTTGGCATAGCCATCAACGTTGTCGGGGTCAATGCCGTCACAGCTTTTACTGGCTGCCAGTTCAATACGTGTTGTCATGATAGATCGCACATTTGCGGAATTGGTGTTGAGCCACCATTCGCCTTGCCATCCTTGCATAGCACTGCCTTTGTCAGACGCTTGGAATGAACTTTGATCGGGACGCCAGTCTTCGAAGCTTCCGGCTGAGAAGTAGCAGATGACTTTCTTGCCAGCGCTATGGAGCGTTGAGATGGTAGATGCCGGTGTATCGAAAAGATCAACATCATAGACATCTGCCGCAAGGCTAGTATCCACGGTCCCACTGATCTGAATCTGCCATGTTATTCCTGCGGCAGGCTTCCAGTAAGTTCCACTTGATGAAGAAGAAGGTGGAGCTTTGCTGGCAGTAATTGTTGGAGATTGCGTCGTTGATGGACTGGTTTTTGAAAGTTGGGGTACGATTGTAGGTGCGGTCTGGATCGTATTTGGCGCCTGCGTCGAAGTGAATCTTGTAGGCGAAGCGGTAGCGCTCGGAATCGATGAAGTTGTAACAGGGGAATCATCGTCATCCGGGTCGTCAGATTCAGAAGGTGCCTCAGTCTCGACTGGGAAATCGACTGTGGTGGTGTCAGAATCAGCCTCAAACGTTGCTGACGCCGGACAAGCTGAGATACGAGTAGTAGGAGAAGCTAGAAAGGATGTGCTTGCTACAGTCGATATAGCCACGCCTTGTGTGTGGTGAAGTGACGGCCAATAATATGGTCGCCATGGGCTGTAAGGAGGAGGCCAGTGATGGCGTTTGATGACAGCCGAAGTAGATAATTGCACAAGAAACAAAAAAATGGTAAGAAGTGAAAGCATAATGAATGAGTGTAAGAGAATGTATACCTTCAAGGCAGTTGAAACATCTTGAGCTAGAGAGAATTCGTGCTGATCAACTCACTTATAGTTGAAAGAACCAGACTCCAGCATCGGGTACCTGGCGCTGTTCAGGGGAACCGAGGTCTCTACGCGATCCCATCCAACGATCGAGGACCCCAGAATGATGAATCTGCAAGCGCTTAATGAACATGTTTCAAAAACTAACCTGGTATTGATCAAGCGGCAAAGCGCAGATCACATATATTGATTCGTCCAATGTTCGCAGATTTCATTTATTCTGACGTGCATCTAGATTGCACTGAGAAGATCCGAGTCCTTCCTCGGTAGACACTATGATCAGCCTGAATGCCCATATGGGAACGTCTGACTTTTGGATCATCAGCAGTATTTTTGGTCAACCGACAATTTGGTTATACAGCTTGAGCGTGTACGCCGCGATGCTGATGTCAGGGCAAGGCGCTCTAAATAGTTCAATACCCAGGCGAGTCGAACATTGATCATTCCGAGCGCCATTCCCTGTCATCAATTTCAGACTTCAGGGAGATCATTTCAACATGCAGACTCCTTCTGCGGGAATAGGGGGCTGACACCTTTGGCTAAATTTAGTTGAAAGAATGGCAAGAGAAACGTGAGAGCGACGTGCTGAGAACTTTGAACATGAGCCGGGTCATGTGACGAAGAAGGAACGCACCCTGGCTACCGAGTTCCAATAGGTTGAATCAAATTTCATATTGATGACCTCGAAGTGATCGATGTCGCTCATAGGTTTGTTCTATCCCTTGGCTAACTCGCAAAATATTAGAACTCTCATGTGAATTACATTTCCCCTGCCTTTCGATGTTGACATTCAGCTGATGTCTAGGGGTGAAGGAAAAGAAGAACGACGAACTTGATATTCTCTTCCCAGCTTCTTAATTTTGATTCAGCATTGTCATCATCAACGGAAGAGTCATCACATACTTCATTTCCACAGCACATCGCCACAACTTCGGCAAATCCAAAATGTATAATCCGGTATCGTGGTGCTAATTAAAGATAGTGTACCATGATATGTAAAGGGTGTATAATAACTAGAAGACAAGAGGATGGGATTGAGTTAGGCTAAAAATAGTCGTATGTGTTCAAGAAAGCAGACAGTGAAGTAAAGATAGGACGAAACTTTAATTTTAGATAATAGTCAGGGGACTGGTGCCGGTCCAGGAAGGAACATTAGTAATCTACTGACATTTGGAGTAGGAGCGAGTTGACTCAGAATATGGAACGGTGAATGAAGGAGACGCATGATATTCGCTAGTAGGATCGAGATACCGGCTTTCATAAGCCGCTCTGGGTCGCCTTCGCTCAAAATGTGGTGTGCAGTTTCCTTAATTCTGGTCTCAAAGTCCAGTGATCTGAGTGGAAGGGATCTAGAAGAGCGAGGAGAAAAGCTGAATTCTTTGAGCATCTTGAGGATGGCAGGTAGTAAGCAGTCGTACAAGATGTTTGTAGATAGATGTCCTTGACAAGAAAAAAAAAGCAGGAATGATGGATTTGATTCGCGGATAATCTAAGCTGATGTTGAAGACCGAGACAAGAAAGCAAGATGGGACTATTCAGGTTGATGTAGGACAATGGCACGAAGAAGAGCGCAGAAATGATAGAAGAAAATAAGCAATGACAAGACAAAGGATATATATCATACCTCAACAATCATGATATGAACCTCATACTAGCCCAATACACCTGTTCAGCTTCTCTGTAAGGTTCCATCTTGTTCATAAAATCTTCTACTTTATTCGTTCCATATTCGCCCGCCAACCACACAAGCCCAGCACCGCAGTCATTCAACTAGAGACGACATTAGCAAGCTTTGGAAAACAAGAATGACAGTGTAAGAAATCACGATAAATCTGGAAGCACCCTGCTATTCCGGGATCTTTAATAAGAAATGGAAGCGAAAGACCCCTGTCCAATGCGTTGCTGATGTCATTGAGGCGAAACATTCTGATGAATGGAGTAAAATACGAGACCTGAAATTGACCGGGGCCGAACATTGTTTTCGGCTTGAGAATCGGTATGCATTGCCGTGACATCAATCACCACCGATGTGTGCTGCTATACTTTAGCTAGAGCCTGGAGCTTGGATACAGCTCTTCGAGGATGTCTTCGTTTCTCATATGAAACAGACGAGCGCTTGCTCTGAACATATCTGGAGACCTCAGCTTAGGCGCGCGCGTGATAGCATACCGGGCTGAGTTCTAGTTATATACACCATACTCCGTTTCATTGACATTTTCAAAGCGTGATAATCAGCTTAAAGAATCGCTCCGGGAAAAGAATATACTTACTCACTCACCTCCTCTACTCATCTCGGGCGCTAAAACACCAACACCAACTCGACCCAACCCAACACTCCTCCACCATCATGTCCCTAATCAATCTCGACCCAGAACCTATCTCAGACACCGACAACTCCACAATCTATACCACCTTCACGCCCCCAGAAAGCATCGCGACCTTCCTCCCAGAAACAGAAGATCACGACCCCTCGCCCAACCCCTCCTCTTCCTCCGTCCCCTGGCCCGGCTCCACCTTCATAATCCGCTCCGTCTCCTCCGGGGAAGTACTCACGCTGCACGAGGGGCAAGTAAAGCTCTCCCGGCCAGGTGGTCGCGGGACCATTCACTGGGCGTGCGTTGAAACTAAAGGGTGGCTCGGCTTCCGGAATGTCAGCTCAGGTAGGTTCCTGGGTCACGATTCTAGAGGGAGATTGTGTTGCGCAGGCGAGAGGCATCAGGGGTGGGAGAATTTCTGTGTGAGGTTGAGACCGGAGGGTGGATATGTCTTGCTGATGACGCATTGGGAAAGGCTGTGGCCCGTGGGGACGGTGGTGGAACAGGGGGTGAGGAAGTTGGCGAAGATCGGGGAGGGGAGTTCGGGTGGGATTGTTTGGGAGTTTGTTAAAGTGTAAAGTGGTCGATCTCTTCATGTGAACCTTTTTTGGGGATGGCGCTTTCGGGTTGGTTTAAATGTAGGGTGGGTATTGTGGATGAAAGTTCGGAGATGGAGTCAAGGAAGGGGGCATATTTCCAAGAAAACATAATGCAATTTAGCACTTGAGATTTGATACTCCATCGCTTCACGCCCGCAGATAACCTTGCCCATAGCCGACCTTCATCCCGAGACACTTAAGCAGCGCTATCATTTTTCAACAACGCCCTTCTCCAATCCCAATAATTCTTCCGAATCCTATCATATTTATCCCCCAGTAACCTCAACGCCTTATCCGCCTTCTCTTTCTCGCCCTTCTCCGCCCATGCATCCGCTAGAAAGTCTAAAGCATGACTACTCTTCACATCTTCTTCGCCCTCTCCCTCCTTCTCAGGTAACTTAACAAACTCCCCCGCAAAACACTCCTGACTCGCAAACCCCCTTCCTCCCTTCCGAAGCACTCCCCTGAGATAATTCCATGGGCTCGGATTCTGCGGCGCCTCAAACGTCGCCGCTTTGGAAAATTCAATCTCTCTATCAAGAATATTATCTGGAATCTTCGGATCATGTTCCGTGGCTCTAGAACCCGGGGTACAATATTTTGGATCCGAGAAAACGACGTAGAAACGATGGGCCCAAGCACTATTATTCCTGACATCCTGTCGTAGCATAGCCTCAACGCTCTTAATTTCTGATTCATCAAAAAGGTCAAGTTTTTGGACTAGCCATTGGCGATATGACCAGACGTGATAATTTTTTGAGTCTTCGTTGAACATTTCGCCCATGAATGCTACTTCGGACTCGGCGAGGGATTTTAATGCAGCCTGGTCGGAGGAAATGGACTCATAGAGGTGCTCGATGAGGACTTGACGGTGGTGCCAAATCTGGTAGTTCTTCTGATGCTCGAGTGCTACATTGTTGACCCATTCAATCTCATCTGTAACGGAGGAGTTGAGTGCTAAGAGGGTGGTAGCTCGATACAGCCAAACGGTGTAGTGAGCCGCGTTCATGGAGATGATGTGTTCCGTGAGGTCCAATACTCGTGGAGAATATTCCTGAGCTGCCATTATGGCTCTGAGATAGCCCATAGCTATGGGTCTTTATTAGCTCAGTGTCCGTAAAACCTGTCGTGGGGACATACCTTCAGCATACTCATCCGTATAAGCAATAGCAGCCAACGCCCCCTCCCCATCATCCTGCGGAATAGGAATCACATCATCCCACTCCGGATCGCCCTCGTACCGGCCCATCTTCTTCCCTCTTAGATTTCCTAACAATTTCCTCCTATTCCTCTCCTCTTCAATCTCTCCGCTCTGAAGCTCCTTTCCGAACTCCCTTCGTTCACTATACCTCGCACTCTTCGCTGTCAACCCTTCAATTTCCCTCTCTCGCCGTTGATAGAGTTTATATTCCGCTGGCGTATAGCTTCCTATATCAATACCTCTCGTATCCTTCCCTAGATCCCGAGGTTTGGGCAAGGGGGTCGGTAGTTTCTGCTGCTCGACAGCTTTCCAGAATTCTTTCTGCTGTGCAGCCGGCCAGGATCTCCAAGCACCCGTCTCTAGGAACACCGCATTCGCATACGCAGTTTTCTCGTTCGCTGTAAGGTTGGCGAGGCCCTTGGTTTCTTTAAGGGTTTGGTAGGGTCGTGAAGCTTGGTATTCCGCTTCGAGTTTCGCCGCGATCGTAGGGTCTTCCGATTTATTGTCAGCAGGAACTTTGAGAAGAATAGGTGACACGGAAGATGCTTTATATAAACCGGACTTACATTCTTTCGGGGGATCTGGTGGTTTTGGTTGGGCCTTGGGCGCCTTTGAGCCCTTGGGTGCCATTGTTAAATGTTGGTGGGGTCGAGGGGAGAAGGTTCAGCTAAGGAATGTCAGCCGCAGCCTCGCATGTGGAGAACAATACGAAGGAAGAGCTTTAGAAGTGATAGTCAAGCTCGAGGAATTTGTTTTGATAATCCATGATTGCATTAAATTAAGTAGGTGGCTTTGGTCATTATTTGTACAGTGAAGTCGACTTGCACTATTACCCATTCCTGCTGGTCAATGCAGCCCGCTGTTGCCAGCAAATGTCTAATCCTCGACTCTCCAAAATTTCCAAGCTTCCCTATCGCCATTATCTCCATGGACCCCGACAAGCTCCTCAACGCCTTCAATCCCATCAGCATTCAAAAACTTGTCCTGATCGATTTCTTCTCCGCCCAAGTGGTCCTCAATTCCATTTTTGAGGACCGCAGGCCAAAGGACACCAATACCATCGCAACCCAAAGTCGTCTCAAATTTTCCATAACCTTCCTCCTGGAGCGTATTCTCCAAACGCTTCATCTTCTCTTGAGAAACATCCGGCTTGAGAAGCGTAATTGCACAGCCTCCACCACCAGCACCTGTAAGCTTGGTCCAACCAATACCCTCGTGGTCGACCAATTCTCGTATCCGTTCCAATCTCGGATGCGACACGCCCAATGCAACTAATAACCCGTGATTTATGGTCATCAGCGCTCCCACGTCTTCGAGGCTTGACAAGTTTTCTGGATCAAAATTATCGTTCCCAATAATTTCCGTTGCGCCTTCACAGACCTTGTCAATCGCATTCAAGATTGATTCTGTGATCAATGGGTGTTTTTTCTTCAGTGCTCCCACCTTCGCGACCTCAACTGCTGTAGATCTCGCTTGTTTCGTGTCGACCACGAGCAGTGGAAGCTCAGGAAAATTCCATAATGGCTTAACTTTGGGAGGTTTTGTGTAGTCCGTCCTTTGGAAAATAACGCCCTTTCCTTGTGAAGCTACTGTATTGTCAACCCCCGAAGGATTGCCATGTATGCACATTTCACCCACAAAAGCCCATCGATTGATACGTTCGATTTGAAGACGTGCCTCATCTGCGGGTTGGTCGGGATGAGGCCCGGAAAGTGTGCGGATCTGTAGAAGAAGTGCGCCCGCGATACAGACAGAGATAGAGGCGCTGCTACCTAATCCAGCACCAATTGGTATTGTTGATCGAAGTGTGTACAAACAACCTGGAAATGAAGGCGAACCGAGAGACAAAAGGAGGTATAAGAAACAGGAAGCAGAGTTTTGATGGACTTTGCGAACATCATCCGGCTGGTCTGGAGAGACGTTGATCAGATGCGGTTTAATTGCTGCGACGAGCTCTGGGTCCAGGCTTGTCACTAGATCGTAGTAGTACTTCTTCTTTCCGGGAGCGGAGAAAGTACTCCATGGCAGATCGTCGATATTCCATGTATGTGAAAGGTTGATGTCGGGGAATCGAAGGGAGACTGTTCGTTTCGATTTAGAGAGTGCTGTGACTAGAAGATAGGATCGCAGAGAAATGGATGCAGCGATTGCGGCCTAGCTATTGTTAGCCTTGGTTGCAGAACAGTAATTGTCGCGATTCACCTTGCCATAAACAACAGCATGTTCACCAAAGACAATAACCTTGCCTGGCGCAGACACCATGAAAGTAGGCATCATAGGGGTCGATTGTTTCCTATCGAGGTTCGCGCCCCGTCGCGTCTTCCTCTTGCCATTGATCTCAGTATGCGCCATGGTCTCGACGACCTCATCTACTTTGTGCGAGCCGTTCGTGAGGGGAGGCATGTCGAAAGATGGTGATGGGGAGGGACTCGTATCAGAGGGAGTCTCGATGACGAGAGAGGTTGTACTGGAACTCGAGCGCGAATGAGTCTTTGTTTTGAGGGGTTTGCCGCCGAGAGACCTCCTGCTCTGATGGCTGGTCATCGCACAATGAGCGTGGGCTGTGGAATTGATACCGAAATCCAGGAACGAACGAGTGAGGAGGTAACAAACAGCCTTTTATTATTAAAGCCGCACAAGCAACATCTCGCATCGAGCATCGAGCATGGGAATCGTCACCCTCTCCTTGTTCTCAACCCCAGTTGCTTACCCGATTGGGCAATGCATGGGGGACCCTGGAACAGGAACTGTGGGCTAGCGCCTCAAAATGCAGGTGGCCGATCGGGCTGACGACCAATAAATAAATCCGACTTTCGACGAGTACTTTGTATGATGGGAATATACTTTGGCTATTGAGAAGAAATAATATCTACATTCGATTGTTGCCTACGGTAAGTGGGGGTGGGCAATTCGACAGACTCGACCATGGATCTCTCCGGCCAGTCCTCATCAATCGAGAAGTATCATGGGACTCTGCTAATATGCAAGCAGCTAGCCTTGGGAGGTTGTTGGGTGTAAGTGGTTGACAGTTTGATACATATGTCGCTTTTTCCCAGTGAGAATGGCCGCCAGCCACCACATGATGTATTTTATGGTCACAACGACATCTCCTTGCCAATCAAATATGTGGCAACTCGTCTTTGGAAGAAAGTTCTCTCAGTTATCAGCTTTCAGTATCATTGGTTATACATGTGGACTCTCAATTCATGAAGTTACGTAGGAAGGGCAAAAGGAAAATATGATATCGCAACCCCGCTGTGTTCATCTAAATGTCGAAACCCTATTCTACGCTCTGGAAAACAAGCATAGATTTGATAACACGCACTTGTTTTGATCTTAAATTGTAAGAATTTATTAGACATCTCTCAATACCATTTTATCACCATGGAAATTGAACTCTTGTCAAGTTGTAGTGCGACTGGTATATATTAGCTCTTGTCGTTTGTTTAATTTTTCAATTACATGGAGATACTTTTGTAGGCTTGGGAAGTTGCCTGAGAAATCATTTTATGGATGTAGAGAGTCTCTTGTGGAGTTGTTGGAAACAGAGTCTTAGAAGTGGGGGCCAAAGGTTCGGCCCGCACGAGACAACTCCATGCGAAGCGGACAGAATCCAGCAAAGACATGAAATACTAGGTAGCTGACAGTGTGCATTTCATCCTCCATCAACGGTCTTCCGCTTAGGGCTGTCTGCGACTTTGTTTTTGCACAGTTATTAAGTCTAGGCAACTCGTGCCAAGACTTGGAGATTGCTCCTGCATCACAGGTCCTCAATAGCCCTCAAATGTCTAACCTCAAACCCGTCCACAAACGCTACAAGCTCCCTATACTTCGCAAACCCTTCCGTCTTCGCAAACTCCATATGATGTTCCACACTCTCAAACCCACTAAACAGCACCCATTCCTCTTTCTCCTCGCTCTCCTTCTCAATCCTCCAACCCCCAACAACAAAATACGGCTTCGTGAACTCTTCCAACAAATACCTCACCTCATTGAACTTCTTCTCAAACCCATCTTTCTTGTCCTTCGGTACGAAATGGCGATTACAGCTAACAACTGGTGCTGTGAAGACCCATTTCAAATTCTCCTCCGCTTTCAGCTCTTCCTTGCTCGCAGGTACAATAAAGACATCTGTATCAAGGTGCCACATCGATATTTTCTTACCAGGATCTTCATGCTGCATCACAACATCATCCTTCAACCCCTCAAGCAAGCGCTGATTCTCTGGTGACGGCAAAAATATTCCATGAGTAGTCGGCGAGTCCCATTTTCCGATGATGTAGATGACGGATGGGTCTTCAACTTCTTGGAAATAATGAAACGAGTGTTTTGATGCAGTTTCTAGGACCGTCCTTGCAGTTTTGAGTTTCTGGATGAGTGTGGACGGCAGAGAGGGATTTTCTTTCGTGAGCGGATGGGTGAGGGGAAGGATTGCGAACTCGGTGACTGGCATTTCGAGGCTTTGAGACTTGAATTGAACGGTTGGATTGTCTGAGAATGCTGAAAAAATTGCGAGGATCAGAGTGAAAAGATAGAATTTATTGAAAGCTACACTCGTAACTCACTTGAAGCGCAAGGCATCGGCGGCTTACGTATAGAATCGGCTAATCCCGGGAGCATTTGGATAACTATATCCGTTCCTATAACTGGAATCGCATCACCACGCGGACGCGAAAGCTCATAGTGTATGCGCGCATGAGCAAATCCGCAATTTTCGTCTCGGCTTGGTGCAGATTTGGTTCGGATGGCTCATCATTTTTACTTGGCTATGTCGCTACAGCTTCGCATTCCCAAATGTGCCATTGTGCCATGGTATGCCAGACGCCCTTTGTAAATGAAGTTGATGCATAACCTTCCTTCATAATCTCACGCTTCATTAGCCCCAGATTCAAGCCCTCCCACTTATTGTGCTGCTCGCTTGCCCTTGGCATTCTTCTTTGGGGTGTCGGCGATGGTAAGGTCTAGGTAGAAGCCGTTAGAAGCGTATTCAGAAAGGATAATTAGAGCTCAAATTCCAGGTCTCTGTCTCTCTTGCAGACTCATTGAACGGAAACAAAATATTGTATGCTGGTGGCTGCTGAACACTTGAAGCTCTTTCGTAAATACGTACTGGGTGGCAGCGATTGCTTCAACTTCTCGGCCTTCTCGGAATCCTTCAAGACAAGTGTGTAGAGGTGTCTTTGGCATCGGACCTTGAACTTGATCTGAGACGACTTCTTATTACGCTTTATGCGGGCAGCTGTGTTTCCGTCAGTCTCTGGCCTCGAAGATCGCTGACTCTCCCATTTATTATTTATCCACCGTTGCTCGTGGGTTGAAAATTCATTGGAAGCCCGCAGAGATTGGGAATAATATCAACGTACAGGAAGCATCCTTGCGTCTGCAAATCTCAATGAACTGTTCCATTCATTAGTTTTTTTCTCCTTTTAACAATTCTAGATGCGCTTTAGCGCAATGTATGGTAGAACTCACGTTCTTGATGTCGGAGATTTCGCGAGGCATTTTGGCGGTATTTGACTTGGAATTGGGAGATTGAATTTGGATTCGCGCTGCGGCAGAAAAGAAGCTGTAGATGCCGAAATTCCTTTGTGCGTGGCACGTGCACGGTTATGTATGGAGCTAAACACTCGGTTGTCCTCGATAAGGAGGCAGCAAGACGATAAGCTTTTGAGGCGCAGTCACATGTGGCTAGTGACGCGCGTCTGGGGAAGGAGTGAAGGTGTTCTCTACATCAGTACTTGAATAACAAGGTTCCCCAGAACCAATGTGGCTCTGAATCACTGCGCTATCAACTAATTAGCCTCAATGTTCTATTTGAAGGCCTCTGGAACTTCAAGTTAAGCCTGTCTTGCACGTTCCGTTCTTAACGCCACCTCCTTTCTCGTCTAAGATGCCAACTCCTTTAGACAGAGCTTTGAACTCGAAAGTAAGTCGACTTCGGGCTTCTAGTACTTATAGCGTGCTAACTAATCGTAGAATACATTTCTTGGTATGCTGCGACTCAACGTGAATCATGCTTATACCTGTAGCTTTACTGACTGTTGAAGCATTTACTGGAATCGTCACTGCAGTAGCAGCATGGTCCATATGGGGTCAGGACATGTTCCCGAAGGAGGGCGATCCAACCGGAGGTATGCTATAAGTAAAAGAAACCAGTGGAATACCTTCTAATTAACTGATGGTCAGACCCGGAAACCTGGACACGTGAAGAATTGCGAAGATGGCTCTCAGCGGTAAGTGGTGATATGCTTGCGTATAGCTAGGATATCTTTACCCCGATTCTGGATGCTTCGAGTCTTTTTTTCCGTATTCGTATTATAAGGGGAGATAGCAGCAACTTATCTTGAAGTTGTAATCCAGTCATGTGCTGAACACTGGCTGGAAACCCTCGAAGGAGCTCAATGTTCGGTGCTATTTCACTTGATACCTCTAATGACTATAATCATTGTTCTTCTTTGGCGTAGTACTTGATACTTATGCTAATAGCTTTCTGTAGAGGAATCTACATCCAAACTCGAAGGATACCCAGGAGGAGTTGTTGGAACGGGTTAAGGCGAACCTGAGAACTCCAAGAACTTGAGACTTGACCTCGAGTTTATTTTGAGCGTCAACAATAGCTAGCATTGGATTTATAGAGTTTGCCCCCAATAACAAGCCTTGGTGAACCGTCATCGAGAAAATACGAGCTGATTTGTGAAATTTTGTATTTGCATTGACGCTCTAATTTATGCAAAGAACTTCTAATATAATCATGCCCGCCGCGATGTTGAATTTATGCTAGTTTCTCCTTGGATTACGTAGAGATTGAATATGTTTCTCATAAGCAGAGCAAGTAATAGGATATGCACGAAGGGAGTGGTCTGCAGCTACACCATAGATGTTCGCCGTCAGGCATCAGCGAGCACTTCGTTGTCTATCCACCCTCTACTTCTGTTGGTGCGTATCCTGATGTCGCAAAAAGTATTAAGAGTCAGAACAAAAGAAATTCGTTAGGTGACAGCATTCACTGTTCAAGTTCCGCCTCAAGAGCTGCCTGGCGAGCCTAGAAAAGTGTCAGTCTGCTGTTAATGTACAGAATTTGGCAGGACAATTATACTCACTTTTTCGGCATCGATGTGCTGCTGTACACTTTGCCTGTGTCTCTTCAGTTCTCTGATGTTCTCCAACGTAGAGTTGTGGATTCGGAGATCCTTAAGTTCCTTTTCCAAACGCTGATTCTCTTCCTGCTGTTGACGCATGGTATCTGCAAGTGATCGTTTGGCAGGAGCGATGGAAGATTTTCGGGGACGGTCGGACTCGGTAATTGGGCCATTGCCAGCAGTGTCGTTTGCCTTTCGCTTCCGAGTCAAAGTCTCAGGCTGGACTGTTAGAGATTGACGACGGGAGCGAATACCCTGGGTAGCAAATAATGATCTATCACCAACATTCCTACCTACTGCTGCCGACTTTAGTAAGGCATCTCTTGGTCGTCTAACCTCGGCAACTTGGCTAGTCGCAGTTGCAGATAATTCGGTTGGAGCAGCACTGGGTGATAAGACTGCCTTCCTTTGCCGGTGTCCTAGCAGCTCTGGAAAAGCGACAGACTGGCGTCTAAGTTCACTACTTTGCTTGGCCATAGCTGTAGATAGCTCGGTAAGGGTAGCATTGGACGATAAGGCAGCCTCCTCCTGCGGAGGTGCTCGCAACTCTGGAATAGTCACTGACAGGTCCTTGGCTTCACTAACTTGCCTCGCCGTCACTATGGGTTCTGCCGAAATAGCGTTAAACGATGATGCAGCCTCTTGTAGGAGCTGGGAAGAAGGCGACTGATGTGGGGTGGTTTCTCGCTCGCGCCATTGCTGGCGGACCTCCTTGGCAGTATTATCCGCATGATTTTCACCTTCGGTGGGGATCGTAAAGGAGGATAGAGTTCCAAGAATCGGGCTTGGCACAGTGTGGTTTCGAGGCTCAGGAGTCATACTGTCAGATTGAGCGAAGCTATTTTGACCCACACTAGCTTGAGACAGCAGCGAGTTCTGGTTTGAAGTACTCGACTTGAGTTTTTGGCTGCTCTTCACGCTCATTTGCACGTCGGCAGGATCTGCGACTTCCGTAGAAGCGTTAGAAACTTCCGAGAGTGCTCGAGCAAATTCGGGCCGCTGGCTACCATGGTTATTTTGTGGATTGTTGCTTGCTCCGGAGATTAACCTATCTTGAAGACCTGCGTCCACAGATAACTCGGGCGGGCTGCCGCCCTCGAGATGAGTGATGGTGAAGTCTATAGACGATGTCACATAAGTCCTGGGCTCCGAAAGTTTCCGAGACATTTCCGGGCCAGTACAAAGGGACGAAGAGACAGGTAGGGATGCTCTTCGATCCAGAGTTTCAGGCACACCAGTAAACTTCATATCTTGACCAATCTTCCGAGCCGTCTGAGGCGGAGTGATTGGCTCAAAGATAGGACTGGGAATCTCTGCAGACTTAATTTGCTCCGGATGCTTTGTGACTAGCTCATCAGGCTCATCGGCAGTCTCTGTACTGGACAGGACTTGGTCGGAACTAAGGTTGCTAGCGACAGTATCGTTACCTTGAGTAGATACTCTGTCTCTTGAAGCTCTATTAGCAGGGGCCGACTTAACTCCAGGGAGAGACCTCTTTCTGAGTGTCGCATGAGTAGAACCAGGAGTATTAGCGTCATTTTTAGGCTTTGGTATAACCTCCTCTCCGTGCTCACCCAATAGCTTGACGGGCTTGTCGGGCTGAATTGTTGATGTTGATTTACCAGAAACATGAACGGAATCGCCAGCATGACCACCGACTGCAGTACTGGTGAAGATTGCTAATGCTTGTTCTTCGGAAATAGTTTTATGTAACTGAGCAGCTTCTTCGTTTACCAAAACCTCTGATGCAGACTTGGCCATAAGATCGAGAAGCCCGGAAACGGTCTGATGGGGAATCACTGTTGTCTGAGACTTGCTCTTCTTTTTTGTAGTGACTCCATCCGCATCCTGATCATTTCTATCCATGGACTTGTCCTCTGGATCCTCTGGCGCATCTTCCGTCTCAGGGTCCGCAGCTTCATCCTCGATGTCAGTGGCTTCCTTGGCTACTTCTTCAGCGAAGAGATCCGATGCAGGATTGCGGACTGGGACGTCGATTTGACCAAGCTTGTGTAGCTCTGTAGCTGACCGTAGATAGAATATGAACTTGTAAGATAACTCCCACTCTGATGTCTTTCTGGCACCCGCTTTTTTCACTCTTTCTCGAGGTCCAGATCCGTTGGGACAACTGTTCTTAGCGTGCATGAAGCTGTCCCGGGTATTATTATTATTTTGAGATGGTTTCAAATTGGGGAATGTTTTACATACCCAACCTCGAATGGTGGCAGATGACCAGGAGCTGGATTGATGAAACGATTGCCATCATACCATTCTCGCTGTTCTTCGTAAGTGGGAAATGTCACAGTCGTCTCCGATGTGTCTTTTTCGTCCCCGTCCTTCTTCTTACGCCAACCTTCGACCACGATTGTGCCTACATTGGACGGTTCCTGGCCAACCTGCGCTACTACTGTAAAGTTAGAATATCGCTGAAGATGCGGAACGTTTTGTACTTACGTCTGCTTTCCTTCTCATTACGGATTTGGATCACCATATCTGAACGGAAGACTGCGCCTGCCTGCTTTCCTCTCCCTTCCGCACGATGAAGAGCCTTGTCTAATACTAGTGTAAGATTACGACGTGATTCACAGGCACGAATGACCCCATCCGGAATCAAGACGAACTCATCAACGATTCCGGGCTTTGCCTGGCAATGAAGAGTCAAGACATCCCCGAGAGCAACCACAATGTAGCATTCGCAGCCCTCAACGCCATCAAGGGGCTTATTGAGGTACTCCGTAAGCAATTCTTCGCCAACTTGAATCCATACCTTGCAGTCTGGTTTTGCCGCCCTGTTGGATCTCTTGGGCTTCGTCGACATGTTTCATATGTGCTGGGCAGTGTATGGAAAGTGACGTGGTCGTGTAATGTCTTGCAGGATTTGATGGATAAGGCGAGGAAATAACCTGATGCGGAGTTGGCAAAGGTGAAGATTTCTTACCACGATTGACGAGGAGAGCGAAATACGCCGACAAATATTGGAAGGTAGGGGCAAGAGTATTGCAAGATGAGGAAGGTAGTTAGAGAGGGTGAAGGCAAGAAGATCTTGCAATGCAGAGTAAGTGATCTTGCAAGAAAGAGTTTAGGAATAAAAGAAGGGAGGTTGTGGGGTAAGAAGGGTTTGTTGCAAAGTTCAAGATCGAAGGTGCAGGTTAGTCCGATCCAGGAAATGAAATAGACTGTTAGTTAGTCGTTCAAACCTGAACAGACAGAGCTGTTGGAAGTCAAAGGCGAGTGTATTCGAAGCAGAAAAGATCAGTGAAGCGATATCGATATGTGAACATGTAAGAGATACTAACATTATATTGCATCAATGTTATGCTCCTAAATAGTACTTGAGGCTTGACTCTCACCTTCACAGATCACCAGTCTCTTGTATGCTATTGCTCCTTGGATGTCCTATCCACTGAGGTATGCATTTGCTTCCCAGAATAAACATTCGGTGTAGGGAAAGGGAGGTTCAAGTTAATGAGTTTTCCAAGAGCTTGATGGTCACAGTACCAATCTAAAGTTCTGGCTCTGAACTAGCCACTTCTTAAGTCCCTTTGGTGCTTTCGGGCTGTGAGCCTCCCAGTTCGGCACCAAGACAATATTGTCTACAAATCCTCGAATATCTCCTTCTTCTCCATACTTCACAGTTCCGCTGATCATGACCGCAACACTCATTTTCTTTCCATCCATATCTGGGGCTAAAGCAGTCTCGTTGGCACCAACATTGAAATTCGCATTTATGGTTTGGCAGTCGAAACCATGAACCTCGTAGTGTGCCTTCGAGACTTGCTTGTCGAAGATGTTCTGCACTTCTGTGGGATCTGTCGAGGGAGTGCCATTCAGAACAATGTCTGCTTTGAGAGGAGATCCTGGTACAGGCTTGATATAGAACTCTGCTATGCTCGCGCGGCTTTTGGGATTGTTGAGAGCTGGGTAATAGGCATCAACAAAGTCTTGCGCAGCTGCAAGTTCGTTAGTAAATTCTAACAAGCCTTGAAAAGAACCTCGACTTACCAGTACCAGCTACTTTGACTTCTGTCAGTGGGTCCAATGCTAGTTCAGCCATCGTGATATGATTTGGAGGGATGTGCTGGTGTCAAGGTGTGTGTAATGGATGGTGAGCGAGGGACTTATAGACATCCATCTAAGCAGTCTCAGCTATCAGAAACAAGATGAAAGTAACAATGGTGCCTGATTCACTGTTCGTCGTCGTGGGCTAAGTTACGAATTTTGGACCCTGGCAACCATGCGGTGAGTGCGGCCGTGTGCCCGCATTAAATCAGACCGGAGCTCGAAATTAACGCGACTCGCGACCACTCCCTCTCAGCCATGAATGTACGACATATTGTCCCTGCTGCCCGAGGCCGAGTAAGGCAGGTCCTTGGAAAGAAATGGAATAGCCAATGGATTTGCAGATCCTGCAAAAACACGGCTCAGTCTCAATCACATTTCAGTACCTCTCGACGGCTGTTAGAAAAGCCGTACTATGTTACCACACCTATCTTCTATGTGAATGCTGGTAAGTTATGTTTGCTATTGGAGATAAATTGCTGATAGCAACTACAGCTCCTCATGTTGGTCACTTGTATACTATGGTCCTTGCGGATATCTTGAAACGATGGCAAGTCTTGAAAGGGAAGCACGCAATACTCTGCACTGGGACCGACGAGCATGGGATGAAGATACAGCATGCAGCAGCAAAAGCCAACACCCCCCCGAAAGAGTTCTGCGACTTGACTGCGGAGACATTTAAAGCCCTTGCAAAACAAGCCGGACTGTCCCATGATCATTTTGTGAGGACCACGGACCCGGATCACAAGGAGGCTGTACAGTTTTTCTGGCAGATGCTACAAGAGCGAGAATACATATACGAATCGAAGCATGAGGGATGGTATTGTGTCAGTGACGAGACTTTCTATCCTGAATCTGCCATTGAGAAACGGCTAGACCCACATACGGGCCGGACATTTATGGCTTCGGCAGAAACAGGCAAGGAGGTGGAATGGACATCCGAAAAGAACTATCACTTTAGGCTGTCTGCTTTTAAAGACGAGCTTCTTGAATTTTATAAGAAGAACCCAGAGTTTGTTGTACCAGCAGCTCGGATGAACGATGTTATCAAATGGGTGTCTGATGGCTTGGAAGATCTGTCGATTTCAAGGCCCATTGAGCGGTTGACTTGGGGGATTCGTGTGCCAGATGATGATAGCCAGACTATCTACGTCTGGCTCGATGCTCTCATCAACTACATTACTAAAGCTGGTTACCCATGGGCTCCAGGACAAGAAAAAGCTCTAGGCTGGCCAGCAGATGTGCAAGTGATTGGAAAAGATATTGTCCGATTTCACTGCATATACTGGCCAGCATTCTTGCTTGCGCTGGGGATAGAACCCCCAAAACAAATTCTGACCCATGCCCACTGGACTCTTAACCACCAGAAAATGGCCAAATCGACGGGAAATGTGGTCAATCCCTTCTTTGCTATAGATCGTTTTGGGGTGGATACGATGCGATATTACCTTGCTCATGATGGTGGAATCCTGAACGATGCGAACTATGGGAATCGCTCCATCGTCGAAAGATATAACAAAGGTCTCCAAAATGGGCTTGGGAACCTCGTGAGCAGAGTTACTCGACCCAAGATTTGGAGTGTTTCGAAAGCTGTAAGTGCTGCACATGCCGGAACTTTGCCTGGGCCGGATGTGATAATAGGGGCTCAAATCAGAATGCTGGAGGAACTACCAGAAAAAGTTAATGCAAAGATGGTGGAATTAAATGCTGGTGCCGCTTTGCATATAATCATGGAGGCTGTATCCGAGGTGAATACTGTCTCTTGCACACCCTAGACAAAATTGCTAACTTAATAATAGACAAATAGATTCCTCGCTGCAATGTCACCCTGGATCCTTTCGAAGTCGGCAGGTGTCGAGTCAGATCCCATTGTCAAACAGGAACTCGAAGGATTGGTTGATTCTAGCGTCTATCACTCGGCTGAAACTATTCGCATCATTGGCATTCTTCTACAGCCGTACATGCCAAATAAAGCAGCACAACTGCTCGATATGATTGGTGTCGCAGATTCCAAAAGGTCTTTTACTGATGCCAGACTTGGTGGCGACCCTTCATATGGGACACCAAGAGTACCCCTAGGAAAGTGCGCTCATGACGGCCTATTTCCACCGTTGGCCATTGAGAATTGAGAATTGATGCAAAGGTTTGTTCATAGTTGGAGAAATGTAAGAATAGAGACAGAGGCATTGGCTTCCGCTGATCATGTCCCTGAAATGTTTAGTCCATAAGACAAGATACCCTCTCACTCCTCACCGCTTTCCATCTTTCTTTTTTCAAAAACTATTGAGCAATATTATCATAGCTTGCATGGGTATTGACTTCAACATTTCATTCCTTTAATTTATTTGTATATGTATTTCATTCTGTTTAGCAGCTTCACAATCATTAATGTCGCTACTTCTATTTCTATACCTACCACTCCCCCTTTATTCCTCCTCTCCTTTGACTCTTAATCCTCTTTGCTTTTTATTTCCAATCCTTGATCCATCCTCATACCCAATATAAAACTGCCTACCACTCCTTACCACCCTCCAAAATCATCCTCTCCAGCTCCTCCTTCTCGCCACTCTGCCCCACCATTCCTCTGAACAGCGCTCCTTCACCTTCCTTCTCAAGCAATTCCTTCGGGCTTCCAAACTCTGCATTTACCCCATCCTTCATTACCAGAATCTTGTCGAAATCCGCCACCGTGCTTAATCTATGCGCGATGACCAATAACGTCGTATTAGAAAATTCTTCTCGAATCGATCTTTGAATCAAAATATCCGTGGCAATATCCACAGCCGATGTGGCTTCGTCTAATAAGAGGACTTTAGGACGGGACAGGATTGCTCTAGCCAGACACAACAATTGTTTCTGGCCCTGAGAGAGATTCGAGCCGCCGGAGGCGATGGGTGCGCTTAGCGAGAGGAAGATATTCTTATTCTCTTTTGCTTGAGAGGGATTGATAGCTGTGGTGGAAGAAGCAGTTGATGATTCAGGGAGAGTGGTCTCAAGGCTAGGAGTATCTGTATCTGAGGGTATCAGATGAACACGCATCAGTGCCTCGCGCAGCTGGTAGTCGTTAAATTCGGAGAAGGGGTCTAGATTTGAACGGATGGTTCCGGAAAAGAGTACAGGGTCTTGGGGAATAATCGCTAATCGTGTACGTAGATCGTGGAGTTTGATCTTGGAGATGTCAACGCCGTCGATGGAAATGCTGCCTTTGCGGGCATTGAGGAAGCGGAAGAGTGCAAGCGAAAGCGTTGATTTTCCTGGAGGGAATTAGTTCACTGCCGTATGTTTGATAAAGTATAGCTAGGAATGAAGCTCTGTTGTGAAGACAAACGGAATACTTACCCGCTCCAGTCCTACCAATAATGCCGATTCTCTGGTTCCCCTCCGCTGTGAAACTCAATCCTTTAAGAATTGCAGGGAGATCCTCAGCGTACCCGAGCTCCAGGCCATTTACTTCTACCTTTCCTTCTTCGGGCCACGTAGCACGTACTTCCTCTCCACCTTGATTCTCTATCGTCAGATCTCGATACTCAAAGATACGTTCAACTGCATTCATGTCAAGCTCCAGCTGAGTAGAGACACCAATAGCCCAGCTAATTCTATAACCAAAACTCAGCGCAAATGAAAGAGCGAATCCCGCAAGACTGGCATCGATATCGCGTTTGGTAATAACGAAGCTTGCAACAGCCCCAGCAAAGAACGAAGACGTGACACCGACACCGAGCCTGAGCCAGCTTCGAAAGAGGCTGTTGACAAAGGTACAGGCTGCGTATGAATCGATTAGGCTGAACATCCTAACAGCAAACTTAGGTGATTTTGCAAAGGCTCTTATTGTTGATAAACCACTCAGCGATGCCGAGAAATGTGATATTACTGGAGACTTATTCGTAGATTCAAGGCGCTTCACACTGCGTGCAGCTGCAATATAGCTCCTGGCAAAGAAGGTGCAGACCAGTAATAGAAATATAGCGCAGATTATAACAAATGGGGAAACAAAGATAGCTGCGACTAGAATCCCGAGGGTGTCTGCAATGGCACCAGCAAAAGAGTAAAAGTTTTGGGCCAGCGACGAATCTAGATTGGTGAAGTCTCCAGTGAATCTGTTGAGTATTCTTCCCATTGGTACAACATCGAGCCAGCGTAGGGGAGCACGGAGGACGCTTTGTAAGATACCTTTGAATATCTTGCGCGATGCCCTGATGGAACAAGAATAGACCATGTAGAGACAGCCAACAGAAAACAAAACCGATAGTATCGAAATGAAGCAATATACTCCTAGGTAAAACCAGAGATTTTGGTTATGGACATTAATCGGAGAGCCAGATCTAGTAGACTCAATAGTAAAGTTGACAGGAGTCGCATGGCCAATGTGGCTAATTGGTTGTCCGGAAAATTGTGCCTGGAGAGAATTTTGGTAGTGATAGGTAATTAGGGATATTCCGATTTTCTTAGACTCCTGAAAACCATTCGCCCAGATCCTCACCCAATAAGTACGGCCCAATATAAAGCCCTGGGCTGCAATGTAGACTAGAAAAAGAGTCAACCAGAAAGGCCAGCTTCCAGCAGCTCTGAGGTATCCAGTATAGACTGAAGTTTTGACACGGCCGGTCTCTCTCTTCTCCGCCTCATGAAGCTTCTTCGGTGGTGCCTTTGTTGCATAGGCAGCATCTTTGGATGAGATTGCAGGTATATTGCCAGACTCCGAGGCTTCTAAGACACTATCCTCCTCGATATTTGATGATTCCGCTATATCATCGGCATGGAGGACTTCGTTCAGAGTCCCAGTCTGTCGAAGATCTTCGATCAAGCCAGCATGTTCAAGAACACCATTTGCGGACAGACGAACAGCATACTTCGCCCGTGGTAAACAGAGAGCTACATGATGAGTCGCTAAGATTCGAGTTCTGCCATCGGAGAGTTCACCCATAAGTGCATTTTCGTAAATGTGTTTGCCTACGTGGGCGTCCAAAGCACTAAAGACGTCGTCCATAATCATTATGCCAGCTCTTGAGTATAATGCTCGGGCCAAAGTAAGCCGCCACTTCTGTCCGCCACTAAGACTAATCCCTTGGGCTCCTACTTCTGTTTGATCGCCATCTTCAAATATGGAAAGGTCCTGTGTCAATGCACATGCTTCGACCACCTTCGTATATCGGATTGGATCGAACGGTAGGTCGAATAGGATATTGTCTTTGATCGTGGCATTTTCGATCCATGGAGTTTGAGAGACGAATGATATTGCAGATGGAATGATCCAATCAGCCGCGGTAGCTCTCGAATCGAATCGCTCAGTGGCAGATTTGGGAACCTGTATGTAACCAGATAGAAGCTCGACCTCACCTAAAATGGAAGCAAGGAGGAGAGATTTTCCAGAACCTGTCGGCCCGGAAATGACGCTCAGAGCATTGTTAGGAAAGTCAAGATCCAGCTCTCGAAGCGTGAACATATCGACTGCTGGATCTGTAGAGTTGTGAGGAAAACTGACAGATGCATTGTGGAAAGATATAGAGTCTCCTGGGAATGTGTTGTCTGGCTTTTCCGGCAAGCGAAGGAAGTCCTGAATCCTGTCACTGCTTACTTTGGCATTTATAGCGGAGACCAATAAGTAGGGAATATTGGAGATAAGTCCATCAAGCTGAATAAACAAGCTCATAGATGTGAATGCAACGGATGGTAGCAAGTTCCCATGGATCCAGGAATATGTAGCCAATGTCAGTGCTGTCAATACAACAGGAGTGAACTCCGAAGCGATTGACATGTAGACGTTGTCGAGTCTTGACTTCCAGAGCGTGGAAAGCTCCTCCTCGCGTATAGACTCTAGCTGTGCAGCCCATTGAGTCTCAATCGCCGAGAATTTAATTTGTCGAATTCCTTGAAGCGCCTCTGTAGTAACTGCTGTTCTTTTATCTCGAATTCCCATCAACGCTTTTTGCTTTCTGCCATACTGAGCCGCAAGATATTTGTTTATTGGAAAAAGGAATAAGATTCCTAATAGTCCTGCACACAAACTTTGCCAGCCAATAAGGAGTAACAAGAATGCAATAGTTACTATGGCCTTGCCCGCAAAATTGACATAAGCAGTATTATTGATACCAAATTGCGCGACTTGGATACAATCAACCGCGAACATGTTCACAACGTTTTGTTGGGAGGCTGCTTCTATTTTTCCTGGCTTGCTGGTATGATTGATCTTGGGATCTTTCTCTTGCAACGACTCCTAATAGTCTTGTCAGCTTGATACAATCCTTAGAACTGCTAAAAAAAAGTTTCGGGTGCATTACTGATGGTAACCTACGTCTTCGGGAGGCTTGCTTGAATCTTTGATCTTCAACATTTTCTCATATACCAGTCCCGTGAGGATTGATCGAAGAGGGAGATGTATATCTGTGGGTTGGAGGTCAGAATAAGGAAAGACTTTAAGGATCAAATGTACCTGTCATTCCCCACCATATGAGCCTAGAATCAACTATATTTGAACTAGCGGTGGCGGCGACAATGCCAATAACATATTTCCACCCTTCTGGGTCACTAGTATCTAATTGTGACCGGGTCTCAAGGTACTGCAATAGCAGAAGAGTTGCAAATGCCGGGGCAACATCAAAAAAGTTAGAGAAGAGGGTACCCAACCATTGCAAAGTGAGTTCCCATTTAAAGGCCCACAGAATCTGTACCCATAGAGGAAGACTATCCTCTTTAATAACTATGTTCCGGAACCTTGCTGTAGCGTCTCCTGACCTGACGACATGATCCATTGCAGGCATATCGGAATTATCAAACTTTTCCTTGCACGCAGTAGCGAGTAATTCAACGCCCCAGTGGAAGGTGTACCTGGACCAGAGGCTGACGCATCTCTGTCGGTCCACAGGCTGTCCATCAGAGCGGAAGAGATCCGGGCGCCTCTTCACAGAAAATATTGTTGCGATCAACACAAGAATTGCGCCAAGTTGGCAGCTTGTTAAAACCGCGGTGCTAAGTCTTGTGTCGCCAACAAGAGCTACAACAGTAAGGCCAGCAATTAAAAAACATGTCATTAGTCTAGCGGTGATGGCTTTGAATCTCGTGACCGGTTCCACCAATCGTGATATGTTAATGAGTTGCAAGAGCAGAAGAAACTATAAAATATCAGTACTCAACTTGGTAAACTGTTGTTAAGGGATTTTTACCCATGCTGGGACTAGGAATTCAATTCCTAGGGCCTTGCTGCGGTCCCCATTCTTTGAACTTGAGCCATCGAAAACATGTAGCTCTCTGGTGGCGAGGAGCACAAAATCTGCAATTGAGAGGCCCAAACCTGTCACAGAAACGATATAAATGATGGTAAACTGAGTCTTGTTGGAAAATGCTTTCGTAGATTCTGTGGTTGCGGCTCCATCTTCGTCTTCGTAAAGCGTCTCACCTCGGTGGGGATTTTGGCCGATCCGCCGAGTGCCCATGAAGAGAGCCAAGATGGATGGTATTGAACACAGGAGAATGAGGATGGACAAGGCATAAGCCGTACCCACGGGATCAGAAGCCCAGCCCATCGTGAAATCGCAATGCAATTGCAATTGCATCCGAAGCCTGTAGGTGACAAGTAGACTGTTTATCAAAGAATATAGATAAGGCGTCTGTGCCGTAGGATTTGGAAGGCTGAGTCACACCGGGCGATCTGATAGACTTCAGTCCATGTTTACTAACACGGATAAATGCAGGTACTACATAGTACTAATTACACTGCTTAGGAGCCTGCTCCTATGCACCTGTGCATTACGGCCTGTCTGCGAGCTGCTGACCGGAAACAGTATATACAACAAACGACGATTAGATAAGAACAAGTAGCGAAATGAAAACCAAGTTAAATATAGCAAATACATAGCAAATATCTAGCCGGCTGTTTTCTCAGCACGCCGACATTCAAACGGATTAATACAAGCTTAACTTGGTTGGGATCCTTACCGGCAAAAGAATTTCTAGATTGATCGACAACTTTTAGAAGCTTTGATGCGTTGAGGAGTCATTGTGAGGTAGGAAGATAATACACGCTATATCTCATCGTGTCTCTGCAAACATAACGGGCGTGGTACAAATTCTCTGGTATCTTCGTGGCTGCTGTACGATCGATTGTACTACTGTACAAGGACACTCGCCCAATGGCAGGGCGCATGAATAGAATATTGGATAAAAACGCTCTTTGTTGACGATGACGGGGTTCCCATGAAAGGCGCTGGTGGGCGCAAACAAACGAGTGGACCCTGGGGCGCGGCAGATTCGCCCTGTGTTGCCTGACCAGCCTTGCGAGGCGATCTGTCACAAGGAACCTCCATTCCCAGCACAGTACATCCAAGCTGCCTTCCACAGTCCTTCCATCTATTCATTCATTAACTCACGACTGACAAGATGGACATTCTTCAGGTAGGTCTCCATTCACAGCATCCAATACTGAATAGATCTAACGCAGCCACAGCGCCTTGCCCGATTCCTCGACCGTAAGCTCTTCAATCTCTTCGAAACAAGACATAACTGACCAAATCGAAGGACCTTTATTCCCTTGGAAGAAGCTCATCATCGGCTTCTCGGTCGCACAATATCTCTTCGAAGGCTTTCTCTCTCTGCGCCAGTACCAGGTCCTTAAGCAGACGCGTCCGCCCAAGGTTCTGGAGAATGAAGTATCCCAAGAAGTTTTCGACAAAAGTCAGGCTTATGGTCGAGCCAAAGCCAAGTACGGTCTCTTCAGCGGTCTCTATGGCCAAATTCAAAATACTGCATTTATCTACTACGATGTTCTGCCTAAGCTCTGGACTTTGACTGGCTCATGGCTCCTTAGATTCGCACCAGAACGGTTCTCCGGCGAAATCTCACACTCAATCGTCTTTGTCCTTACCTTCATCGTCATCCAACAAGTCCTATCACTTCCGACTTCCATATACCATACCTTTGTATTGGAGGAGAAGTTCGGCTTCAATAAGCAGACTCCTAAGCTATTTGTTATGGATATGTTAAAATCGCAGATGCTGGCGTTTATCCTTGCACCTCCGATTCTCGCTGGATTCTTGGCTATCGTTCAGAAGACTGGGAATAAGTTCTTCTATTACCTTTGGCTGTTCGGAGCTGGTCTACAGGTCTTTATGATCACCATTTACCCGATTACGATTTTGCCGCTCTTCAACAAACTCTCCCCTCTTCAACCCGGCGCCTTGAAGGAAGGTGTTGAAGCACTTGCTAAACGTCTCAAGTTCCCACTTCACGAATTATATGTCATTGACGGCAGCAAGCGAAGCGCTCATAGCAACGCATATTTCTTCGGCATGCCATGGAAGAAACACATTGTCATCTACGATACCCTGATCGAGAAGAGCGAGACCCAAGAAGTTGTAGCTGTTCTTGCGCACGAGCTTGGTCACTGGAGTCTTGGGCACACTACTAGGCTATTTGGAATCTCTCAGGTATGCATTGTATTCCAGCATGAAGAACACCACTAACAGCTGCAGGCTCACTTCTTCTATATCTTTGCCCTCTTCTCCGTGTTCATCAACAATAGGTCTCTATACGAGTCATTCGGTTTCCATAAAGAGTTCCCAATCATAATTGGTTTCATTCTCTTTTCCGATGCCCTTGCTCCTATGGATACAATCATCAAGCTGTTAATGAATATCCTCAGCCGAAAATACGAATTCCAAGCCGACGAGTTTGCGCAGAAGCTGGGTTTCTCAACTGAGCTTGCTCGCTCATTGATCAAGCTACAGATCCAGAACCTGAGTACAATGGACGCTGATTGGATGTATGCAAGCTACCACTTCTCACATCCAATCTTGTCGGAGAGACTGGGAGCCCTGGGTTGGTACGGCGATTCGAAACCGGCATCGGATACGAAGGATGAAAAGGTTGGGCAAGCCAGCGGTAGAGAATTGTAGATCATAGACACAATATCATACCATTGTGCCCCGTGTCTTTCTTGCTTTGTCATTGTCTACTTGTGATACAAGCAATTCTCTTGATACCTTCCATTCTAACAACCTCGACTGACTACCCCTAGCTCGTAGTATATTGTGCACAGCTGAGCAGCATACATATGATGATGGAGCCAAGGATACTAGGTAGTCGAGCCAGCAAAGGCAAAGCTTATCCGCCATGGAGTCGACACCGATGAGGAGCAGGCTCAACAGGTTGACTTCGTATATATTTCGGGGATCGGCAGGGGGCAAGTTCATCTCCATGGACGAGATACGCAATGGTGTGGCATTCATGTCGCAGCCTCTTTTTGTTTCCGCTTCCTATGCTCCTCTTTTTCTCGCTTCTCTTGCTTCCTTTTGAGTTTTTTCGCTTCATTCCTTGCAGCTTTGTCGATTGATTCCTTAGCCGGAGGTTTTGCGATCCCATTTGTCTTCTTCAGAACCTTCACGGTAGGAGCATCTTCTTCATCTTCTCCATCCACCTCATTGACAACTGCTCCATCGTCAACCATAGCCCTGTCAACTTCCAGATCCGAATCCTCTGCCCCATTGCCTCCCACATGCGCCGCATCATCTCCAATCTCTCCACCTTCAATACTTTGTTCCCTCTGATACTCGTCCAAATCCATCCATCCCTCTCCTTCGCCTCCTTCCTGTGCGCCTTGTCCCTGATTCACACCATCATCCATGCCTTCCGCTACCGCAACATTTTTCTCCTCCAAATCCAGTGTTGGCGCAAGCCATTCTCCTCGTAAACCCGCTTCGACTCTTTGCAGATTATGAATCGTAACACTGGAGTTGCTTGAGCCAGCTGTTGGACCAGAAGGGTCAAGCTTTGCGTTCGGGAGGAGGTGGGGTGAAGATTTCGCTGCTTCGAGGTATTTTGAGAGAAATTTGAGGGCTATTTCCTGAGATACTGATACAGAAGGCCCAAGACGATGAGGCGGGAATGCAGACATTTTAATAAGCGATGCCTGAAGCAATTGAAAGTCTGGACTTTTTGTAAACTTTGAAAGACCAATTATGTATTGACATTATTCTCCTGCAGGAAGGTCAAGATATTTTTTTGGTTAAAGCGGCCGCTAGCGCATTTTGGCGACGACGAGCATTGAACAACTTCTAGCTTCAATACGACTGCAACGTTTTGAGTCCAATTGTTCGAGATGCTGTGTCTCCGCTGCTCTCAAGGTTTCAGTGCCATAGTCAATCCTTCATCGCTCCCTAAAGCAGTCGCGAGGACTAGTTTCAATGCTCCTCTGAGGAGGTATAATCACCATCATTCACGAATATCATACTCGACAGAACAGCTAACACGAAACAGAACCTTCACATCCTTCCGTGGGCCATCTCGACCGACCGTATTCCCTTCATCTTTCATCTTGGGAACTTCCCCTATAGCTTCCTCATCGGCCGTCCCCACAGAGACGCTCGACCTTCTCCCGAAGATCTCGACACACCCAGCGTTAGCAGCAATACAGGTTCGGTGCGGTCCAAGAAACACCTTCAGTCCAAGTCATTTTGTAAGAAAGAGGCGGCATGGGTTCCTGAGTCGAATTAGGACGAGGAAAGGGAGGATGACTTTGGCTAGACGGAAGGCGAAGAAGAGGAGCACATTAAGTCATTAGAACTTGGCAAGGTGATGATCTATTGTATGGATAATATGGATGCATAGTAGCCTCCGGCTCCGGGTAGATGAGGGAACAGTGTGTATATCAAGCGACTATGCCAGCTTGGCTTGTACGAATATGATGGATTGGAGCTGGATCGCCCAATGCACAACACAATCAAACGCAGCCTTAGCTGGGACAAGACCTCTCTTCATTTGCTCAAAGTTACTCTTGGTATCTGATTTGCATTATCCATAATTGCTTGCTGTGCAATTTGTGTTAATCGTTACTGCATCCTTTTTTGCCATCTGTATCTTCGCTCGTACACAACAAGCTTTCGTCCATGCTTTTGCTTCCCTTTCAGACCGAATCCAAGAATGAGAAAAATCATTGTATTTACTTTTCCTGGCTCGCTGGCACCATGACTTTGGTGACAGTTCTCCTGAACTCAGCTCGTTCCTTCTTGCAAGCTGGCTGCTATTTCCCATATAATATCCAGTTATTCATCATTGGGCCATTACTCGAGAATTATTTTTGCAATCTTGGTCCACACAATTTTTTCTGAGATGACCTACTGCTAGTTTGATGCCTTGATTATCCTCAGCCGGCAAGACCAAAATGCTATCACCCCCTTAAGCGAGTCGCTTCAAAAAAATTTCAAAAATGGTAAAACTCTGCAAAAAAAAAAAAAAAACAGAGGCGAGAAGCAAAAGAGTTGAGCCCGGTTCGATTTGCCTAATCTCTTTGTCGTCGGTTCGTGTGGGGGATTGCCCTCGTAATGGCGTGTGCAGACTATGTTAACTGCTCGGGCCAGGTGTTAGAATCCTCTTTCCACCATGAAACACAGTTTGACCTGGACCACTAAGACTAGTGGCTGCCCACTGTGCTTCGGAGTTCATTTTGCTTATTTGAATCTATATGTCCCAAACTTGTGAGTGTCACGAGTACGTGTATTCGCTTAGCGCAAACACCACTACGCTTGCTCGAAAGGGTAGCCTAACGCGACGAAATCCTTTCTGTTTTTCTATTTTGATCTTTTCATTTCATTACAGTTAACTAGAGAAACTTTATATGCGGTTGTGAGAGGGAAATTTCCAACAGTTTTGTCATATTTTTACCGATAAAGGTCAACATGGAGATAACTTTGTCAACTGATGAGAACAAGATGAGAGCTTGAAGTTTTTTCGAGGTCACAATCATCGGCAAACAGAATGGAATTTGAACTTAGTATGTATGTGATAAATTTAACAGCTACTTTTCAAGATTGGAAAGGACTATCCAAACCCATCACTTGCTTTCAACCGTGCCCACATCATCACGCGTTCATCAATCATAAAATATTATTATCACCATCCAGGTCGAACTGAATCTCCCAAGCAATTCAAACAAACCGTAGAGCTAGGGGAATCTGTGCACCTGTCGTCGGAAGCTTTAAAACAGTAACATAACAGCTCTTTCGCCCTTAGCTCTAAAGCATCGGTTTACCTAACGATGACTGCAATATCGCTCATGCTATCACCGTCAAACTTGCTGTGGGCCCTTCCTGGTGATTAGTAACATCCGGGTCAACAACTACAATGATAGCAGTTGTGCTGTACCTGCTCCTGCTTTCTCGACTTCCCTCTTCGCATCAGCCGATTGGCTGAGCAAAATAGCATTCTGGCCGAATTTCTTGACAGTGAGACCAGAGCCAGTCCCAGCATTTGTAAGAATGAGTAATGTCAATTATCTGCCTTGGATAAAAGTCTCAGGAGACCCCAGGATCACAACCTTGACCGAAGCCAACTCACTCTGAATTAGGAGCAGCTAGGATAGATGTCTAAGTTGGCCCAGGAGCGCGAGGCTCAATGCCACCATTGAGAACTCTATCTTCGGTGCTTGTGATAGAAGAAGTGTGTGAACAGACCGTAGAATAGCATGCGGGATTTTTATCAGGGACGCATACAACAAGAATCAGAGAAAGCAGATGCGACTCACGGGCAAATCCCCGGCGGCGCTGGGGTTTGTCGTGAAGCCACACCGGAGAGCAGGCGAGCCGGTGTACCTAAAGATCTTCCTGGCCACGTTAAAGATGAAGACGGAGTTCGTTTGCCGAAAGTAAATGTGGGCATGTGAGGACGATATCTCACTCGTTGGAGGCTGAGTGTACGGCGATTACCTCCTAATAGCGCTCCTTACGATGAGAAGGACGAAGGGAACTGCCGAAGAACGAATAGAGAGAGACTTGGTTTGGCTGGTGAGAACAAGACTGCACGCATGGTACTCGAAGCAGGCACCAAGATCATGGGACCAGGAGGTCATACATTATGCACTGACCACAGAATCAGAATTCACGCCATTGCGCCCTTTACGGGCTGCACGGCAAATGTTCGGTTCTGCCCTGAACTGCTTGAACACTTGGAGATGGCTAATCTCTTTAGTTCCATGCGTGGGTGATGTTCCACCTCGCGCTGGACATTGTAGACGAGATATTCTTTGAGAGCATTCCAACAACTCATCAATTTGGCTGAAGGTGACGAACGCCTAGCAAAATGATGGTATTCTCAATTCGCAATAAAGGAATTGGTTAATTATGGTACCACGCGGGATATAGCTTCCTTCAAAAGCACCTCATGCTCGAGTCTTTCGAGCTGGCCCTAAGTTTTTGAACTGTCAAGTCCAGTCCAGTCCTTATCTAGTTTCAAGACCGTCTCTTCTCGAAGCAAACAAAATGATGGTAAAGCGTGCCAAACTTTGAATGAGATTGCTGAAGAGCCTTGAGCGCCATGTTTTCATTCCCTATTTGTGAATGTTTGGAAGAAGAATTAATATCATGAAGACGTACCTCGGACGCTACCTACTTCTGATAGAGTGGTTCGATGTTAGAGCAAGCATTGCTAGCTCGCAGTAGGACGTTGAAGTATTTCAGCTCTAGATTTGAGTGGTCCGCTATATCGATTCGAATATACTCCTCATTCTTCAAATAAGTAGCCACGGACAGCCTCTACGCGCTCTGTCAAAGCTGGAAGATGTCCCAGAACAGGGGTTAATCAAAGAGGTGACACATTATGCTGTACATAAGTGTCGTTTTGGAAAGAGTTTACTTCACTGTGCCTGAGCACCGTGCGATGGCTGAACGTTCACTAACATATGAAGTTTGGGGAACATTTCTTCCCCTGTGTACTCTGCTCTCCTGGATGAGAACCCTTTGTAAGGATCGTGCCTCGGCTCAAGCTTCCCCACATCTCAGACAACCGCAAGCGAGGCTGAATCCAACCCACATCTCCAGCTTCTGCACCCCAGATAATTCGATGTAGGACAATGCCTCTTTTCTTCCACCTCCGACCAAATCAGCCTTATCGAGTACGACCTCCTTGAATCCTCGTGCCCCTCTTAATACCCAAAAAACCGCAACTATGGTAGCTCAAGGCCCCATAACCACCCCCCTAACCAAGCTTCTCAATATTCAGCACCCGATCTTACTCGCTGGCAGTAAGCAACCCTTCCTTTTGTTTCTCATCCTCGCTGCTCATTGAATTTGCTGAGTTCGGATCTCCAACCCATGTTTCATCTTCCTCGGCTCTTATTCTTTAAAAGAAACATGGTACTAATTCGTTGTAGTGGCACGCACATCAGGTGGGCCGCTCGCAGCAGCAGTATCTAATGCCGGAGGACTAGGTTGCATCGGTGGATTGGGCTACACCCCAACTCAACTTCGGGAAATAATCCATGAGCTGAAATCCAACCTCTCTTCCCCCTCTCTCTCCTTCGGTGTCGATTTGGCTCTTCCTAAAGTCGGAGAAGGGGCGCGAAAAACGAACCACGATTATACACACGGCCAATTAGACGATCTGATCACTGTGACGATTGAAGAAGGAGCAAAGCTCTTTATCAGTGCTGTGGGAATCCCGCCTTCGCATGTGATTAAGAGGCTTCACGATGCAGGGATTCTGATTATGAATATGGTTGGGGCACCAAAACATGCTAAGAAAGCCCTCGATGCTGGAGTTGATATAGTTTGTGCGCAAGGAGGGGAGGGCGGCGGTCATACAGGAGATATACCGAACTCGATTTTGATCCCAGCTGTTGTGGATGTTGCGAAGCAATATAGGCCGGAGATGCTAGGCGGACAGACGGCATTGGTTGTTGCTGCTGGTGGAATTTATAATGGGAGGAGTTTAGCAAGTAGTCTAATGCAAGGTGCAACGGGCGTTTGGGTTGGAACGAGGTTTGTGGCTAGTACGGAGGCAGGTTGCAGTGAGGCACACAAGCAGAGTGTGGTCTCTGCCACTTTTGAGGATACATTGAGGACGTTGGTAGTTAGTGGGAGGCCATTGAGAGTGAGGAGGAATGAATGGGTTGACAAGTGGGAAGCACAGCCCGAGAAGATTAAGGAGTTGACCGAGAAGGGTGTAGTGCCCATTGAGTTCGATATGGAGGCTGGTAATGATGTCGATATTCCACATCTGATGGGTGTTGTCGCTGGTGTTATCAAAGAAGTCAAGCCAGCAAAACAGATTGTGGATGAGATGGTCTCAGAAGCTATTGAGATGTTGAAACAGGGACAGACGTTCTTAGGGGGACGAAGTAAATTGTAAAAGCGGAAATTCTGTGAAGAGCATTTCATGGCTATGAATAACAGGAAGCTCCGTAAATTTCTTGATTGACTTAATAAGTCGCTAAAAACACCAAATCCACCAGCAGCGAGCACTTCGCATGCTTTATATAACGCCATTCATCTGCTACCTCGCGGCAGTATAAAAATGCATGAATCAACGGAACATGTATAACACAGAGCTATTTATCTAAAATGAGGCAACCTTGCGGGTACGAACTCCTCTTCCGTAGGAGGCCGATTTTCTTTGTCCGCCTCAGTCATGACTGGAGGTGAAGAAACCGGAACGGAATCCTCGGTAGGTGCGTGGACATCCTGTGCAGTATCGACCGCCATGCCATTCCTTTCTTCTGGGCCTGTAGCTTCTGCTGTCTCAATGCTATAGACTGCTGGCGGCTCCACCTTCGCCTCAGTCACTTCAGAGCCCTCTCCCGCGTGTAGCCCTCGTTCCATTGCCAATTGAGCCGCAGCCTGTCGTTTTCTTTCTACTTCACTCTCCTCTTCATGCCGGACTCTCTCCTCTTCCAGTTGTAGTTCGGTTAACGATGGCACCTCTGCAACGCCAGGACTCGAAATGTCAGCAGCCTGTGGGACAGAAGAGGAGCTCGCCCGTTGTCCAACTCTAGGTCTCGATTGAGGCGATTGTGTTGTTCTAGATAATGTTCTCGAAAGATTCCTGGATCCAGATGGTCTCTTTCCTTTACTGCTTCTCGTCTTTCCACTGCTTCTATCATCAGCTGCCGTAATGTTCATTCTTCTCTCTAGTACCATAGCAAATTCATCATCTAGCGGAATTGCGTCATCTTCGCCATCGCTTGGGAACAAATCGCCACGAGAACGAAAAGAATCTGAGGTTTCCCCTGAGCTCGCTGTGGAGCTACGGTTTCTAGTATGTCCCTTTGCGCCATCTCTCTCCCCCTCGCTGTGGTCCGAGATCAATGGCTCGCCTTCTTCCCCTCTGATTTCCGTGCCTCGTCCTCCTGGATGCTCCTGTAAATCTGCGGCACTGGGTTTATATCTCAACGTGCCACCCAGCTTGAACGGAAGTCGGCCTAGAAACCCTAAAGCGCTCGTGCTTGGTATAACAGTCGGATCTGGATCTAGACTCTTTCGTCTCGGCCTCGTACCGTAGCTCATCCCTCGTTTCCGCCGAGGTGCTTGATCAACCCTATCACTTGGACCGCTATGCGATCCACTTCCAGCAAGCAGACGATCCAATTCATCATTTCCCCAGCCTCCCAATACTCCTCTATGCCCAAGGTCTTCATCTTCATCCCAATCATCGTAGAAATCAAAGCTCAATTCTGCTCTCCCTCTTGTTCGTCCTCTCTCACGCACTCGTCGGGCACGCTCGTCTCGGTCCCCACAACATTGCTCGGTGCATTGTTCGAAGCTAGACGCGATTGAAGATAGACATGGGTTAATGTACTTATGCTGGAAGGTCCAGATCCCCGCAGCGGCATTCTCAGTCGCTGACTCTGCGTTCTGTGATATCTGATTCCACGTCTGTCGAATTCGGGGATCTTCGAGGAGAGGTGCCATGATCAAGGCTGGTCTATGAAGGAGGCTAGGTCATTGAAGGTTCCAATGACCTAGTAATATGCAGTGAGATGGCGATATCTATAGTAATCGGTAAAGTGCATTTAATACTGTAGCACGATGCCCTAGCCTCGTCATGTTGTGTGGGGTTGAAAGTTTATGGTTCTTCGGATGTGTCGCATGCGCCTCGTCAATGTCACTTACACACACGTGATGTCACTTAAAGATCCGAGCGGGGCAGCCTTGTAACGAGGCTGAGCTTGCTCCGAGTCCCTCAATGTATGAAGGGTTACGTTCTCCTCGATGGCAGCGTGAGCAATCAAGTACTCAAGCTTCCTGAAACAGAGCATTTGTATTGGCAGAAGCCATATTCTTTGCTTGCAATGTAGCCGCGAGGAGCAAATCGATTGAGTGACGCTGTGGAGGTTGAGCAAATACACATACTAGGAGCGATGCTAAGTAAGCTCCAAGCAAACAGATATGTAATACAACCCCAGATCGGCCCGCTCCGAATTCTCTTAATGCTTAATGCCATTCACAGCAATCCCGTTTGCGGTCATTGTCGGTGGAGGGACTGGACCAAATGGCTTCGGGCCTTCAAGTTGAATCTCCTCCTCAGTGTCCTCATTGTAGTCACCATCACTCCCATGCTCATCATCGTCCTCCTCTCCATCACCATCCTCGCCCTCCTCATCTTCATACTCATAATCGCTTTCTGTTTCTTCCAGATCGCCTTCCACATATTCTCCTTGACTTCCTGCCACCATCCCAGCCATTCCTCCTGCTACACCTCTGCCTTGCTTCTGCATCTGGTTGATGATACTAGTCAGCTTCTCATTCTTCTTTCGTAAGTCTTTAAGCTCGTCATTTAACTTCGATCTTTCATCCGCCATCTTGAAAATATTCTGGCTGGTAAGGTCATGCTTCCTGGTAAGATTCATGTTCTCTTTCTCGAGACGCTTCGTTTTCTTAGACATCTCCTCCATCTCTTTTCGGAAAGTTAAAAATAAGTCGTTGCTGTTGTTCAGCGTATCCTCCACCTGGTGGATATTAGTTCCACGATATATATAGAGAATGAAATAATAAAGAAAAGAATCTACTTGAAGTACGAAAGTCGAGGCGTACCTGTTTGAATTTCTCTACGTAGATGTTGAGCTGATTCCGCAACTCGGTCTCAGTCTTCGAGAACGTCAAAACTTGCGCATTGAGTGCGCGTGACCTTGAGATCTCCACCTCGGCCTGCTTTTTTTCACGATCGAATCGACCAATGTTGTACTGAACTTCTAACTCCTTCGACCGTAGTAGAGCATGGAAGTGAAGTTCGCGAAGCTCGTATTGATCTATCATGGACTTGAACCGTTGTTTGAACCTAAATCTTGTTAGATAAGAATCTGTAACGTCTGGTAGGGCAGTATACAGCTCGTTCATCTCGATATTGACAACTTGGGCTTGTGGGTGGTCTTTTGCTTCTTGGTAATCTTGCAATTGCCATAAGACCTGCTTGTACTTCTCGTCCCAACCAGCATGATTTTCTTTCTCCGTGTCTTGGAGGGTCTTGTTCTCGTTCTGTCCTGAATCAGCGTTTCCCCAACTTACAGCCACACCGAGACGAGCCAACGGACCTTAAGTCGGTTATTCTCTTTTTGAAGCTCCCTGCAGAGCTTTTCCAGCTTTTCTTTCAGGCTAGTTGTCTTTGTGAAGTCTGTTCTCGCATGGTCTCTCTCTTTTTGCAGCTGGTCGCCTCGTTTCTTGTTCTTCTGGTTCTCTCGTTCCAAACGCTTCATATTGGTGAAAAGCTCAGAGACGCGGGTCTGCAACGTATCGATCCTTTGCAATTCATCCATCTTTCCCGTGAGATTGTTTAGCTCTCGAGCATATTTGCGTCGTTCTCGTTCTTCAGGATTCATAGTCAGCAAAATTTATCAGATGACTTGTTCAAGAGAGTCTTCGGCTATAGCTTCGGACGGGAAGGATACAGTTGAAAATCAAAGTACAGCTCATTTAGAAAATAGCTGCCTGGAGGATTTTCATGGTTCGTGATGGGCAGATACAGCATGATAGCGCTTGCCACGCAGAGTAACTTCTGACAGGTCCTCTCGGTACATCGTCCACGAAAGCGCGCAAACATGATTTATTGAGATGGCGTAACCAACCAATTTCGGCCTCCTGCTCCTTGTCTCCTGCAGCGTCGGATTCCAGTTGCGATATCTTCGCGGCGATCAAATTCGAGGCTTCAGTCGGATCCGTAGCTTTCTTCGGCTTCCCCTTCTTCCCAGCACTGGCCGATCCGGGTTGCGCACCAACATCATGGTGGTGATGATGATGGTGACCATTTGTATACGGTGAGTCTGGAACTGTGTGGTTCGCAGGTATTGATGGTGCCCTAGAGCTCGCCGGCACGGATGTATGGGTCGAGTTGACAGAGGTCGACATGGTGCGTTCAGGAGCAGTCGTGGCTAGAGTCTCAGAGCTGGCCAGCGTGAGCTCAGCTTCCGATCAGCGAGGGATAGATGCGGCGCAAGGTATAGCTCGTGTCCTTGTACTTTTGTACACCCATAGACACACTCCTATCGGCTTTGGTCTGGAGGAGATGTGTTGCAGGAGGAGTTTAATTCAGATCGAGACTAGCGTTTGTTCAGAGTTCCCGTTTCAGAGGAGGCGAACCTCCAGTCAAAGAATTGTGCACGACGAGAGTCACAGTCTGAGCTGGCCAACGCAACGCAAGAAGAAAGAGCAAAACTATAATGGGGCCCGTATGACTGGGTGCCTCTTTCCCTCATCAACTATAATTTTCTGCTAATAGCAGAGACGCATCCATGCTGATTGGCTCTGTCTAGAGGTCCATGATGTTATGCACGCGTGCTGGGAATAATTTTCAGAGCTTTTAGGCGAGATAGGACGCTGTATGAAAATATCGGGGCTATCGCCGAATGTTCTCCTTGTCTTTCGCTCTTGTGCGACCTGCGCCGACCCATTCAAGACTCCTGCCAACGACAACCCAATAGGATGTTACGAAATGCTTCCAAAGGGGCTGTCCGAAAGGCAGTCACCGAGCTTGCCCATTATCCCAAGCCGGGAGAGAAGCTCCACGGGTTTACCCTCCTGCGTGCGAAGCATGTTCCCGAACTCGAGTTGACAGCTTTACATTTGCAGCATGACAAGACCGGTGCAGACTACCTACACGTTGCGCGCGAAGACAAGAACAATGTGTTCTCCATCGGCTTCAAGACGAATCCACCGGACGATACAGGAATACCCCATATACTGGAGCATACAACGTTATGTGGCAGCGAAAAGTAGCTAGCAACCAGGTCTTGAATATGAGCTATACTGAGTGCTTGTAGATATCCTATACGTGATCCTTTCTTCAAGATGTTGCCGCGAACACTCTCCAACTTCATGAATGCATTTACTGCTTCGGACCATACCTTCTACCCGTTCGCCACGACCAACGAGCAAGATTTCAAGAATCTAATGTCCGTGTATCTCGACGCAACCTTACATCCGCTATTAAAGCAGAGCGATTTCACACAAGAAGGATGGCGAATAGGGCCTGAGAATCCACAAGCTCTTGCCAGCGGATCCGCAAAGCCGGAGGACAATAAATTAGTGTTCAAGGGTGTGGTCTACAACGAGATGAAAGGACAAATGTCAGATGCTGGATATCTTTTTTACATCAGATACCAAGATCACATCTTTCCTGCAATCAACAATTCTGGTGGTGACCCACAGAAGATGACGGATTTGACATATGAACAATTGAAGAAGTTCCACGCCGAGCACTACCATCCAAGCAATGCGAAAGTCTTCACCTATGGAGACATGCCTCTTGCAGATCATTTGCAGGAAGTCAACGCCCAGCTTAGTGCATTCGAGCGAATTCAAGGAGACATGGAAATTCGAAGGCCAATAGACTTGACTGATGGGCCAAAGAGCGTCACCGTTCCGGGACCTATCGATCCGTTAGTGGACAAAGATATGCAGTACAAAACATCGACTTCGTGGTTAATGGGGGAAGCTACTAACATCCTCGAAACATTTTCTATTGGCATCATGTCGGCTCTGCTGATGGACGGATATGGGTCTCCCTTATACAAAAATTTGATCGAAGCTAGACTTGGTACAGATTGGAGTCCAAATAGTGGCTTCGATGGCTCGGGAAGGGTCGGTATATTCTCGATTGGGCTGACTGGCGTCAAAGAAGCGGACGTCCCAAAGGTCAAAGGAGCTATCCAGAAAACATTCCAGGAAGTCCACAAGACAGGTTTCGATAAGTCTAAAGTCGATGGTTATCTTCATCAACTAGAGATCACCTTGAAACACAAGACAGCCAAATTTGGTATGGGTCTCATGCAAAGGCTAAAGCCTCAATGGTTCGAGGGAGTGGATCCTTTCGACTCTCTTGCCTGGAATGACACTGTCTCGGCATTTGAGGCAGAGTTCGCAAAAGGGGGCTATCTTGAAGGCTTATTAGAGAAATATTTGCTGAACGACAAGACCCTCACGTTCACTATGGTACCCTCGGCTACTTATGGAGATGAGCTTGTTCAAGAAGAAGCTGCCCGTCTGGCAAGCAAAATTGCGGAAGTGACCCGCGATGCCGGTGGTGAGTCAGAAGCTCGGATTCGATTAGAGAAGCAGGAATTAGAACTTCTTGAAGAACAAGGGAAGACAATCACCGAGGACCTTAGTTGCCTGCCAACAGTTCACGTCAAAGATATTCCTCGCCAGAAAGAAATCGTAGACGTTCGAGAAGGGAAGCTCAATAACATCGACGTCCAATGGCGCGAGGCTCCGACCAATGGTCTGACATATTTCCGAGCAATCAATTTATTCGAGGATCTGCCCGAGGAACTTAGAGCTTTAATTCCACTCTTCACTGATTCCATCATGCGGCTCGGGACGAAGGACATGACGATGGAACAACTTGAAGACCTAATCAAGCTCAAGACTGGAGGGATTTCCGTTTCATACTTTGGCTCATCGTCGCCTACTGACTTCAGGTCATCAACGGAGGGCTTGAGCTTTGCAGGCACGGTACTAGATCGAAATATTCCCGAAATGTACAGTCTCCTTCGCAAGCTTGTGGTGGAAACCAATTTTGACAGCCCCGAGGCTGAGTCTCAAATCCGACAGCTATTGCAAGGAGCTGCGGATGGTGCTGTGAACAATATCGCATCTTCCGGTCACTCTTATGCCAGAAGCTATGCTCACGCAGGTCTTACAAGTTACTTCAGAGCGAAGGAGCAAGTCGGAGGTCTGTCGCAGGTGAAGCTTGTCACATCGCTCGCGTCTAGACCAGAAGCCGAAGGCCTGGCAGATGTCATTGAGAAGCTGAAGACTATCCAGCATATGGCGTTCTCTGGGACAAACACCTTCCGGACGGCTGTCACCTGTGGGTCAGAAAGCATCTCGACGAACGAAGCTGCTCTGCAAAAATTCCTCTCTTCTCTCCCGACGAACGGAACGACCTCCTTGAACATGCCTAATCCTGATTTCACTAGAAATACTAAGACGTTCTTTCCTTTGCCTTACCAGGTATATTACGGTGCTCTTGCGCTTCCCACAGTCTCATACACATCTCCCGCTGGGGCTCCACTTCAGATTCTGTCTCAGCTCTTGACGCATAAACACTTGCATCATGAGATCCGAGAAAAGGGTGGCGCATATGGTGGAGGAGCCTACGCTAGTGGTCTTGATGGTGTCTTTGGATTCTACTCATATCGAGACCCAAACCCTCAGAACACAATGGATGTCATGCGAAGTGCTGGGCAGTGGGCAGTCGAGAAGCAATGGACAGATCGCGACCTTGAAGAAGCAAAGTTGTCCGTGTTCCAAGGCGTCGACGCTCCTCAGGCTGTTAGTGCTGAAGGCATGGCTCGTTTCTCGTATGGAATTACGAATGAGATGCAACAAGCACGACGAGAACAATTATTAGATGTGACCAAAGATCAGGTCAGGGCAGTTGCTCAGAAGTACATTGTCGATGCTCTCGCAAAAGATGAAGGCCGCCTTGTCTTCCTCGGCGAAAAGAAGCCTTGGGTTGATGGGACATGGGAAGTCAGAGATATGGGAATCTCTGCACAGGAACCGGAAATTATGGATGAAGAGGATGTAAAACAGGCCGCTTTGGGGTCATGATATATCTGTACAAATCTGTACAAGTATGCTTCCAACTGTACACTACTGTATTCCACTCACCAGCATTTGGCGGCGTTTGTAAAATAGGCGGGTCAACAATGAGGGCAGAACTCAGAAGTTAGGCCGTCGCGATATTATTTGATACATATATATACCCCTTTATAACCGCAAGCGCGTTTTTTGAGGTACGAGCATTACCAGCGATCTTGTTCACAAGCTGAGATATATTTCATTCTAATACGTTATGGTACAGTTTTTCCAGTCATACTGCACAGCCTCAATTATTATGCCGCGTTATACGTGTCCACTTCATTTTCACTCTTCTCTCAGACGATTATTAGAAGGTAAGCCGAGATGGTGAGCCATTTTCTTTCCAGCGCGCTGCGAACAGATAACACGTCTCCAGTCCTTTCAATGGCTGGTAGATCACTAGTCAGGCCTTCGGGCTAGCGCCACATCAAGACAGCGGTCTCGTAACCTGACCTCCGGTCGTGCGTTTCGTAGATTGAGATCACCATCTATTTCAGACCTGTTGTCCTGGAGTTGTGGGACGACGGACTAAAGATGAGAGGACATACTGTTCACTTGGGACCTTTTACAGAGGAGGCTAGTTCGTATTGTGCGGGTTTCTACTCCTAGTCGCGGCAGTGCAATTAGAAGTATCTGGCTTGTTACGACCTGGTGGATGCGAATGATACCTTGGAGGAGTGGTCTTGGGCTGTCGAGGCTACCAAAAAAAAAGGGTCGTGTGCTCGCTAAACTATTGCTTCCCCTGAGCCAAAGAGGCAGAGGGGCGCGTTACGTCATAGGCTAGAACGAAGACAGGTGAGATATGGCAGCTTTATTGCGTCATATATGATATTTTGAATCCCTTTGAATTCCCACCAATATTAGATATAGAATGATAACTTCTCCATGCTTTAGCATCGCGGAACTGCGTTGTAATAAAATAGCTCACCGAATGACTGTGTGAGTGATTTTGTGCAGCGAGCAAGGATTCCGCGGCTAAACATCTAGCGCGGGCACTGCAAGCCCAAAATTTTGACACCCTCGAACTTCCGTAATCACCACACAACACCTTCGAAAACTCGAAGAAACTCTTTGAATTTGCTAAAGTTGACTTGCGGTTTGGTCTTATTGATCCCTTTAACCATTGGAACCTCTACTGTGGAACTTATCTCTTCTCGTCCAAATAGGTAAGAGTTCTTTGAATCATGCAAAACAAGCGGTGATTGAACTGCGCATTTTGCCCCAACGTGCCCAACAACTACGATACTCGAAGCCATAGCTTTGAGGCATTTCACATCCCGAGGCTAACATCCTGAATCGCAGGTCACCTCGATCCAACTTGGAAATTCTACTTCGGACCTGCCTTTGGTCCTCTCAAAGGCAAAACCCTACACCACGGCTCCAGCAGCCGCAAGCCTAGTATCTGATCAAGATTATTCCCTTCGACCTAACCGCCACATCATCAACGACCTACCTCCTCCTGCTGGTGCAGTCCACTAACCAACTTGAGCGATTTTTATTCGATTCGTCTTATAACAACCTCATTCCTTCCCCAAGTTTTCAGCTGCCGCATAGGACGGGTTTAGAGGTTCTTCCTCTCATCGAGGAAGAGTCGAGCCGACCTCGTCAGATCACTACAGGATCTGATCGATACAGACCTCCCTAACACAACCTCAAAGCAAAAGTAAGTGACGTCGTGCCACTAAAAAAATTGCACCGACCTAACATAATAAAGGACAACAATCACAAACACACCTCGATATCCTCGAGGATATGTCACCTTCCGCTATCCAATCCCTTGAAACCATACCAAGTCTTACGAGTGTTCATTCATTCTTTGAAAAGTCGAAGAATATCTACAACGAACACCACAATCATGGCGTGAATACACCAAAGAAATTGATAGGGGATGCTTTGAAAGAAAGAATTGAAAGTATCGATCATGATGTCTGCGAGGCGGGCGAAGAAGACACCTTCTTCGTAGCTGATCTCGGCGAGGTCTATCGACAACACATGAGGTGGAAGTTGAATCTACCCCGCGTCAAGCCTTTCTATGGTGAGACGCCTCTTCTCCGAAATACGGCTTAGACTAACGCAGTCACAGCGGTTAAGTGCAACCCTGACCCCCAGGTCATCCGCCTTCTAGCGGAGCTTGGCACTGGTTTTGATTGCGCCTCCAAGGCCGAAATTGAACAGGTCCTCAAGATGGATGTTGACCCCAGTCGCATCATCTATGCCCAACCATGCAAGACCAATTCCTATGTTCGCTATGCAAAAGATCATGGCGTTAAACAAATGACCTTTGATAATACCGATGAGCTCCACAAGATCAAGAAGCTCTTTCCAGGAGCCGAGCTTTTCCTACGTATATCTACCGACGACTCTTCGAGCTTGTGCCGCTTGAGTCTCAAGTTTGGGGCCGCTATGGATGTTACTGATGAGCTTCTTGCTCTTGCAAAGGAACTTGAGCTCAATGTTGTCGGTGTCAGCTTTCATGTTGGCTCAGGCGCATCTGACCCTCTTGCCTTCCTAAAAGCCGTCCAAGACGCTCGGAAAGTCTTCAACCAAGCCGAGGTCTATGGATTCAACTTACATACACTTGACGTTGGCGGAGGCTTCACTGGCGAGACTTTTGAAGCAATGGCTGCTGTCCTCAGAGACGCATTAGATGCATACATACCCTCGCACATCAACATCATCAGCGAGCCTGGCCGATACTACGTCTCCTCGGCGTTCACTTTGGCCTGCCACGTCATTGCACGCCGCACCATCGAAGATCCGTCTCGTTGCAACAAAAGTTACATGCTCTACTTGAACGATGGCCTCTATGGCAATTTCTCCAGCATCATGTTTGACCACCAACACCCCATCACCCAGGTCCTCCGCACAGGTGAACGCACTTACTACGACACCATCGCTAGCCAAGCTTCAACCGATGGCATCGAATATTCCGTATGGGGTCCTACATGCGATGGGATTGATCGTATCGCTGAGAGTATTCGCTTCGATCACAATCTCGACGTGGGCGACTGGCTTTATTTTGAGAATATGGGCGCTTATACTAAATGCTCTGCCACGAGGTTCAATGGGTTCAGTGACGCGCATGATGTCATTTACGTTGCTTCTGAACCTGGAGCTAGAGCTTTGATGGGTATGCAGTAGATGATATGGAATCGGAAACTAGGGCATCGAGAGGCCGAGAATTGACCATGAGAGGTGAAACGACATGAGACGACGAGAAAAAAGCTGCCTTACTTATACTTTGAGTTTAGATTTCTATTCTGCATTCAGAAACAGCACACATGGGAGGAAGATGAGGAAGATGTGGAGATTGTGCTTTTTAGAATTAGATTCTACAGCGATCGTTCTAGTCAGCTAGACTAATGCGCAAGCATACAATCATTTGATAGCAATTAAAATACATAGCAGCGCAACTTTTTTCTTGATCGTGCACTGTTGTGATGTTCGGTGTATCATTATTGATAATAGCCCCCAAAAAATACGTGTGGGTTTAGCCGTCCCGGATTTTCACACCCAAATCGTCCAATTCTAGGACAAACATTGCTTCCACGATTCAAGACTTCATATCGTCTCTAATCAATCATCCCTATTCTAGAAGTGCAAAGGTCATGTAATGTTAGGCCGTTTTATTCCTGAAGACTGCTACTGACGGCAGTACAGCAGAGAGTCGCTGTCTATATCATTTGATGATTCTATGTGCTCATGATGCTTATATACTCCAATGCTTCCTAGCCTTCCTAACGCCAGTCTAGTATGTGATGATAGGTCTTGAGAAAATGCTATGTGCGGAGTGTCGTTGTCCTAAATTGTGACAGGAATTCCAATGTCGGCCATCCTCTGCGTATTTACATGAGCCTTCAAGGCTCAACACACTTGACGGTGGTAAACGGGAGGCCGAGGTATCCTTATCGAGATATGATCGTCGTCGTCTCAAACATGTAGGCAAAGGCTAGGTCGTGGTCGTTGACTCTTCGGGCGAGCCTTGAGAGGTGGTAATAGTCCCACGATCCAATTACCACCTACTTCAACGAAAATCCGTTCCCGGGCGCCGCAACTTATCAACGCCGTTCATGTTCAATCTTCACTCCTTCTTCTCTGCCTCCCCTATGAGTTCATTGTACCCACTATCCCTCGCTAATTCAAAATACGGGTGCTGCTCAATATACTTGCCGCCCGCTGTCATTGCATACAACCTCAGTACCTCCCTCAACCTACGCTTCTCGTACGGTATCCCGTTCGATTTTATAGCCTCAAGAATCATCTTTGCCACGCTACGGACAGATAATGGAGGCGAGCGTAACATCGCACCAATAGCATCCAATCCTAAAGAGGGGTTGTCAAGCCACAGGTGATAGGTCTTGATACTTCTTCTCGAGAGGTGAGTGGGTGATAAAGGGAGGTGGGACACGTCTCCTAGTTTCCCCTTAGATTTAATGAAACGGCTAGTTGAAGCCTCGGCCTTCTGAAGCACGCCGGGTTTCTTCATGGTGGCAAGTGGAGGCTCCGTGGAGCTTCGTGTGAAGAATGAGTGTGGAGGGTCTGCGGCCGGAGAGAAATCTTCCACTTCACTATCTTTAGGTGCTTCTGCTCCGGCTTTCTTGTTGTATTTTTTTGTCCGGATGATCACTTTGGCGTCAACAGATCTGATTGTTGGCTCGTCTTCTTCAGGTGGGATCTCAATGTCTTCGGCAATTCGGATTGGTTTATTGGACTCTGCATGAAATGGACGAGGTGGAACAGGATCCAAAGCTTTGCGCTTCAACTCTAATGTGTAATAGAGTTGCAGGCCTGCGTATGAGTCTGAAGCAGCATACATGATTTGAGCCATGTTTAGCTTCTCACTCCAGTCTGTCTGCCGGACCTCATCGCCTTTGAATAGAGGTAAATGGAGATGCTCTTGTACCTGTCTTGCAAGCGAGACGAGACTCCTATTGATCAGACTGAAGTCCTTGCTTTTGGAAAATTTGACCAGCTTGTGCAAATGGCTGAGTTCGAACATGCCTTGAGTAGTGATATCGAGATACTTCTTTAGCCGTGTGCAGTCTGCTCTAATGGCCACACCAACTTTCGTGACATTCGGGTCCTCCATAATTTTCTTCAATGATGGCGCCACAAGATCACCTAGACTATTTTCACTGCCCTTTGCGTTCCTCGGGTATAAGGCAAGATGGAAAAGAGCTATCCTGTCCTCGCAGGCTATTTGAACTAAAGAGACATTCTTCCTAGCCTTGCTAAGCTTATGAGCTTCGGGTGCCCATTCAATGTCGAAGCCAATGACTTTCTTATCCGCGAAATGATCTTTTATGACCTTCTCAGTCGTGAAAATCGTCCTACAATAATGGACTAAAGGCCTTCTTGTCTTTCCTTCGGCATCGGGAGGACTTCTGTATAAAGTATGCGACCAGTAAGACTCTATTGAACCCGGCACAGCGGCTTTGGCTGCTCTGAATTGTTCCTCGGGCATTTTGTAGGATGTGCAAGTCTTCGGTAATTCATCTTGCTCGGGATCATTAAGCGCCAATTCGTGGAGCTCATCTGCAATTTGTCGAGCTGTCTTTTTGGGCTCTTCACCTACGACAACTTGTATTGTATCATTGGGCTCACTTCCCAGGGCAGGCAGATCTGCAGATGCCGTAACATAATTGTCTTCCGCATTGGAGTGCAGTAGGTAATCCTGTTGTAACTCTAAAGTGGCGGCTACACTAGGAGATCGTGGCGTATTCGATATGGTTCGAAAAACAATCCCATCGTTCGGATGCCAGGTTTTGAGCTGTGAGTGGGATATTCTCGGCCTGGCAGCATTGGATCTGCTCACTGGATCAGCCAAGTAATCTGGTCTTCGAGAAAGTACTGACAATGCTCGTCCTCCAAGCTTCGAAGCAGTTGTCCTCATGTTCTCAGCAACGGCTGCAGAACTCTCGAGAGAGTTCATGGTGCTCATTATCGGTCGTCGAAGTGCCTTTCCCAACGTTGATACTCCATGATTGCAAGGGAGCATGACCATGGGCTTTGTAGATGTGTTGGTCTGCTCCCAGTAGCACCAGCTCGCGTGGTCCAAGGCAGACGCGTCGTGAGATCCAACCGTTTTCAAGCCGCGCCAAATCGAGGTCTGTGCAAACTGAGCAAACACCCGAGAATTCTTGAATCACGAGAAATCAAGTCGCATGAAACGACAAGTCGACAAATCCACTACTAATAAGGATACTTTATGAACGATTCTAGACGCCATCATCCACCTTAAGCACCAGCCTTGTGTCGCTGTAAGTCGTTAGCTTCCTTGCTTCTGCACCGGCAACCCTGCATGGCGATGACCTCACGTGCTACGAGATCTCTGAGCCTGTCAACCTCTGACTGCAATTTAATCTCACAAGGACTACAATATGGGATAACTCGAGCAGTCTCCAAAGACTCAACTGCCACATTTCTGATAGCTAACTTTCACAAGAACAGCTCTGCCTCCATACGAGCCTGCTAATCACACAACATGGCATCTCAATTACTCCCTCTCGGCTAGTCAACTTGGCGTCCTCAACGAGTGATTTATACTAACGGCGATGACAGAACTTATCGACAAATGTGTCGGATCCAAGATCTGGGTTGTCATGAAGGGTGATAAAGGTATGCGAATTCTCTACCATCGTCCTTGAAACTCAACTAACCGTCTATCAGAATTCAGTGGCACTCTTCTCGGATTCGATGACTACGTCAGTAAGTTTTTATTAGCCTTGAATAATGTTACAGAATATCTGACTTGCAAACAGACATGGTACTTGAGGATGTCACCGAATTGTACGTTCTTCAGAGTCCGGTGTAAGGACACTCATTGATCTAGGCCTAGTGACTATTCCGGCAATCATACAAAGCTTTCCAAGATACTGTTAAATGGAAACAATATCTGCATGGTAATTTCCTTTACATGTTACAAAGAGCTCCCATGCTGACAGCGGCTAGCTGATACCAGGTGGCGAAGGTCCCACAGCTGTTGGATCATGATAACGTATGAGCTGGTGAATCTGGGAAAATTCGAAGGAATGGCGATTAAAAAGTGCCAACGCCAGCTGTATCAAGCATTGATTAATGAATTTCATCTTCCAAGGCAATCTAAGTGCTCCAGATGTGCAATTATTTCTTCGCTTTAGCGACTTCGGGAACCTGCCTTCATATAGTGTGTCACCTTTTCTATATCTTTCCTTACCTTATTCCTGCAAATTTGGGCCATAGCCAGATCAAAATCGATCCATACTCCAGACATGTCATATATCTTCTTGCTCTAGTGTTTAAGTAAGGCATCAATGGATCATGCCAGATCCCATCACTCCAAACGTGATCTAAGATAGCCACCAGCAACGTTTTCCCAACCGAAGCCGCTTATGGCGAAATGCTCGAGCCTTGCCAATGCCAGGATCTCTGCGGCGTGGTTCATAATTCCAGCATAAATGTCCTGTCCGTCTGATTCTCGCCATAAAATATCAACATGAATTTCAGTGCGAGCGTCTTTCCAACCAGATTGACATAGTGAACTTCAGAGTGCGCGAAGTTAGACTCGATCTTAGTTCAGTGACAGCGCCGACACTTTTTCAAAAGACGAGCTCGACGAGCACAACGAACATTCACTTGCAAATGCAATATCAATAGTATCACAATCAATTTAGAAGGACCAGGAAATATTGCGCCCCGCTCCTTTACAGATATCCATTAGATGATACCTGTAATCAGGAGGCTTCACTTTCTGCGTAAATGGCAGAAGCGATAAGCTTTATAACTCCAGCTTAGACTAACATTGACTAAAGTCAAGTACCATTTCCTCGCTCTCTGATCACATACCCGAGGTCTGTGACTCCTTCACAATCTCCACCTGGACAGGCTTCTGATCAGCTCTTCCACCACGATATGCAGGATGCCATCGAGGATCGTCCGGAGTGTAGAAGTGATCTTCGGTATCCTTGATTCTATGCAGAAGGGTGTTCATGTTTGAAATTCTCCGGTCCTGCGGCGCTTCGCCCCAAAGTCTGACCAATGCTTGCCTACCGACGAAATACACTTTCGTGCCGACATACGTGATTGCTGGCATCGTCCTTCCGCGTTCAAGATAAAGAAGATCTCGGGTAGGACGGGCGGGAGCACCTTCACAGTCATGAGATTGTGTAGAGACTATCTCAAGTTCACGATAGTCTGTGAACTCCTTGTCTAAGTGGCCCGACAAATCTTTCGCCCGGCCATGAGGACCTGGGCGAGAAGAGCACAGGAAGCGCATCAGTATAGCTAGCATTATATGTAGTTAGATGTGGTTACCACTACAATAGGATAAAAGCCATCGCCCCAGTGTCCGAGAATAATGACTGGATGCTCGAATGCACCATATTCAAGTTCTGGATCATAGTAGAACTCTGGGCGCCGACACTGGTATAGTGGAAGCATAGCCATACAGCCAGGGGTTATTGTGTCGCGTTCTCGGCGTCCAACTTGCATGATATCCCAGTCATGAAATTGTGTTTCAAATCCGTTATTGTTGACGGCAAACGTTACCTCGCTCTCCCTTAAACACCACAAACTTGGCGGACGTTCTTCCCAAAAGAAGGGTTGGTAATTGCAAAGCCCTATATGGGGTTTCTGCAATTGTACAAGCGCTTCTGTGAGTTCAGCTTTATCGCCGAAAACGACAACTGCATACTTGAATGAATTTGTGGCTACCCATTGAAATAAACAAAGATCACCAACTGATCGCCACTTCGAGAACATTGCTCTCAAATCGGAGTCAGAGGTCTCTTTGGGCAACCATTTAATAAAGAGTGGATGGCACTCTTCTGATGAAAGCAAAGTGTTTGTTTGATTCGATGGCGAGTCCGAGGAGATTAAATCTGAGTGGCTGTTTGTCGAGACACTTGGTATTTGCTTGCGCGAACTTACGAAGTTCGATGCGGAGTTGGACGCACTTGCTTCTGGTGGACTTCCATCTTCTGCACCGTCTGCCATTGGCGTTGAATGGGTCATGATGGGATAGCGTGCCGAATGGTTGTATGTGTTGGTGTCGGTTGTATGCGTAGAGTTGTAGAAGAAGATGTTCCATTTGCAATGGTTAAGGCAATAGAAGCAGAAAGTAGGCCCGACAAGTAAAAATGGCGAGATTCTGCGCGAAAATGATGTTTTAGGAATAGCTGCAAGTGAGAGCTAATATCATTCTCACTTTAGACAATGGGACGGGATAAAAGTATGCAAGATCAGAAGATAAACTTTGCACCAGTATTCGAGATTTAAGTCAAGCGTGTTATCATACTATTAAGATAATTTCAATGAATGGCATTCTTCGTGGCTTATCTACCATGACCCGCTGGATTCATAACGAGCGCGCTTTGCCTTAATGATCATTTATGATCAGATGATTTTCCTCCCCAGGCCAGAACTCCATGCAAATGCTCAATCCTCCCGACTCCATCCATAAACGCCATGATGACCGTTATGCCTTTAATTTATCCGCCGCCATTCTGTGCAGCACCATCACCACTGACCATCTTGCGCAGCTCGTACTCCTTGGTAAATTCTCGGCTCAGAATCTCAAGATCTCCAACCAGAGACTTGCAGCAGTTGACCAAGGCCTCCCTGGGGGTCAACTCGCCGTCGGTTTGGATGCGAAGCTCGAACTTGGCGAAGAGGGGGTGAGGAACTGGATCCTAGGTCAGCAGGGAAGCCAAATCTTGCGCGCTGGATTGCATACTCTTGTAGCCAGCGAAGATGACATGCGGGTCCTTGAGGAGATGGGCACGGACCATGTTGGCGAGAGTGTGATCTTCCTTGTTGAAAGTGAAGATAGAACTGTTCGAAGTGCCTGTAATAATTAGTGGTAAGTCGCAGGATATGGTGAGCGATAACATACGGGTATCCGAAACTTCGGTCACTTTCTTTTCGCCGTCCCCAAGAAGGAACAGCTCGAATCTATCCCGCTCATCATCATCAGCTTTGTGCTTGTCTGGGATACCCATTTTGGTTGCAGATTGTTTTGTTAGTGTGAGTGTGGTATTGTGTGTAGATGGTCGCGCAGAGAGCTCCTCGCCAGAATCTTAAATATTTTCGTAGCCGATCTGGTGTAGAGCGCAAGCGCCAATATCGAGGAGCATAATTATTCCGGCCCCATGATTGGAAGCTTCGAAGCACCATACTTAAACGAAGGGCAAGGGAAGAAGCGACAATAGAGATCAGCCATACCTGTCGGGGGCGTTCATGATTGTGACTTCCAAAAAAAGAATATCCTATTCAAATCATTAGCATCTTTCTAGCAGATCTGAACGAGCGCAAAGCAATACGCACCACAACTTTTCAAAGCTTATTCAATTCTGGAGCGGGGGAGGAGCGATATGATGGAGGAGAATATTTGTCGAAAGCAAGAACGTTTCCTCGAAATTCGCTTCGACATGGCGTCCGAGGCTCTGCGGGAGCGCTAGCAAGGGTGTTGCCAGCTTGTTGGGGTCCGTGCACTGGACGCTTGATCGACAATGAGGGGCAAGTCCGGAGATGCTTCAACTTCTCGGCATCTCGGGACGCACAAAGGAACATTTCGGAAATAACAAGACACAGCATCCCACATTAAGTCAGACTGGATGAGTAAGTACGCCAATAGAGTGGCTTCTTACGAGAAGCACGCCATTCCATTTAAGCTTCTGAACCTCATCAGAACATGGTCATAAGAGCTTGACATCTCCGGCCTCGGCTTGTTGTCTCTATTAGTATAGGTTTCCTTCCTACTAGAATTCTGTAACTCTATGGTTCTACTCTTTACCACTTCCTTTTGATCTCTATCAACTCTGCCAAGATGACTTCAAAGCATTCTCAGATGCTTAAGGTTCACTATCCATGGGCGAGCAGTCCAATGATAGTCTCAGCGCCTATGCGGCTCATCGCAACACCACCACTTGCAGCCGAAGTGACACGAGCAGGAGGTCTAGGCTTTCTTGGCGTCGGCACAGATTTGATCACACTCTCTCCAATGCTCAAGGAAGCTTCATCGATCCTTCAGTCGTCTCCTATATCAAATGTGCCAGAAGGCGTCCTCCCCATCGGAGTAGGCTTCATATGCTGGGGCGTTAATATGTCAAGCGCCGTCTCGGCCATTGAATCTACACCGCTGAAACCAGTTGCAGCCTGGCTATTTGCTCCTCGAGAACCGAAGGATCTTGTATCATGGACAGAAGGCATCCGGAAAGCCAGTAACAACAAAACCGGAATATGGATCCAAGTTGGTACCGTTGCTATGGCTCTGGACGTTGCAAGGAGCTGTAAACCGGATGTCCTCGTTATCCAAGGAGCTGATGCTGGAGGCCACGGACTAGCACAGTCAAGTTCAATTATTTCCTTATTGCCAGAATGTGCAGATACTCTTGCTAGAGAAGGATTTGAAAACATACCTCTAATCGCAACAGGAGGTAAGTCGCCTTCTCGGAGCGCCGAGCTCCATTCTACGTTGTTCTTTAAGCCTCGACACATGATTTCGCTCCACATCCCTACTGCTGGGGCATTTACCTCTACTCTTGAAGCGTACACAAGCTGACTATAAGTTTCTGGGATTAGGTATCATGGATGGAAGAGGCGTAGCTGCCTCCTTGGCATTGGGTGCCAGTGGTGTGTGTTTAGGAACGAGATTCCTGGCCACCCCAGAAGCAGCCATAAGCAAGGGGTACAAGAATGCCGTTGTAGAAGCAAAAGATGGAGGTGTGACGACGACGAGAACAACGGTATATGATAAGATACGAGGCACAATTGGCTGGCCTGAGAGTTATAATGCCAGAGGTGTGCTCAACCAAAGCTTCTGGGACTACACTAAAGGTATGAGCGACGAAGAGAATAAGAGGTTGTATGAAGAGGAGATGAAGAAGGGTGACGCTGGCTGGGGGGACAAGGGAAGAATGACAACTTATGCTGGAACTGGGGTTGGTTTGATTCAAAAGATCCAACATGCAGGGGACATTGTTCGAGAGGTTCTGCGAGATGCAAAGAAGCGGCTAGGTGCTACTAATAGTTTGCTTTAGGCAATGGGATTTATGAGTAACTTGACTGAAACCTGCCTCGTAGGTAATTATCTGCATAGATAAAATATCTTCTATTCTTCAGTTGGCTCAGCAATACTAGCTGTATCAGGACATTTTCAAATGCAAGATCAACGTTCTTGCTTGAGGCAGCTGTTAGTATCCTTTTCTCTATTATTTGCTCTATCTGCATAGATACATGTTCGTTGTAGGCTCTTTCTTGCAGAAAATCCTAAATGTTGGGCCTATTATTGAGAGGAGACTCGCAGCAATGATCAATTTTATGCTACGACGATATGTGGAATCTTCAAAAGCGAAACTCCAACTTGAGAACGTCAGGATGCAGCGCTAAATAATAAATCTACACGTTGTATTCATTAGAACTTGGCTACAATAGTTTCTACAAGTTTATTCAACAATAAAAGAGAGCAGGCAAAAATCTCTTAAAAAAGGTATCTTGGTCACAGCAAAGTTCTGAATCAAGTGCATCTTCTATTTACTACCGATATTAATAACTCGGACGCTTTAGCACAATTCCTTGACGCAAATATACAATTACATAATCCTAGAACAAACCCAACCAAGCATCCTACACGTGACTGTTACCAGTGTTCCGAAGCCAAACCCGTGCCAGCAGTCTGTTTCTCACAATTTTCTTCATCTTTGGATGAGTGCTTTCTGTCGCACAGTCGTTCCGTCCGTCATATGACTTTGTCTATAGCTCTTTTTCCGGTATAAAAGAGTGCTCGTCGCATCTTTGTAAAGCAGAACAAAAGGACATCAGGAAGAAGTAGCAAGGGTGGGCAGGTATAAACGCCATCACGTAGTGTTAAGCAAGGTGAGCCTTATTAGACGATTGTAGGATGGTGGTTGGACGAGAATAGCGTAACAATTGAGACGAGTCCAGTTGAGCTTCCTTAGTTTGTTATCCGAAGTTCCGAACTAATTCTCGCTATCGAACTATTACTACTATCAAGTTTCTATTCTCTATTCTAATTAATATTGATTCTTAAAGAATGCGTCCTATTTCCTGCTTTGTAGATCATGGTGGAACATTGATATAATTAACTCGACAACCACGGTTTATCTGCAGCCCGCTACCCCAATCGCTCCAGTTGACACTTTCTTTCTGTTGCCGTCTCTATACTGTAATAAGTTGGAAGAACGACGAAGATATTTATAGCCCAAGGCAAAAGAGTTAAGCCTCACACTTTAAGACCCATCACAAAGTGCCAGAGGGCGACTGCAGGCCGTGGCATAAGAACTGAATTCTAGAGCAAAGTCCTCAAGTCTACTTGCACATTGTAATACCTCGACCTTGAAATCCATCGGAGCTGAAAATTAACTGAAACAAGGTCAAGAATATTCTGGCAACTTGATTCGCAAAAGCCACTCAATTTCTGTTCATCTCTTTTTAAGATTAAGCACATTTTAGGAGCGCGGAAGTCTGTTTGAATTGCTAACTCTATACTTTTGGTACACAACGTTTATCAATGCTTTAAACCAAATATGCAGGATATTTATCCACAACCCTCTCTATGCAAATTTATCGAGCCAATCCCATTTTCAATCCACCCCTTGCACCATGCTTACCACCGAATTAATGTTTATGCTAAATTCACAAACTCATAGTAACAGTCATACTATTACTATGCACCATGAGCACTGGTGGACACCCTTTACACAACACCTCCAAATCACTCAAGTACGCCGCGCTCGCCTCAACACTTTCGCAAGTCCCTTCAATCGGACTCGGGAGTGTCGTGAACATGACAGCCGTATATTGACTCTTGCTCCGCATCAATTCGTTTAGAATCAAATGCTGAGCTCTGCATGGAAGGTCATTGAAAGACAATGGTACAGCTTGAGTCGAGTAAGTCGAGCCTCGACGTGAAGCGGCATGGGAGGGATCTTGTGGCTCCGAAACCTCGGAATAATGGCCCGGAACCGAGACGGTCGGGCGATAGGCGGACGGTAGACGACTTCCTCGGAGATGGGCAGGCGGCGATGGTGTATCTAAAAACATGATACTTGGCCCAGGGCCTTCTTCATCCGCTACTTTAGTCATAGGTACGGGCTTGCTGCTAAATTTCTTTTGCGAAGCGTGTCGGGAGATGGACGGACGCTCAGAGCGGACAGAGGCGGGGCGGGTGGACGATCCGGGCTTTATCGGGGAGTTGAGCTCCTTCGGGGCCTTGTCGATATCTTTCAAGGAAGCGGGCTTGCTTCCCGATCCTTCTGAAGTCGCTTTCAATGATGTTGATAGGTTAGAGATTGAGGGTGGTTTCCTGCTCGGACTCTCGGACCTTTTGAACTTGAGATCCGGTGCCGAGACCGCGCCCGGAGCATGGCTGGCAGAGGCTGTGGGGGCAAATTCAGGGGGAAGCTGTCTGCCGGAGGGCCGTTCTGGGACCTTAACTTCTTTTTCGCCTGTAGATCTTTTTGATGGTGGTGGGCCCCTCATTGTATCCCCGTGACTTCGTCGTCTGCGGATTGTCGCTTGTTTTACGGGCGAGACAAGAGAATCACTAGAAGACTCAAAGTCATCCATGTCCGCCTCACTTGCGGCACCTTGACTTCCGTCTTCAGAGCCAGTTTCAATGACATCGGAATCACTCTCGTTTTCGGACTCGCTACCGGAATCTTCGCTTGCGCTGCCCGTTGTTGCATGCTGCTGAACAATATTGTCGGAGAGTCGATGAGTCCTCATGCCCAGACTGACACCAAGTTTTGTGATGCCGCTCATGGTATGCCTCCTCTTTGACTTTCTCAGCAGCCTTCGCAAACCAAGGAAACGTTCAACCCGCTCATCTCTCGGGCCCTGCTGGAATGATGCTTCTGGCCAGTTCGTCCCAGTCGTAAAGATATTCGCTATTTCTGAAAGGTCCTCAGTTCCGGATGTTGGTCCGCGGTTTCCTCTAATCTTCTGGATTTCTTCCCACCACTCCTGACCACGCAGGCAATCTTCGACTTCTTCAACAGGTTCTTTCCCTAGGTCAGCACCATTTATGATAATCTCATATGTTGGCAACTTCCCCGAAGCTAGCCAGAGGACAACGACTTCTGCTTCTATTCGAAGATTTTCTAGAAGGGACTGAACGCGGCCTCGCTCTTCCTCAACATCCGATTCATATTCAACAAATACAATTACTCGGAGCTTGTATGCTTTCTTCCAAGCAGGAACAGTGTTCAAGATGACACCAAGTTGCAGTATCAAAGTATCTGAACCGAATTAGCCCTCTCTTCTTGTCACTTTGTACTAGAACTTACATGTATCAAAATTTGTTGTCAGCACGTTCTGCTTGTTATCTCCCTCTGAAGCAATCTCGGCAGACATCTGGATTGGCCACAGATCGATGTACTTCTTGCTATGCTTGGAACTTGGATCTGGAAATTCCAGTTCTTGGAAGCCTTTCGCAACTGCCACATTGATTTGGAGCCGCAAAAGTAGATCTTCAAGAATTGTAACGTAGCTTGTCACACTCATCATGCCTTCCGTTCTACAAGAATCCGTTGGCAATATTCCTTGCATCTTGGCATCTTTACTGTCCATATGGGCCGGCTCTTGGGGCGCAGAAGAATTTGGTCCGGGTTCAGGCGATTGAGCAGGCTCTGGAACATCGATCAGAGGCGTGTTTCTTCGTAGGTCATCCATATTATAGAATCCAAGCACGGCGATATTGGGTCGCATGCCTCCGAGACCGGCACTCAGAACGATGTTTCGAGCACCCCATTCGACACCCGGTGAGATAGCAATATTCACAAAAGCCTTGATCTTCGAAAAGTCAATGTACTTCGTCCATGCAGCTTGTTGCCTTCGGGCTTCAGGAACAGAGCCTCCGAAATCATCTGTCACGATGACATGGCCAAGAATATACAGCGCTCCTTTTTTCATTGAGTTGCAGAACTGAATTAGTTTATATTGCCGCCGGGGGTCGTTAACGAAGAGCAATATTTGCGGACGCCAGAATTTGACGTGCTCTTGTCGTAGTCTGAGGAGATATTTTCGCACTTGGTGATAAATCAGATTTTGTGAGACATCTCCCCAGCTCTTTGGCGGGCTAGTATAGTGAATGACAAGGAAAATTGCAATGAGAATGCCTACGCAACCTGTTGCATAAAGGCTTGAGCCGAGTCAGTTAATTTCATGCTTACGAAGGCATAGAGATTGAGCAACAATAGATGTTGTCTTATGCTATGGCTGAGCGAGGAATCCGAGAAAAGCTTACCCATCAACGAAGAACATAGCAACGGCAGATATGATTGTGCCGGTAAGAGCGGTCTGCCAGTTGAAGAAGTGGAAGGATGGCCTGAAATTTGGAGCCGAACCGATTTTCAGTAAGAAGCAAGCCAGATTCATGACAAGGAATGTCATCTAGTAAGTTAGTTTAAGATGGAATTTGGGGTTGTCCAGGTATGATCGACATCTGTACTTACCAAATAAGTCATGGTGGTGAAAGAAGCAATCTGATTCAGGTCGCAGAGCATTGTAATCTGTGCTACAACGTATGTAATGATAATAGCATATGTGGGCTCGTCGCCTTTCTTCGTGCCTTGCCCGAAGATTGAGAATCCTGGGAGCAGATTATCTCGTGCCAAAGCCTGCAAAAGTTTTGCGGAACCAATTACACCCATCAACGTTGAGAAGAACGAACTTGCGAACTCGCCTGCAAGAATGACGACTCCTGAAATATTCGTCTCTTGTATGACATTGGCGTTTCTGGCAAAAGAGGCTCTAGTGATCGTTGTTGCCATTGCGAAGATGACAAGTGTATACAATATGAAGGTTGTACCGAGACCGTACAGCGTCCCTTTGGGAATTGACTTGCTTGGGTTCTTGAGATCACCCGACATGCTTGCACCAGCAAAGATGCCACCCGTTGCTGGGAACAGAATACCAAATAAATCTTGGAATGTCTCTTTCCCAGGAAGCTGACTTCCAGCAGCGCCCTTTGTGAGTTGAGGCATCAAATTTCCAAGTAATGTGGTTCCACTAATGCCCGTATACTCGATTCCTAGTTTTCGGCTTTCGAAAGGCGAGACCACTAGTGCGGAGAAGGGAATGCTGAGAGTGGCAATCAGAAGAACGACCAAAAGTCCATTGCTAGCACGAGCAAAGATCGACGACCCTGCAAGACAGATTGCCGTACATATTACTAAAGCAATGGTCGACCACATGTATGAATACCACTTCCCTTCGGGAAGAACCTGGGCCCAATTTCCTGACTCGCTGCCGAAATTCAAATTGATGCAGTCGATCAGACCAACAGCATTCAGGCCAGTATTGAAGACGAATCCCAAGTAAAAGACTTTCTTGAATCAGTATACTTCTTTCAAGCATTTTGGAGTGTAGTCGAATGTTCAACGATTATTGAGACATGCATTCATCTGGAAGTAAATCTAGGCTATAGCCTAGAGAGACAACAAAGAGGAAGGAAAAGCGCTACGAGAAGGTGCTCACCTATCCCGATCGACCCGCCAAATTCAGGCCCAAGCGATCGAGATATCAAGTAGTATGCTCCTCCTCCGCGGACGGTGCCGTTCGATGCGATCGCAGAAAGTGAAAGGGTGGTGATTAGATTGATCACATAGGCCGCAACCAACATGCCCATGATACCAAGCACTCCTCCTTGCCCTAAACATCGCGGGTCATTAAAGAGCGCGAGATAACCAGGACACAACAGAACTAACCTAAAATAAACCCGAACCTCAGGAACATGAGGATTGACAGGACGTTCAGACATGTTGGCACGTATACTCCAGAGAACATGCCCAGTTTCTGATTACCACCGACTGGTCGAGGCCCAAGTCCGGGCTTCGTGACAGACGAATCTCCAATTGCTTTATGATCCCCAGAAGTATTCACTTGAGCAGTTGAGGGGTCCACTCCCATTGCTTCGGATTGTCTAGAAGTTGAGACTTTCCGCCGCCTAGAGATAGACCTCCTGGGCCTACTCGCAGAATAGCCACGCCCATCGTGGGGTTGCAGATGCACAAGCCGCCTTGTAAGGTCATGCTCGTGCGGTGGGGGAGTCGAGTCGTTCGTGGCCGGCTCGTAGGGATTTGGGGCTTCGTTCGGCTGCGGCGGCTGGGATTCGGACGTGGCAGTTACCGTGTCTTGTTCCTCGGGCAGCATAGAAGAGCGCCTGTTCAGTTCGCCCGCATCGTCTCTAGCCGTTCGAGTCTGAAAATTGGAGTGTGAACGAATGGAACCTAGGTGTGCTGGACGACCTGTGCTGGGCATCTTTGTGCCGGGGCATTAGCACTGAGAATGTCTCATAGCAAGTCTGAGATCAATAGGGACATTGTATGAGGTCGCTCCGTAGCACTAGGAGCTGTGGTTTCGAGGTGTGGTCTTGGTCCTGTAGCGGCCATCATCACACACGAATCGTATCCCTGCAAAAGGACGTCATGAGACCCTCGCCAAAGTGTTTGGTGAAAATTTGAATGTCTCCCGCTCAGAGCCTGCAGCACACTTATGCGCTGTAGAAAAATGAGAACAGAAATCAAACAGAGAAATCATGGAAAGAGAAGAGCAATATACCTGACAAGAATATAGCGCAGAATTAAATGGGCGTTTTGGGAAGGCTGAGACGGTCAGAAATGATATCTAAGACCGCCCAGGGTCATCCGAGGCATTTTCTGTGATTGGCTGATCTTCTCAGGGTCTCGATCATGTGACCGGCTTCTGTTTTCGACATTTGTGGATCATTAAGGTTGACAGGACAGCTGATGACCTCTCTAGCCCTCTTCAATGTAGGGAGTCTTCTTGTGTTCTCGTTCTTCTTACCTATATCACTGCCTCATTGTCCGTGCTTTCCCTACCTCTGTGTACCTTCTAGGTAACCTTATATACGAAGTGAGGCTGACGGTATCTGGCGCAGTCACTTTTCCTTTTCCCGATCGAAGATGAGATAAGGCGCACCCTATCTCTGTCCCACGACAGCACGGTCACATAAAGCGAATCCGAGAACCATCATGTCCACCTCGACAGATGGTGAGCCATCTGCGGTATCTTTACCAGTGCCAATGTCATCCTCACCCGGGTCATTCAGAGGACGACTGTCGAGCAGCCCTGTTCCTAGAGCTACCTCGACAGCTCGATTAGCTTCTCCAGTACCTTCACAGAGCCCGATCAGCACTCCTCAAGTCCCGCAAATACCTACGCCCAACCAGACAGGAACAGGAGCTCAAGCATCTGGCAGTGTCACTCCTCTCGCTGGTTCAGCATCCCACTCTTTAGTACCTGGACCTGGAGTGTCTGCTCTTGCTGCCGCTCTATCGCACTCGTTTGGTCACTCCCCACCAACCTTCGGCACGCCCCCTTTGCGATCGTTATCTCCAATTACTGCTGGTCACCAAATCCAGTCGTCCAATCCTCAGAGCAACTATGGCTCCTTCGACAGGGCGAGGTCAATACAGGGCGCTCCTGGTTGGGCAGGACCAAATACGTACGAAGATCCAGAGATTGTGAAGAGGCATCTCGTACAACCGACCGAACATATGTCTCAGGCGGGCGAAGGAGCACAGGATGGAATCTTTGGAATGTCTGTCCGTGGTGGATCTCCAGGTGGTAAAAGCAGGCAAGCTGTCGAAGACATTGCACCTGGGCTGGACGACGATGAGTTCTCGAGTTTGCGATTGCAGGGTGGAGACATCACACGTCCTATATACAAGTGGACTGAGGAAGCAGAAGCAAGGGCTCAAGGCCGAGGACGAGCACAGAGAAGTCAAAGCTTTCACCTCTCACGACCACAACCCGAGAACGACGTGCTCGATATCGGCTCAATAAAGGTCCCAGGCGGATTTCGTCGTAACTTCCTTCGCCGTGCTGCAGGGAGCCCAACACCCAATGACGGTGAAATTGAAGAGGGTTATGGTTCGCGAGCTCAACCGAAATTGCTGACAAACAACTTTATCGAATTCTTAACAATATATGGGCATTTTGCTGGTGAAGAATTAGAAGAGGACGATGAAGTCTTGGAACCTGATGAGTATTTCTCTTCCGATGCCTACGACGGCGGAGAAGAGGGTAGTGATGAAGATAGAGAGCCTATGGAGGACAGTGCTCTGCTTACACCTGGTCGCCGAAAACGAAAGCGCAAAGATCGGCATGTCAAGGGTAACAACGGCAGCATGGGAGCCGCTTTATTGCTGCTGAAGTCCTTCGTCGGCACCGGCGTCTTGTTCTTACCTAAGGCATATTTGAACGGTGGTATGATGTTCAGTAATTTTGTTCTGCTCTTCGTCGCGGCTCTAAGTTACTATTGTTTCGTGCTACTGGTCAACACACGGATCAAGTATGATGGTTCCTTTGGCGATCTCGGAGGTATTCTATACGGTACCTGGATGCGAAACATCATCTTATTCTCGATTGTCATCAGTCAGATTGGCTTTGTTGCCGCCTATATTGTCTTCACATCGGAGAACTTACAGGCCTTCATCCTTGCAGTTTCCGATTGCAAGACACACATCGATGTCCCATGGCTGATTCTTATGCAAATGTTGATCTTTCTACCATTCTCCTTAATGCGAGATATCAGCAAGCTTGGTTTTACAGCTCTAGTTGCAGACGCCTTCATTCTTGTTGGACTGCTTTATCTATACTACTACGATATTCTCACGCTCGTCCGCCAACATGGCGTTGCAGATATCATCAACTTCAACCCAGATGATTGGACCCTGTTCATCGGAACGGCAATCTTCACATTTGAAGGCATTGGACTGATTATTCCAATTCAAGAATCGATGAAGCAACCAAAGAAATTCCCTGCCGTGATGGCTGGCGTTATGGTTATTATCACCGTCGTCTTCATTTCCATGGGAGCATTGTCTTACGCAGCATATGGCTCCGCCACTGAGACGGTTGTTATTCTCAATCTTCCACAAGATGACAAGCTTGTCAACGGCATTCAGTTCTTGTATTCACTTGCCATTCTACTTTCCACACCATTACAATTCTTTCCAGCAATTAGAATCACCGAAAATGAACTCTTCACTCGGAGTGGCAAATACAATCCATACATCAAATGGCAAAAGAACATTTTCCGCTTCTTCGTTGTCATCATTTGCACTGCTATAGCCTGGTTCGGGGCGAACGACCTAGATAAATTCGTTGCTTTAATCGGTAGCTTTGCGTGTATCCCCCTGGTCTATATCTACCCAGTAAGTCTCTTTCTCAGAAACCCCTAAACTTCCGCTAACATGTCATAGCCATTGCTTCACTTCAAAGGTGTCGCAAAGAGCCGTTTCCGTAAGGCTTGTGATGTCCTACTTTGCGTCTTCGGTCTCGTTGTTATGGTGTATACCACCGGACAGACTATCGTAAGCTGGGGCACCAATACGGGAAAGCCTGCCCTGAGTTACTGTGATAAGAAGGGTAAGGCGGTCTTATAATTGTAGAGACGAAGCGCAATATCCAGAACCGAAAGGACAAATTATTCAATGCTACAATGAGATGCCAGGCAATATATGAGTGGGACAGGGGAGAGTTCGAATGCCCCTCGGTTGACGGGACTTCGGTTGCGCGAAGAAGGCTTTAATCGTCCTAGAACCTATGAGTTGAGATGGGTCCGAACGGAAGAAATGGTGGAAGGACGAATGCACATAACAACTATTTACTTTTCTACTTAGAACAGCATAGCATGCGATCCTATCTCGTTTGGGTTTCCTTGACTGTTTGTCTATTAGTTTTCTCTTGACTGTGCTGGATCCTGGGCGGAAGGAGTGTATTGTATGTTACTTAGATGATACTTTTCCTTGTTCATCTCATATCGTATGACAGGAGGGGAATGGCATAGCAAGAAGGACAATGGCTCGAGAATAGTTAGATGAGAGCTAGGATCTGATTGTTGCTGTAAAGTGAATGAATGATACGATCCAACACGAATTAATTTCATTTTCATCCCATCTTTCCTCATTCCTCATATTCTATCTTACCGATTCAAGCCTCATACCGTTGCTTGTCCCTAAATATCAACCTCCAAAAGTGATGAACGTTATTCATACCACGTGATCATCGATTTTACGCCGCACGTGAGCTTTCATAATCTCAAAGTTTTGTTGCACGTCGCAAAATGTCGGTTTTGATGGGTTTTGCGATTTGGATGGTTTTGGGACGGCTTTTGGGTTTAAATGGGATTGAAGTTTGGGCGGTTTTGAGGTTTGGATGGTTGCAGTTTTGGGATGGTTAGAAAACGGTTGTGTTACGGTTGTGCAGTGGTTGTTTCGCGGATTGGGAAAGCAATGGGTAGGATTATGGAATAGTTTCTTCATAATTCGCATTTTCTGGAAGAATATTGGATATCTAGATAGCAAAATATTTACATTTTGGATGCGTGTTGAAGACTTGATAGGTTCTGGTGCGGGATTTGGGTGAAGAATCAATTCTCTCTCGAGAAGCGATGTGCAGTTTATTGTGCTACGCGATGCGACGCAATATGACTGTACCATAGTCTTGATCTAGTTTCTAATTCTCACCAGCCACGCATGCATACGAAGCCCACCACAAAAGGACTGAAGACTCAACGCCTCAACGCCCTCCTTCTAATTGATACCCAATCGCTTGCTTGCTTTGCACCCCATCTCAGACATCAATTAATTACATCGTCTCTCTGCCACCAGATTTTCATCTGCTTAGAATATAATTTACAATCCCAGACCCAGAGCGAAGCTCCCGAAGATGGCGAGAGCCAAGGCGAAGAAAGCTGAGTATTGAGCTGAGGGAATGGCAGCGGCCCCAACGATACTCGAGGTGGCAGCGGCCGTCCCGGAATTTGTCGGTGCAGGTTTGGTGCTATGACTTTTGTTAATATAATGCTTAGCAACGGAGGTATCATTACACTTGAGTCGATTAGGTTACAGAGATGAAGGATGATTATGTGTAGGCCCTGAAGGTGCTGAAAAGAGGAATATATGGAAGGAGAACGTACTAGGTGCCATTCGCTGTAGGAGATACGACTGCGGATGAGCCTGTGACCCCTGCTGATGCTGCTGATGCTGCTACTGCGGATGTGGCGAACAGAGCGAGAAAGAGGAATGGGAGCATGGCGAGCGTGAAGGGTGTTGACCGGGCCATTGCTTTCGAGGTCGTGATTATGCGAAGTGTGGATAAAATAGGAAAGTGTTGTACTGGTCTTTGACCAAATTGAAAATGGCAAAAGTTTGTGTTAAGGTCTGATTGGAAGTGGGAAACAACGAAATGAGATGTAGCGACTGTACGAGTATATATGGAAGATACTCAAGCTACTACGGTGCGAAGGAGGCTGGAATTTGTCTTGAAAATCAGAAAAAGTACGTTGTACATATATGAAAACAGTGTGGCGGGACACCGCCAGGAATGTGAGAGCTTAGATGCAGTTGACGACAGCAATGAGGCGTTCAGTGAAATTCTCTATCATGTGGCTGGACATTATGTTACCAAGAGGAAACAGCTGGAATGTAAGATCCAAGGCTGCGTCCATCATTGGATGTTGAAGAGACACATCTTCTATTCTTGGAATCGGAACAAAAGAAGTGGCGGTGGATCAGGAGTACGTCAAAGATGAGGCTGAAGTACCTAGAGCCTAGTTCTAGATCACGTGAAATTTTGCAAACGTGGCAGAGGTGGCTGTGCGACGAGCGAATCAGATGAGATTTTAGCGGGGAGCGTGTTAATTGATTACCTAGACGCGAAAGTCGCGTCGAAATTCAGCAAATCTAACATAATACCGAGATACGGAAATAAACAATACACCGACATCAAAATGGCAATTTCAGAAGTAGAAGGAAGTCTCCTTCGAGGACCTTCGTAAGTTTGCAAGTTATGAAATGTGTACCAATTCTGATAACTAGCAGTGATCAAAAATATGCCTCAATGGAGCGTCAAACCTCCTCATACAAGCCACTCGATACCTACGCGCTGGAGAAGGAGAAGCATTATCAGCAGCAATTTGGTGATATGTATTTCTTGCGACTAACGAAATTGAAGCCGGCTGCCGAACGAATCGCCGAAGAAGCTTGGGAAGATTTCCATATCGCGGGAGAGACGGTGGAAAAAGTAGAGCGAGTTCTCGATGTCAGACAGGGTAAGCTGTGCTGGGTTGCGGGTACTATCTACATGGAGATGCCCCTCAAGCCAAATATTTTGGATGATATCTCGAAGGACGTAAGTCTAGCACATCTTAGAACTCAAAATTCAGTGTTAATGAAGGACAGCACTGGATTTCAGCACCCCCACCTCGGCAGAAATACCTATCAGCTACCGGAGAAGATCTTATCATGCTGGAGGACGAGTCTGGACGATTGCGGTTAGTTGGTGCACTTCTGGCCAGCGAAATGCTGGTCACTGGCTGTATAGTTGCTGTGATGGGCACGGAAAATGCCAATGGGGACTTCGATGTTGTCGATATCAAAGTTCCTGATCTCCCTCCTCAAGCCGAACGATGGCATACCTCAGAACCCATATTAGATGTTCCTTCTAGAACGAAGAAGTTGCGCGAGGACGAAGATGAGGATATGGATAAACCAGTTTCTAATAGAAAGAAAATCGCTATCGTCTCTGGACTTGGTTTTTCTGGCTCAGACTCAGGACATTCACTAGAAATCAACCTTCTCGCTGAGTATCTATTAGGGGAATCCCTGGATCCTGTGAACCAGGAAAGCGTTTCACAGATCACCAGGTTGATCATTGCAGGCAATTCAATAGCATTAGATCACGATGCAGTACCTACCGACACAATAGGAAACACGCGGAAAGCTCACAAGAAATACGGCTACGATAGCAGCGCTTACAACCCAACTCCTACGCAACACCTCGACGATTTTCTGGCAACTTTGTTACCCTCCATGCCAATCACATTAATTCCAGGCTATACTGACCCTGCAAATGTCAGTCTTCCACAACAGCCAATACATCCAGCCATGTTTCCACAGGCTCGAGCATTTGGTCGTACCCCGCCCAAAGATGGCGAAGAACATCAGCCAGGTTGGTTTGACACCGTTACAAATCCGTGGGATGGAGAGATTGAGGGTTGGAAGGTGCTCGGAACAGGTGGTCAGAATGTGGATGATGTCTTCAAGTATGTTGAAGGTGAGGATAGACTGGGGATGATGGAGGCGATGTGCAGGTGGAGATGTTGTGCACCAACAGCCCCAGATACACTATGTAAGTTGATAACCCTTGATGTGAGCGTAGTAAACCATACTACGTCACTACCGATGGAATCTAATAAGACATAGGGAGCTATCCGTTCCAAGATGACGATCCTTTTGTTCTCAACACCTGCCCTCATCTCTTCTTCGTGGGATCTCAGCCAAAATTCGACACAGCGGAAATCGAAGGTCCTGACGGGCAAACAATCCGGTTGATTGCTGTGCCTCGATTCTCAGAGACTGGTGAAATTGTCCTGGTGGATGCCGAGACATTAGAAACCTCATTAGTGCGAGTTTCGGTGGCACATGGTTGATGATTGGAAAGTGGACTTAGCCTTATTGAAGTACAGATACCCAAGTTCTCATCGGCGTTAATAAGTATGGAATTGGAAGCCATGTATTGGCCATGCCTGCAGCGCAAAAGTCGGCGGCCGCTACATCTCAATCTATTTGCAGTGAGGAATGCATGATCATGTTTCAGGCCTCAAAGTATATATAGAGTTATGCTCTGTTCGAAAGCCTGGTAGACTGATGCCATGGAGCAAAGAGGTACGAAATGCACTAAAAGTCTCCATAAAACAGATTAGGGAGAGGAGGGGATATTCCGTTCAAGGCTGATGCGCCAAGTATGACGGACCATGAGCTCTGGTGTCGCCCCTTGGTGTATCCCTTTTTACAATTTGTCTATATTTCTCGAAGCCATGTAAAATTCTACTGATTTCGAGCTGCACCTGCCCTTCGATTTTTCTTTGCTCTCTTTGACAATTGCTGTGCTAGCTATCTCTAATTCCACGAATCGATGAGTCGGTTAAGCAGGTTGGGTACTATTACTTAGTGGCTTTCACCATTTTTATCCCCTCAAATCACAAATACAACTATGCGTCTTTTTTCGAATACTTTGCAATTAAGATCAAAAACCCTACTCATTTACTGCTTGCATGCATTCTATTTTCTTGATTTCCCCACGATGTCTATTATATGGTCCTTCCTGCTTAGACTTCATGTTTCTGAGTCGAGGCCTTAGAGGGTATTGATAGTTCACGTCATAACACTCGCAAATCCGAGCTTCCTTATGAAGATCATGGCACGATATATCTGCGAAATGCGATCACTACATTCATGTATTCTACATTCTATCTCTTCCCGTCCTTCGGCACCGAAACGTCCACCTTCTCAGCCATGCTACTGCAAAGGTAGCTGCTCTCCTTCTATCCTTCAATAAGGTTTTGCGAAAATGAGTCTGACATGATCGCCTCAGTTTCAGCCGTGCAACAGCTTTTGATAAGTCCACCAGTATCAGAATATCTGCCGAGTACGTGATTTCGGCAATGTTGTTCCAGGGGACCTTAAAACTCCCGATCAAAAGCTTTCATAAGATCTTACAATCCAACCATTTCATCATCGTTTTTCCCTACCCAAAACCGCCATTTTGGACCATCAGCTCTTGCCGATTTATATTTGCTTCTTCTCTATTAACTCGCGTGGGCATTATGATCTTAGGGCTCCCAATCCTCGTAGTCTCCATCTTCGCTTGCATCAAGATACTCCGAGTCAGAGGAGTCTTGTTCATACCAGTCGTTGTCAAGAGAAGAGTTATCAGGTCTATATCCTTCATAGAAGCGGTCAGCGGAGTGGTGTTGTTCGCCAGACTCCTCATCGCTAGATTAGCGTAGTGCTTCCATCCCTGATTCCAAACCCGCGTCTCTTTCAAGCGAGTCAAGATCTTCAGCCCCGAAGCGCTTGGAAAATTCTCTATGGAAACCAGGAATCTCCCGCTCGTAGTTTATATAGTAGTACATCGGATATACTGGCCTCTTGATGCAGATTTTCCCTGACTTGATCTCAGCACCATTGAAGTTTGCAAGCTTGAGCTTGACAATGTCAGATTGCACAAGATGGCCGACTTTTCCCTCAGTCTCTGCTATCAAGTCATGGACTACATTGAGATAGACAGCATGGTGAGTGGGGTTTGGGGGATCTTGTAAAGCAAAGTCTAAGTCTTTAGGTCGCATGAAACCGCGGCTGTCCCCCCAACTCCACATCTCCTTTATGATGCGTTGCGCGTGTTTGATCAGTAACAAGACAAATTCTTCATTATCTGATAAGGTTTCGGTGGCACCTTGCAAACCGATATTGAGCCAGAGGAAGTGGTGCAGAGCCAAGACAGGACTTTTACGGAGGATTGCAAAGTACTCTTCCGTGAAGTCTTCCACCAGGTTTTTTGTAGGAGATGTGTTGAGACCTTTTAGAGTCCGACAAATGTGTGTCGCGACTATCTTCCAAGTGCGCATCATATATTGCCAGTGGATCTCCCAGGGATTACTTATCATTATAAGGGATTGCCGTTGCTTGCCACGGAACATCTTGCGGCACATAGGGCATGATCTTCGGTTCGGTCCCTCCTTAACCCATCTGAAGATACACTTTCCTCCGAAGATGTGGCCGCAAGATGAGACAACGGCGCAGTGTTCCTCCCACCATTTGGTTTTGGCCTTATAGTTTGTAAGGGGCATATAGCAAATGACACAATCCGGTTCGGGATCATTGAGTTCAGTGATATCGATTGTGCCAACTGCAATCTCTCCGCAGCGGGGGAAGTATCTTTCGTGCCCGACTTTCATCGTGTCAATGATTTTGGAAATCGACTGCAGAAGTGGGCTGATCGTGTATAGACCAAACTGCAAGGATTTGAGAGCTGGTTCGTTGGGCTCTTGAATAACGTCTTTCTCTGTCACTGGGGACTTTCCACTACTGGATGATTGTCGCAGGTGGCCTTCTGGCCTATCTGCTAGTGTATCCCTACTGGGCATTTTGGTGATGTCCGATGTCGAAAGTTTATTTTATCGAAAAGAAAAGTTTCCTTCTGTACAATAGATGCAAAATGATTCCGTATAAGTTATGCGTCTAAGTAGATTATTGTTCCGCGGCGTATAAGGAGATGCTTTTCTTATAAGTGGGTGAAATTCTCGTTCTTTGCTATTATAGGTATTAAGCGACAATAGAAAACCGAGCAGTCCATTTTTCAATTCTTGCTAGTGGGTGATAGTGCTTGGCTCTCTAAATGCTATTGATCTTTGCATTTGGACCGAACCAGTTTGGACCATACTTCAAAATGGTAACTCACGTGACCCCCCTCTTTTTTTTTTTGGCTCTATCTGCTAACTAAAAGCGAAGAAGCATCCTGATGTGGCCCGGTCTAAAATGGGCTATTAAATATCTTCCACTATATAATTCTTGCGAAAGAAAATCTAGAAAATTTCCAAGTTATACACATCGTTTCTCTGGAGTAAGTCAACTACCACTTCTGAATAAAGATCCTCAGCTTCAGAGCATCACTACCAACGCGACTTCATTCACACTACAACATCATAAACATATTAAAATGATATGTCTCATCATACTCTATCAAGCAGACATTGAGGGTTGGTTGAGAGAAGACGACACATAAACAGGCTGAAGATAAATACAGGTCCGATGGAACAAGTAAACGCAAACCACCATCCCTCCGAAACTAGTCAAGGCAATGGAACCCCACTTCAGCCAAAGGAAAGCCAACGTATAGGGAGCATAGGTACCTCAAAGTCGAAGATCATTTCCATCGTGCCTGCTACGCCAGAAACCAAGATTTTGTTGGGACAGTTCAAATTCTATTGGCCCATTCTTAAACCTACCGCATTGCCTTGGCCAACTCAATTCTATGAGAAGCCTTCTAGGATCATTTTCGAAATAAATCTGCATCTCAAGTACTCCATACCTGCGGCTCTATCGGTGCCTTTCTGTGGCCACGGCTTGATGACCTTGTTAGGGTTCCAGCCGGGCGATGACATGGAACAGACCTTGCAAAGACAGGTCATGGACATATCTATCTTCCTTAATTCAACCTTGCGTATATTGCGTCCACAGAAGCCTATCGATCCTTGGCTTATAGTACCGTTATGGAGAATGACTAAACGTGCAATACTAGAAAAAACAAACGCAATGTCGAAACTGCAGCATCGGACAAGAGTTATGGCCGAAAGTAAGAAGTTACTCGTTAAGGGTGCCAGGGGCCTCGGAGCCTAAAACCCCAGCGAGAGAGAGAGAGGTTGGAAGAATGGGCTTCTCAGAGCATGAAGGCACTTGGAACCACACTTTCGAAGGTACTGTACGGGATCATGGAGATGGCTCTAACGACGAATCGGACATTCAACTTCGCAAGGGAATCTACAAGTTGGGTTCAGACATCATCGCCGGTTACTACCGTTTAGAAAGTCTGAGAGATGGGCTTGAAACGTCCGAGTCAGATCCATGTAACAAGCTTGTCGGACTGCGGTGCGGGCACGAGTTCTGACTGCAATGCTTAGAGGAGTTTATGAGACGTAATCGAAGGTAGACCTGTCCCATGTGTAAGCGTCACATTCTTAGAGAAGCATTCTCCGCTTAGTTGCTATGTCTGGAGTCTGCGTCTATGTATTCATACCAGACCGCGTGAACGTCTCGCTTTTTGGGACATGCAACTTTACTTTCTAAAGCATATAGATGCAGCATGCTAATTTCGAGATCCCGCAGTTTAGGTCGAGAGGACATAAAAATCAGGAGTATTCGAGAAATGAACAAATTGATCCAAGATATATGCACAGGGAGGGAAATGACGATGATGTGGCTCTGAATGCGTCATCCATTGTACACACTACTGGAGAAGTGATTGGTTCCGAACGTATCATATCATGGAGGCGAAAAGGAGAAAAGCCATGTATTGCAGTGGTTCACTTGTTCCAAGCCCTTGCTACCTGACAGTTCTTGTTCATTTTCTTTCACACTGTCCACTATGTAAGGCAACACTTTGGAGGCGCTGGTGGCATGAAGAAACGATGCACTGAGTACTAGTGATTATGAAAAGAGATAGTTAATACAATCACTGCTCTTAAAGTATACGGTTTTATGGTTCAATTGATGACCAATGCTTCTATGATTTGAAGAGTGCGTAAAGCCATTAAGGCCTGCAGTCGAGAATAATTCGAGAAAGAATGAAGTAGAAATGCAACGGTGCAACGAACACTGTAACGTGTGTACACCTGCTTGTATTGTAGGTAGTCTGTGTTCGCCGCTCGACTGTCCCAATTATAATGATTTCGCCCTTCTTTCGTAGGCCGGTATGATGGAGAAATAGGCAATCATGCAATGTTCAGAGATCGTGCGACGGGGCGAAAATGCGCACTACTGTCAAAGACAATTAGCTTCAATGAATGTATCAGTCCCCCGAGTCACTCGGCTCCTCGCTCGAAGACCTAGACGAGATCGTGATTGGATCCTCCTCTCCACCTTCTTCCAGTCTACCTTCCTCCTTTCCACTCTTCTCCGCCATTGGCTGCAAGGGCTGACACGCCACTGCATTCACGAACTCATCATCTGCAAGCAACGTACACTTCCCCTCTGCGACGGCCCTTTCATCATCCTCGAAAGCCTCCTCAAACCTCTCTTTAAGACCCATCAACTGAGTCTCCACCAGCCGGACGTTCCGCTCTCTTGACCTAATTGTCTCTGGGTTCACTAATAGACCTGCCTCCAATTGACCTGCTTGAAGATACCGCATATCCACCTCCATGCCAAACCGCCTGCTTCCACCTTTCTTGATGACTATCTTTAGCATCCGTGGTGCCAACATGCGAATAGCAGTCACCAGTGGACCGGGGTACCAAAGAAAGTCCGCAAATGTGATAGGACGGGCTTCAGTTCCCAATGCGGTGGTTGACATACCTACTCGCTGAGGATTTAAAATTAAGGTCAAGGACGTGATGACTGCTTTAGCTGAGACTAGGGTTGTGATGCCTTTAGCTGCCTTCTCATGCCAGTCAAGGTTCCAGCAATCACGCGAGCAGTCTATGGCAAGATTGCGGATGTTGGTGTGGTAGATGTTACGAATCAGGGTGGGCGGTTCGTAAAGACGGAACTGGTACTTGAGGCGGCGAAGGAGGGCTTGGAAGGTATTGTTTCGGTAGAGAAAGGCAGATGCTTCGACGGCGAACTGCTTGCAGGTGAGGATGATGCTGTGGTCAACGAATGGATTTCGCTCAACGGTCGTCCAATCCTGCTTCACCATTATTGGTTTTGGATAGATGAGGAGGTAGCTGTAGATCTCTTCTCGTACTTCTAAGGAAATGCGGAGAATGGGCGAACGGTTTGGACAATTGAGTATGGTGGGCTTCTTGACTGGCTGCATACTCTGGATATCCTCCATCATGTTCATCCATCTATCTTCGGTGGCTTGGAATGCATTAGGTACTCGTCGAGATTTCTGCTTCTTGCCAGTAACGGCCTTGATAGGCTGCTGCTCAGGAATACCCCATGTATCCCTACTCTCGCCAACCAAGGTCTTAGCTAGGCTTGCAATATACTCCTCGTCAATCTCTTCATGCATTGACGACATGGAAAGCTTGAAGCGTTTCCTCTCTCTCTGTGCTTGAGTTGTGATGTTTCTTTCCCATACTCGCACTTCTTTGGGAGCAGGTGATGGTGATCGTTTTCTTTTGGATGGCTTCGAAGCTGAGGCAGCATTCTTCTTAAAACTAGCCCTAGGTGCTATTTTGGGAACTGATGCTGGCTTGCGGGGTTTTGCTGAAGCTTGGGCTTTTTTGGGAGGCATTTTGTAATCTTGAGTTTGTCAGCGGAAGGAAACTAACCGTGGAATAAGCAAACTAAACTAAACTAAACTAAACTAAACTAAACGTTACCTTGGAACGAGGGAACGATAGGGTTGTGTTGGGATACTAAAGATGTCAGCTTGGCTAACTAAAGGTGAGGTCGTTTGTTTTAATGTTGCGCGTAAGGTTGATCAGTTGGTGTTTTTGGACGAATAAAGATGCGATGGAAAATAATTGACAAAGTGAGGAAAGGTACTCTCAAACTTTAGTATCTGAGACCTCAGCAAAAAGATGAACTTCAGTAATTACTTGGGAAACAATGAAAAGAAGAGTGGTGGCGGTGTTGAAATAGATCCAGTGCATGCTCTAGAAGGTGTGGACAAAAAAGTGATGAAAGGCAAGACGAAATGGACAATAATATAGTGGAAAGGTGGCTGTACGGCGTTGGCAGTCTCTGTCACGTACTCTGACCATATTCCTTCCTTTGACCGACATTCCAAAAAAAAAACCATGTAGATTTAATATGATATGCAATACAGACATTGAGCATTCATTTTTGAGTTGTAACTTGAGCGCAGACCGAAGTCTCATTACAAATTTCAACGAGATCTGGCAATGTTGCCAGGCCCTTTCTAGCATCAGCAAAACCACGGAGTACTCAGCTGAGTGAGATCTTGGAATTTTCCCTTTTCTGAACTATAAATTCATCCTCTAATTTACTTTACTTGTTTTGCTCGCCCATGGTCAATCCTTTTCTGGCAAATAACACGTAACGCTCACAGAAGATCTAACGACATGGCAAGACTACGTAACATACTATCTACTTGAAACATGAGCACAGAAAGTTTTGAACACTTTTCGTACTCTCATACTATTCCAAAAGCATTGTTTGAGAAATTGGAGGCTCTGCTAGGTTTGGAAATGGTGCAAGATTGACAAGCCAGCGCACAAGCAAAAAATCAAAGTCTAGGCGCAAAACGCTGAAATAATTGGGTTTTTGAAGAGAATGATCAGGATTGTCATGATGCTTGCTTAATATAACACGTGCAAGTTGCAAAGTCCCGAAGTTCATTTTGTTGAGTCCACGTCTGGGCACAGGATTTCGTCTTGACCACTATAATGCTGAGCGTCACTGGAGCCTGCTTCAAATACCCCGAAACGCATATTTCAATCTTGACTGCAAGATCTGACTCTACCTGTGGTCTGCAATGTCGTTCTCGAGAAGAGCTTGATGGAGGGCAATGTGCATTCCGAGTTCGGGATGACCCTGGGATATTCCGGTCACGTGCATGATATACCTTGGCCTCGATTCGTGTCCTTTACCCAGGTATGCCGGCCGCGAAAGTGACAGCCTCTTGCGGTTGCTGTCAACGAGATGCTGGTCAACAAAGAAACAGGTAGGTTTATTTGAGGTGCTATTTCTACACTTGCTCTTGATTTCAGGATCTAAAGAAGACGTGGCTTTTTTTTCTATCGGGATTTTTTCCCTCAAGCTCCTTGCGAATCCGTTGAGTACTACGCAATGTATTTGGCCATATGTTCATCCCATCATCCTCTTCCGCTCCGATACTTAGTTCTGTCCTTTTTGCTGAATAATTATAGCTATTTTAACAACCGCGGTCCTCCTGGTGCCATACGAGCGGATCCACGTGCCGACCTACCATGAATGGATGAAAGATGAGGTGAGTAAAAATCCAGAAGATGGATCGAACCTAACAAGATTCTGATTAATACAGGAAATACAAGAAGCAACAGCTTCCGAACCATTGTCTCTCGATGAAGAATATGCCATGCAAGCAAGCTGGCGTTCCGACCACGACAAGTTGACTTTCATTGCTTGCATGCCTTCATCGCTAGCATCAGTCAAGGTCGGTGACTGCGACACCCCAGAACGCATGATTGGGGATGTCAATCTGTTTCTCTCTGTGGCAGATGAGGATGAAGAGGGCTGTATCGGCGAATTGGAACTTATGATTGCTCCAACCGAAGCTCGAAAACAGGGCTACGGTCGTGCTACGATACTCACCTTCTTGCACTATATCCAGATTCATCTTGATGACATCCTAGCTGAGTACAAGAGCAAACAGAGTGCCGACAAGATGAGATTACTGCAACTGAAAGTCAAGATTGGTAGCAAAAATGAGAAAAGCATGAAGCTTTTTGAGAGTATTGGGTTCATTAAGGTCGAAGAAAGTCCAAACTACTTCGGAGAGTTCGAGTTCGTATTTGAAGGCTTTCTTGACGATGAGAGGACAAAAAGCCTGATGGGTCGCTACAAAGTCTTGGAATACCAGGAATTAGAATATCGCGGGTCCATACCCTGAGAACTCGGAGGCGTCCCATTTCAACACTGTCCCCAACGTAGGCTTTGACGTGGTCCAATGGACGCCTACTCATAACATGTTCCTAAAAAAAAACGTTCCCTATCTGCACCACAAAGAACGTAACTCCTGCCAAACTTTTGCTAGCAAAGACTAATGTAAGGACAGGCACTTATTGGAGTACAGTTCACGGCATGCTCGCTGCGGGGGAAAAGGAAGTGTCACATCAGCAGATGCACGTAGGCAGCAGGAGTAATTCTTTCCTTCTACAGAACAAATCCGTGTCTCTGATCTCTCCAGAGCAGGAGGTCGAGTAAGCAATGAAGCTACTTAGTTTTCTGCCATTACAGCATCCTCTGAGATTTTATTTGCTTTACCCAAATCCAAAGCGAGGAGTCTTCTCTTTCTACATTTTCCATAGACGCTATAGATTCTTGAAAGTTGGATTCAGAACTCTGATAAATATTGTATATTTGCTATTGGGATTATTCAGTATATTATGAGATATCCCGAGCGGGCTATAGGAGTCTGGAGCTACATCAATAAACAAGTAATCGAGTATATATACAGAAATAAGGATAAGGAACGCCGTTTCCCGAATTTTGACTATTCTCCAAGTGCTGCTATTCAGTGAAGAAGTATTTGAGCATTCCCTGTCCTGGCAAAGGTACCCCGCACCACGTGCCTCTTATCATTTCTTTATCTACTATTTACCCCACCAACGCCCTTCCGTTACCATTTTTCGACTTCATGTCAAGCTCGTCCCATGCACCTAGCTGCCGGACTAGTCATACCTATGTACACACCTGCGACAATCAAACAAGTTTCTTCCACCTCTATTCATTCCCTGTTGGATTCTCTTAATCTCTCACGTCTCAATTGTCCTAGTCTTTTCTTTTACGTCGCGCACCTTTTCCCAATACGAAATGGACTCCAGTACATCGCCCTCTCTCAAGACATGGGTCGAGACACCCTGTATTCGATCCGCAGCTCTCTCTCGAACAGCAGGCTGGTATTGTGCTCATTTCCTTTACTCAACTATCCTCAATTGTCCTTCCTCGGCCCTGACATCTCCTAGCAATATTTATCTCAAACTTGAGACTCTACAGCCATCCTCATCCTTCAAGTCTAGAGGTATTGGGAATATGATGTCTGCAGCCCTTCTCCACCACGGTGCCTCGAAACCAATCCATTTCTACTGCTCCTCGGGCGGAAATGCCGGCCTTGCATGCGTCACAGCTGCTAATACTCTCCAACGCCCAGCAACGATTGTTGTTCCTCTGTTAACCTCCGCTCTCATGGTGCAAAAACTTAAGCTTTTGGGTGCCGATGTTGTGCAGATTGGGGAACATGTAATAAAACAATTTCATTGTCTCCTCATTTTAAATATACTGTAGTCGGGTCCTGCGCTCACAGGTACATCCGTTTTAGAGAAACTATGGCACTAACTTGTTATAGTGGTCAGAAGCTGATAAGGTTTTGCGAGAGGAGTTGTTGGCGAAGGATCATGATGGGGTCTATGTTCCACCTTTCGATCACGAGGATGTCTGGGAGGGAAATGCGAGTATGATTGACGAAATTGAAGTTCAGATGCAAAAACAAGGCGGATATGATGCTGTAGTTTGCAGTGTTGGAGGCGGAGGTATGTTCTGTGGAATTATGCAAGGTCTTGAACGGAATGGACGCCTCAACGATCTCACCCCAAATACAAATCACACTAGCAGGCTCAAAGTTCTTGCTATGGAGACCATCGGAGCAGATTCCCTCAATACCAGCATTCGAAAAGGGGAGTTGACAAGGTTACCGGCAATAACATCAATAGCAATTTCGCTCGGAGCTACACAAGTTGCTCAACGCGCATTCGAATGGGCACAACGACCAGAAGTTACGTCCCGCACCCTTACGGATGCAGAAGCTGCAATGGCATGCGTCCACTTCGCGGATGACGAGAGGATCATTGTGGAGAGTGCTTGCGGTGCCAGTATAGCAACAGCTTACAACGGCACCTTGCACGCCGTTTTGTCTCCCCAGATTTCAGATGCGGAGTTCTCGAAGAAGAACGTGGTAATTATTGTATGTGGAGGATCAAATATCACGCTTCAAATCTTAGAAAAGTATAGGAAGGAATATAGTCAAGACGAAAATGTGGTGGGAAAATTCCATCGAAGGAGTGTAAAAGGACAAGTTCCAGATGCTGCGGACGAGGGAGATGAGCCACAGAAAATACCATTTATAATGCATAATCAGACGAAGCATCAAGAGCAAGAGAAGCCGGAATGCGATGATAGGGCGGTTGTTTCGCCGAAGCCAGTGATCGGAACCACCTAGAAAGATGAGGTTGAGCGACAGCTGGGAGAGTTTGGAAAAGTTGTGCAGGGCTAGGTTCGTGGGGGTCAGGACGACAGGATTGTATTGCTTAGCTTTTAGATGATTTAGTTACGGTGAGATAACAAAAATACAAAGTTCAATGATTTTCTGGTAGAATTTGTTCGTCTTCGTGGTGTGCAAAGTACCTAAGTGATATTCGAGGATTCACACCCATTCGTGCATCATTCAGCTCGAATGATTAGACCATATATGAAGTTGCGAGCTTTTGAACCCCTAACACCAGAATCACCAAACAATGACCAATCAATGTATGAAGAGAGTTTCAAATTGTAACCTTTTGCATGTCAATTATTGGTGGAGATCATGAGCCATATTGAATTAAGACAAGCTAGGAGACATTTTCGAATGAAAATCTCTACGTGTTCAGTCTACTTCGTTGACTCTTGCCTACACATGGACTCCGTGTCTCTTGACGATAATTTTGCAGTGAACCCAAGTTATCCATCATGTGGTGTGCATAGCATAGGTAAGTAGGTAATCCCCCCAGGATCGACGATAGCTTGATGTACAACTAGGATCAAACGATGAAAGATTGCGTGGCTGTATCGTGAGACCAGACCATTTTGGGTCGTAATATGGTGTCCCTTTCTTCAGAATAACCTGGGCATCAAACATGAGGATCTTCAATCTCGTCCATTGTAGGATTGGCAAGACTTAGGAGAGTGCTCGCAGCTTGTAAATTGTAATAGTAAAAGTAAGGGCTAACAAGTATTGTACTTGGCAGTATTTGGCGATTCAGCATTATATAAGGTTCTTCGTTTTCAGGCAGGGATCGAAATCTTCGTAATCCTCAGTGTTCTTGGTAAATACAGGACCAACGAATAATTTACCTACCTAGGTAATGTTGTTCGAGATCCGGTCACGTGTAATCGCCTATTTTATGAGGAAGGCGCGAGGCTGAAAACTACCCCAGTACTAGCCTCGCGCTAGCGATAGTTAATTGTTGTTTTCCAGCGCATCAACTCGACTTTCCTTCCTCGTCAACCTCAATCTGATTCAAGCAACCCCAAGCTTTCAGATCTCGACAACCCATTTGCACAACTTCAAATTCTTGATTGTACTCTCTACAAGTCAACTCACCGTCTTGCTTTCTGAGCGAAAGAAGCAACGATGGTCGCCAGAACGCGCGCGAAGGCGCATGACAGCCCCAGTGGCCTAGCCAAAGGATACTCACCACCCAAGCGGACTCGCAAAGCTCCCGCCTCAAAAGCACAAGAGCCTGACACTCCATTACCAACGGTCGAAGACCAAGAAACTGCCTCTAGCTCTGCGCAAGTTCAAGAAGCTGCGACAGCACCTACCACCTCTCCATTTGATTCTTTAACTCGCCAAGACGATTCCCGATCTCCCTCTCCCGACCACACCTCTAATCAAGCTACATCTTCTCATCCTCCCGGACTACGGTACAGCTTGCGATCAGGATCACGTTCTGTCTCGCCATCACTGATGAGCACTGAGCCAATTACGCGTGGTCCAAAACATGGTCGTCGATCTGCATCGCCTTTAGTGATGAGCACCGAGAATATTCCGCGTGGTACAAAGCGTGGTCGTTCAGAGGATGAAGATGTTCATGGCGAAGAAGTTGCACAACCCAAAAGCAAGCGTTCTCGCGGCGAACAGAATGTTTCAGCGCCCAGCGGACAACGCCAAACCCGTATTCGATCAACAAAGCTACAACCTATTGCTGAACGTCCTACTCAAGAGTCTAGTCCCATAAACACCCAGCAACCAGTCGGACGATCCCAAGAATCAACCCAGGTACCCCAGAAAGTCGAACGTAGCTCCGGACATGTCCAGCAAGCAGTCGAACCTTCTGAAGAATCGGTATCTTTAATCAAAACACCTACAATTAATCGCATGGAGACTGCTAAGACTCTGGCACCCGCCCGATTCGAATCCCAATCCCGCAAGCGAAAATCTCCACATCCTAGTGCTAAGCAACTCACTGATGGATACGAATCTCTCGAAGAGGACGAGGATGTCGGATTCAAACCTAGTGATCCAAAGTGGAGAGCACACAAAAATAGACTCAAATCCGCAATGCGCTACATCGAGACTGGCAAGATCCCAAGCCCGCCGGCGCGCAAGAGTACGATTACTCCATCTTATATCCTTACATTTCCTGCGAACCCCTCCGTTCCCGAGCTGTCAATAACAGATGCTACCCATATAGACACACTCCGTGCGGTTGTCGAGTGGACAACACGTGACGCGAGTAACAAATTGCCCAGTGCTGAACAGATCGTGAACTTCCTTGAGCAGAGCAAGGCACGAGGTTCAATGGCTTTCACATCACCTCGGCCAGGTGATGCTGACAATCGCTTTGTCAAAGCCAAAACCACCCCATCGCCACGACTAGTCGATTCCGGTAATCGCACTGTCAAAACCAAAGCCACTCCATCACCTCGACCAGTTGATGCTGATAATTGCACTGTCGAGACCAACGTCAAGACCAGCGTCGAGAATAACATTGAGAACAACATTGAAAACAACATCGGTTACACCCCTACTAGACACTTTACCACACCATCAGACGACTCCTCCGACGAGAGTGAGAGCGACTCTGTTATCTCGGATCAGGTCATGAGTCGCCATCATGACAGTACTGAAAATGCGCAGTCAGGTTACGCAAGTACAGTCCACAATGCTATTCCCCAAACCCCTTCCAGAGCATCATCTCAAGAGACACAGGAATCTCAAGGATGGCTCCAGTCCGCAAAAAAGGCCTTGTCCTCCACATTTAGAATCTTCGGTGGTGGTGCCAAAGATGTTGATGCACCAGCTGCCACTAATCCCCAAGAGACAGATTTCACATTCACCTCACCTCAGAAGCTCCCTCTGCCACCAACCACTCCCAATCATTACGGCGGTCGTTCTTCATACAACCCATTTCACCTACCTTTAATCACTCCAAATCATAATGTCGGTCATTCTTCACACAATAGACCCGAGACCGAGCGCCCTATTCGACATCAAAAGGCAAAACCCCTAGCATCAGAAAGAGAAATCCCAAGCAGCGAACGTCGTGAGTTGAAGAAGCTGCCAATCGAGCAACGAGGTCTTCTGTCACCAACACGCGTGGCTGAATTACGCAAGAAGCGAGAAGAACTCATGCGCAAAGAGCAAGAAGAGCACGAGGAGCGTATGGGTGAATTACAAAGAGAACAGGAAGAGAGAAAGCGCAAGCAGCGCGAGGAAGAGGAGGCGAGAGTTATTGAAGAAACTCATAATCGCACTTACGTCTTCAGGGTTCCATCCCCTGGTTCGTCGGATGATGAATCGGAGGATTCCGAGGATGTGGGTACCTCGACCATGACTACTTTCGAGAAGGCTGCTCTAGAGCTCCCCAAACAACCATCAAGAGACGTGAACGATAAGACTTTCCATTTCATATGGAAGGGAGAGAGATATTCGCGACTGTTCTACCGCGAACCGAGGTACGGAATTGGTAAACCACGTTCAGCTGGGTGGTATAGAGTGTGGCCAGAGGGTCCTATTCGGGACTGGGGTAAGGAATTCTTGGCATGGCAGGACTTGCGCGATCGGATCGCTATGGGCCAAGCCACTCAGGCAAACATTGACGAGTTCAACCAACAAATGAAGAAGAACGAAGCCGCCCGTCGTGCAGCCGCGGAGCTTGCTTCATCGCAAGAAGCGGAGTCTTCTGTCTTGAAGCCTAAGAACACCACGCAAACTCCACCACCCCCTCCACGCCCGGCTAATGCGTCCCTACCCGCGCCGTCTGCACCAGAAATAGCTCTGGCGAAGCTAAATAAGCATGCCCCAAAAACCCCAAGTGGTCTGAGGAATGCTGAGCGAGCATACAGCTCCCCAGTTGATGCGGAGAATATTCCCGAAGAGAGAGGAAACACAGAGTTCGACACACACAGTCCAGTCGTTCACGCTGTGGATGATGTAAATGAGAGAACCCCGGAGCTGGGTCTGCTAAGCCCGAGCGAGGAAGACAGTGTTGCAAGCCAGGTTATGATTAAAGCAATAAATACGATCGTATGGGGCCACTTCGAGTAGGAGACACGTCGAGGATGCATTGATTGTTTGAGCTATTCATGTTGGAGTACCCTGTACATTTATATTTCTCCCGTTATTTTTATGATGCGAAAACGAGCATAGAGGTGGTCCCATTTGGGGCCATGCAGGACACTAAGTCCTTTGTATATTGTACATAACAAAGACAAGAATGTAAGACTGTACAAACTCTGTCCGCAACAAGATGTGAATTATCTAGTTTTAGGAGACATCTGTGAATTCCCGGGAAAAAATTATGTATATGCCTATTCCGAAAATATTTCTTCTCCACTCGTTTCCAGCCCTCTTTCCTCCTTCGTTATTCCAATACACTCAATCCATGAATATTTCACTTTCTTATCTGCCCTCCTCTAGCTTCAACTGTCCTTCGTTTTCCTTGATAGGTGCAGCTCAAGGAGATGCTCATTCTTGTCCTGAGTGGCCTTTATGACGATGCCGCCGTCTCAGTCCTCCGGTCCTCTCTTCTCCTGCAAATTGGAGAATTTGAGAGGAAGCGTAGAAGTAAGAAGTAAATGGTTTATCGTCCTAAGCTGGAGTCATAGTTTATGGTTATCATAAATACAACTAAACCACATTGGCCCTCTTGCTTTTCCCCGTCCTCTATTCCTTTCTAGTGGTGTTCCAATCCTGTGGTCCTCCACTTCCACTGTTCATTGTTTAGTGCCTCCTGACAACTTATATACCAAAGAAACGTCTGCTTCGAAAGCTCTCTCTAAAAAAAATTGGATATCAGGCAGTGGAGCAGTTGAGAACTCCGATCAAAGAAAGGAAAAGCCTGGAATGAATACGAAAAGCCTCTTGTTATCTAACTATAAACCGACTCTTACTCGGCATCGAGAAGCCGTTCTTTGGATCCTCAAGTGGATAAAGTTCATCTCCCAGCTTTTCTTCACCTCTCGGTTTGCTTCTCGACGCCAATATTGGTGTTGAACCGTCTTTCATAATATAAACAAAATGGTAAATAGTCTTAAGTAGACTTGAGCCTACCGGATGTAGATCCGCTGCTGGTAGTTGAACGTCGGTCTTGAGCTTGCTGGTATAGTGTGACGCCGGACTGGGTTCGGGTTCGGAGATAGGAAGGTAGGAATTAGAGGCTTGATTCAAGGTTGATGGCTTTGGCTTTTACTTGTTGATGATAAAGAATGATGGATGTGATTGTGAGGATTGGCTATTGTAAAGATCTTCGTAGATAGATATTGCTGAGCGAGGTAAAGACGAATATCAATCTCCCACAGCTTACCGACTATTGCTGAAAGTTGCTTGGCATGGAGAGCTGTCGCAATGTTGAAAGGACCGAGGTTTTTTTAATGGTTTTCTATTCTAACATTCAGCTCTGGGAGCTCATTTAGCAGTACACAGATCCAGCCCATGCCGGCAAATCGACAGCGGCATCGAAAATGGCACCTAATCTCACGACGCCCAAACATACTCTATACACCAGCCATGTTATGCCGCATTGCCACAAACACAAACGGAAGCCAATAACCCCATCCATCTAACAACAAATGAATCATGATCGCACGCTCTGTCGAGATCATGACTGTCTTTCTTTAAGCAACGTAAAATATAATGGAAAGAAGGGGTTTTTGCCTGTGAAACATGAACACAAAAGCAAGTCAAATTATGTACTCGAAAACATCATGCCGTAGGCGAGCAAGACGAGTTGGGCTATTTGTACCGGACCCGGAAACACTGCCATGCCTCCCTCCGTGCAATGCCATGCCACGCCCGGTTTTTATTTCCCATCCAATCCCTATCAGCCGCCTGGCGAGGATTACAAAACTCGTATTATTCTCCAATTCCCCTCATGTCTATCGCAGATGTGAAAAATGTGTGCTGGACGAAGGTCGTATTCGAGCACGTTCATGAAGTACCGAGGTAGTTCTTGCCTGCGTTGATTAAGTTTTTGGTGTCGTACTCGGGGGCGTATGTTGGGGCTAAGTGGTTGAAAAGGAACAAAATTGAGCCGATGAATAGGGCGAAGATGAGGAGCTTGCGGAGAACGGGCTTGTTGGCTCCAAATTCCGCCCATCTGCGACTGCATTCTGAGATGAATGGCTTCAGTTCCTTCTGTCCAAGCTTATAGTAAATCATGCCCAAAAGAGCAATGCTGTAGCCGAATGCTTGGAGACCGGAAATCTTGGTTCCCCAGATGAGCATGGAAGCTGCAACCAGCATGACGTCCTTGAGGACACCGCAGAGAGTAAGGACGAGGCCAGAGGTTTTGCCGATCTAAGTGGAATTAGTAACGTCAAAATCAGACCAATTGCAGAAGGCTTACCAGGAAGACCACGGAAACATTCAGCAGGAAGGCACAGCAAGCGTTGGCAAAGAAAGTCCACAAGCCAACAGCATATACTTCAGTCATCGTGACCTTTGGCACTTCCCAGAAGAGCGCAACTGTCAAGTTCATAACAGCGCAAACTGGCGCGAAGTAGTAGAGAGAAACCAGAGGGTCCATCTTGAACTCGGAACCGTTGAGTAACCTTTGTACCAAGCAAATTCTGATCGCTTCGAAGAGGATTCCTCCAACCTGATACAAAAATCCCACGAGGACGAAGTCGATTTCGCCAAAGGAGGCCAAGGCGACTCCAATGACAATCAAGGAGACGTTTCCAAGTTTCCTGAGGTCAACGGCCTCAATCTGAAGGACCCAACCGGCGATAAGGACCGCGACAGGAGTGAATGCCTGATGGACATATGTCAGTTAGGAAATTATGGTGGTGATGATTAGATCATACCTTGATCATCTGGATGAAGGAGACACTCAAATACAGGTAGGTCAGGTTTCCACAAATCAAGCTCAATGAAAAGAACAGCCCAATTGGTACAATAGCTCGCAGATATACTCGGCCAGTCATCTTCACTGTCTTTCTGCCATCAAGGAGGGTAGTCGTTCGGGACATGATTTGAGTCATGATAGTCGCAAACACTAGATGCCATGATGTGAGGAGGATAGGGTAATCTTCAACAGTTTGTCAGCATAATTTTGAAGACGGAGAGGATAGTATTCATACGAAAGTTCAAGGTAGACAAGATCCATTTGTTGAAGAGAATAACACTGGAAGAAAGTGAGATCCAGACCCTGTTCCTGATGTTAGCAAACAGCCATCATCCCGAGGCGCAGCTGAAGGCACTGACATGACATAGACAGCAGGATGGATGCCATTTCCTTTGGGATCTTGCTTCTCAACATTCGGATTGACGGTTGGCAGAATGGGTGAATCTGCTGGTCTCGCGTTCTCGCCCGAAAGGCGGACCTTTTCTTCACTCATGGTCGCGATAGGTGAGGCAAGGTGTTACTATTCTTGGTGACGTCGAGGTCGCGGTCGCAATAAAGGAGCGCGTGTCAATTCAAGAAGGTAACGAACGACGGGTCGACAATGCGGGCGGGCTTTGTATATCGTCAATCACTTGACGGGACGGACGACAAGCAGCAAAGAGGGGGGTTTTGTGCGATAAGTGTCGAAGTGAGAAGAAAAGATGTCGAGATCATTCAACGACTTGATGAACCCCTTGTGTCGGCGGGCAGCGGGCTGGCTGTGTGGCTAATCTAGATTCGCCGTAGTCCATATTCGGCCTAGTATCTTCACGCAGGCCAAAAAGGGGGGACTGAAGAGGAGACCCGTTCTGCTTCCGACCTGCTGCTATATCAGACTCCGTATTAATTCACAGCCGCAGATCTGGTCATCATTTCCTTGCAGGAAGGTGCTTCGACCCAAGCTCGGATGGCCACAGTATTGGAAACGAGCCAGAGAGTCCTCCTGATACACCATTATCTAGGAGATTTCATCATTTGTCCAACCGATGTGTCGAAGTCCCGGCAGCGGCCCCATCAAATGCTTCTTTTCGGCCCATTAGAGATTTGGGACGGTGCAGATCCGTTTCAAGTTCCTCTATAATTAAGTTGAGTTTGCGTTGCGGCGACTGCAGTTTGGCAGATGGAGACCTTGACGATCAGGTTTTCTTCTTCGGTGAGGTAAGAAGACATGCAAACGATCCACTGCACTGCCGAGTCGTAAAAATTCCTATGTTGCTAAGCTTTTAGCTCTAGCCACCAGAGTGCTCGTATTATTGTATGGCACATTTGCCTCCTTTTTCTTGACTGTGCAGACCGTTACCAAACAATTCAGCGCTCATTCCAAAACGCAGAAGGCTATGGATCGAAGCAATTGGATTCTGATAACGTGAAAAAAGTACCTGAAGTTCGCACAAGCCAGGCACCTGATAGAGGAAATGACGATCCCGGATTAGGAGTTTATCCATGCTGGCAATCATTACCGTGAACAAATTCGAGCAATGGAATGTCTACGACTCATGCTAGATGCCGAAACAAACAAAGGTGGCAGTGATATGCTCGTCGCTCGAGGTACACAGCATGTGTACTGCAGCATCTCATTGAAACAAGGCAGCCTCCATGGTCCACAATACAAACTGGCGTCCCGGTAGAAGTCACGAGTAGACGAGGCTCTTCCAAATTCAAGTCCCGGGCCTGCAGATTACAACCATGTTCGTCAAATTATGCTCATCTCGAGGTAGTGGGGTCCTGTTGGTCTGTGATGCCGTTCCTATCAGACAGATTCAGACTATCTTGTCAAGCAGCATCACGTCTCTAGTGTGGAGCGGGAGCTGGCATCGAAAAGTATATCGCTTGAATTAATATCTGACTTTTGATGTCCGAGGTGGCCGCGTTGGGTGCACAACCGTTGGGGGCTTGAGTCTGGAGGAACGGTTACAATTGTCAAGGGTGTCAGCTCAGCCTTGCCCTCCACCCTCCACCGTTTGTCCACACGGTGTGGCCAAAGAGAGGGGTCAAACGGACGTCAGCGTTACGAACTCACGAGTTGAGCCTGCTTGCCTCGGCGTTGCCCCAGCGCGGATGATACGAAGTACATTTGATATGTACTGTAGAAGTAGATTGGGCGCGCAGAGGCAGAGGCCAGGATTTGAGCACAGTCTCCCCCCTATTCCTCGAGAGATGGAGAGTCAAAATTATCTAATGTTAGATATCTCGAACCCAATTTAATTCAAGACCCGTAATGGAACACCATCAACCAATGGATAAGCTCATGCAGCACATGTGTGGCTTTTCCAGAACGAGATCTAGTCGTAAATCTAACACCCGCGATGGCGATGGCCATGCCTGGCAACCGACGCACACAAAAGAGGCTGGCCCCTGTCGGTCGCCCCTCGCAGCCGACTTAATTTTCGAGTATCGACGCCCTCGAGCTTGCACTCACCACTCCTTCTCAAGCCTCTTTTTTCTGTACATATCTCCAATTGCCTGCATAGGCCATAGAGCAGTGCATCTGCAAGACATTATTCGCATCCTACATTTCTGCGAAATCGTCCACGTACCCCACATTTAAGGTTCAATCCTCGACAAGATGGCTCCGGCAGATATGTATGCTCTCCCCTGCTTCAATATCTGCCACAACGAAAGAAACATAGCTGATATTCCTATCACAGCAATGTCGACGTCCTCGTCATCGGCGCTGGCCCTACTGGTCTTGGTGCTGCAAAGCGCCTCAACCAAATTGTACAGTTGGCCTTACACCGCCAATATCAGTGTATTGACAATTGCAGAATGGCCCATCATGGATGATCATTGACTCCAACGAGACGCCTGGTGGTCTTGCCTCCACGGATGTCACCCCAGAAGGCTTCGTAAGTCTGCCAGCTCACTGTCACGAAAGAAGGTCACTGATCTCGCACGCACAGCTCTACGATGTTGGTGGCCATGTCATCTTCTCTCACTACAAGTACTTCGATGATTGTATCGATGAGGCATTGCCAAAAGAGGAAGATTGGTACACCCACCAGCGTATTTCATATGTGCGTTGCAAGAAACTCTGGGTCCCATACCCATTCCAAAACAACATTTCCATGCTGCCAATCGAGGACAAGGTTAACTGTCTTGACGGCTTGATCGACGCCGCTTTGGCAGCTCGCACAGCGACCACCAAACCCCAAAACTTTGACGAGTGGATTGTCAGAAATACCGGTGTTGGAATTGCAGATCTCTTCATGAGACCTTATAACTTCAAAGTCTGGGCTGTTCCTACTACTAAGGTTTGCGCCCCATTTTTTCTGTTGGTGGAAATCTAGCTGATCGGGTCTGCAGATGCAATGCGCATGGCTCGGAGAGCGTGTCGCAGCTCCCGATGTTAAGTCCGTCATGAAGAATGTCGTTCTAAATAAGACTGCAGGAAACTGGGGCCCAAATGCTACCTTTCGTTTCCCAGCTCGCGACGGCACCGGTGGTATCTGGATCGCGGTCGCTAATACTCTTCCTAAGGAGAAGACTCTTTTCGGCAAGCAAGGAGAGGTTAAGAAAGTCAATGCTGACGCACACACTGTCACCTTGAAGGATGGAAAGACAATTGGATACAAGAAGTTGATTACCACCATGGCTGTGGATCAGCTTGTTGAGCAGATGGAAGACAAGGAGCTCGTCACTCTTAGTAAAGGCCTATTCTACTCCTCAACGCATGTTGTGGGTGTTGGAATTCGAGGAGCACGACCAGAGAATATCGGTGACAAGTGTTGGGTAAGTTTTTTCTCTCGATGGCGAAAAGTAGCAATTCTAACATTAGCAGCTTTACTTCCCCGAGGATGATTGCCCATTCTATCGCGCGACCATCTTCTCCAATTATTCCCCATATAACCAGCCAGACAAATCTGTCAAGTTGGCCACTCAATACCTCGCGAGCGGTAGCAAACCTAAGTCCAGCGAGCCACAGGAAGGCCCGTACTGGTCGATCATGTTGGAAATCTCCGAATCCTCTATGAAGCCAGTCGACCACGCCAACCTCTTGAAGGATTCAATCCAAGGTCTCATCAACACCGAAATGATTAAGCCTGATGATGAGATTGTTTCCACCTACCACCGCCGCTTTGACCACGGTTATCCTACCCCTTCACTTGAGCGTGAGGGCGTCTTGAAGGAACTTCTCCCCAAGCTCCAAGCTAAAGACATCTTCTCCAGAGGTCGTTTCGGCAGCTGGAGGTACGAGGTCGGGAACCAAGACCACTCTTTCATGCTTGGCGTTGAAGCTGCTGATCACATTGTGAACGGTGCTGTTGAACTGACCTTGAACTACCCCGACTTCGTCAACTCGCGTCAAAACAACGAGCGTAGACTCCTCGAGGGTGCTCAACTTTTCACCAACAAGGCCACTGACAAGGCTGATGTTGCTGGTGCTGCTAAGGTCGTCGATATCGAGGCCAACAAGGCAGGTGTCGCAAATTCACTTCCCAATGGCTCGGCTAAGGAGGTGCCAACACGAGAGCGAGCACCTTCTAAGACTAGCTCTAGCACTCATGGCAGAAAGCCATCTAAGAGTGTGAAATAGAGAAAAGTGTTTTCAGGGTTCTATCGAACACAAAATTCTAGAAGGTATTGCTGTTTTGAAGCGGGCTTGACAGGTTTGCATGTTTGCATCTTGGTGGGATCTGCATACATGGGTTCTGGCAGTTCGTTTGGTGTTTTTGTGAGGGTATACACATTGCACGCTGATTATTCCCGGACATGGATGTGCAAAAATACCAGGAGATAATCTGGTCATCTGTCACTGTGAGACTCCAGTTTGAGCTCTATCTAGAGAATAGAAAGCATTTTTTTCAGGGTTTTCTTCTTTCATATATACTCCTTGCTCAGGAGAAATGTCTGGTGGGATCCAGGTTAAGCCGAGGACTACATCTCCTCGCTTCTCCTTAATGTCTGCGATCTTCCGCCATTCGCCTCCTTTCTTCTTCGTATAAAGCGAGAGCTAAATATCTGAAGCGATGTCAGCCTTATCCAACTCTACAATATTTGTTTGCTAGAATTCTTATATACTCCTTTTTCCTCGCTTCTCCTTTTCAATGTTCTAGCCACACTCGTTGCGCCTTTTGATGTGGCCTGATTTACGTGATCGCCGAACCAATCTCATACTGTGTGGTACATGAGCGTTAATCTCGCTCTCTTTCCGTTAGCATATCGCAAATCAGCTGATGTTTGTGGCTACAGTATTCTGGTTCAGGGATGATCTCGCACACACCGCCTAAATTTTGGCAGTATCTCATTTATTGGTCACATTGCGTCACGGTTGACTCCCTGAACGTCTCTAATCATGGAACCCAAACCCTTTCTGCAAGTGATGTGGCCGCTCTCAGGAACGCCTTGCCTGGACTCGCCTGCCACGTTGTACAATTTATGTTTGAACGTTGAGCGTCGAACGCAGCCGCAAGCCCCTTAAAAGCAAATCTACTCGTGCGTCCGGACCGAGCTCCTGTGCTTGGTTCAGACCCCTGTCTAGCGTCCCCCTACGTCATCACTGGCCTCGGTGGCTAACCGCAACGGACGACGGGTGATTTCCAAGGGAATCGCCGATCTGGGAACCTATCAACGCCGCCTCTTCTCCTCGAGACCCAGCGCGAAAATATTGAGAACGAGACGACCCGTGGCCGTGTCAAGCATCTCAGCTGTTGCAGTGCTCCGACAGCCTTGTTCACGACCTCTGCCTCTGCCACTGCCACTGCCGCCGAATGTATGACGATACGAGTTATGACCTAAAGATACCTCAAGAGCGAGACGATGGATAGTACGGTCGCGTTGGGGAATGGGGACGACCTGCTTCTGGGACCGGGACAGCTTGATCCGCCGCTGCGCTTGTACGAGAGGTTGCGCCAGATCACTGGGTATATATGGGATGAGGAGAAGGAGCCCTTCCACTCCAGCTACGATAACTGGTAAGCCTGTCGCATATCAAAAGGGTTCGGTGAGGAAGATACTGAAGGACGAGCAGGCAGGTATTCGGATATAAAAAGGAGCGGGGATCGAGCGCTGGAGTTGCAACTGCAGGCTCGGAGAAGGACTCGTCATATCAAGATTCACAGAGTGTGAATGAGGAGAGGAAGGCCGTCAGCGAGAGTGAGAGTGAGTCGAATGTATCGCATGAGGAAGGTGCAGAGCCACGCCGAGTTGAAATAGTTGCTCGAGTCTCAACACATGTAAGTGTCATCGTTTCGGGAAAATATTCCCTCTTTTCTATCTTCTTGGGAGCCTACAACTGGAGTGTTGCTCTGCAACATATGCAACTCTGCCCGTTGAAATGTACGAAGAAGCATACTAACTCCAGGTCCTGGATAGGCGCTCCGGGAAGAGAGGGCGTATCATATATGCAAGAACTTGATCAAGAAGGTCGACCCGGATGGAAATCATATCGTTAGACCTGTCGATATTGTTCGGTTACCGAGTCAGCATGGAGATAAGGGAGCTATTGTTGTCTGCATATTTGAAAACCCCGGACCGAATTATTTGCCAAGAGTTATCGATTATGGTCCTGCCTGGTATCGAGGTCGAAAGGTTGAAGACAGGCTTGAAGCTTTTCGAGATGAATTCATAGCAAAGGAGGTGGTACCGTTACAAACCTTCCTTGACTTCGCCGTCGGTGCTACGGAATGCCTAGAGATTTTACATCATGGCCAACGAATTGTACATGGAGAGATTAGGGGAGACGCCTTCCACATGAATATGATCAACGGCAAGGTGAGACTCATCAACTTTGGCTCTGGTCTTCGGACCTTTGAGCATGGCCTCACTAGTACGGGTTGGTCCATGTTATCGAAGGAAGTCGGCGCCAAGACCAAGCTATCCTATATGAGCCCAGAACAGACTGGCCGTATGCCTGCTGAGCCTGATTCCAGGACAGATATTTACTCCCTGGGAATATTATTCTGGACCATGCTTACCCAGCAACCTGCCTTTGACGGAGAAACCCCCATGGATATCATTCAAGGTGTTCTCGGTCGCCGCCTGCCACTGGTTTCCAGTGTGAGACTCGACATACCTGACGTTATCGGAAGGATTATTCAGAAAATGACAGCCAAGATCATTGGCGATCGATATCATTCAGCTAGCGGCTTAAGACACGATCTCGTTGAAGTCAGAAAGTTGCTTGGAGCTGGAGACTCTGTTGCACTCAAGAATTGGCGAATCGGCACTAAGGATATCTCTTCATTCTTCATCTTACCAACTGTTATGATTGGACGAGCTGTAGAGCATGACGAAGTTGTCACTGTAATAAACAAAGTCGCCAAGCGCCATATAATAAGTCAGAAACAAGATGCTTGGAGCTCATCTTCCGGATCCCTTTCGGAAGGCCGTCTTGAACAGCTTGACATAGCAGCTTTAGCAGATGGTTCTAGCGAAGGAGATAATACAAGTTCTGCTGAAGGACGATCGAATTCTCTGAATACTGGAGGCTTGTCCGGAGAGCTTAAGCCAGTTCGCAGCGGCTCAAGTCATATACGATCTGGCACAGAATCACAGCAAAATTCTATGGAAAGTCAAGATTCTTCATCGCGCTCAGGTAAGAGGTTGATGAGGCCTTGGGAGAAGAACAATTCATTATCCTTGGACTCTAAAAGTGTGGCTGAGACAGTGAACTCCGAGAACGCTACAAGTCGATCGAGCTCGGATGGAGTGGGTAGCTTGGCTAGTAAGTCAAACAGCCAAAAATTTCGTCGGAGAGGTCGTTGCGAGGTCATTGCTATCTCAGGAGCAGCAGGATTGGGCAAGAGCTGCCTCGTACAGTCTGTCCAAGTCGAAGCACGCAGGAGAGGGTATTTTGCAAGCTCTAAATTCGATCAAGCGAAGAGGACGCCATTTGGACCGGTTCTGAAACTCCTCTCAAGTCTGTTCAAACAAGTTTTCTCAGAAAGCAACACCGACACTGCATTTCACCAGATACTCAAGCAGTACGTCAAATCTGCCTGGCCGATGCTGCACAAGGCATTGGGTCTCCCAGAATTTCTTTTAGGGCCGAAGGCTGCTCCCCAGCGAGGCCATTCGAGCCAACTCTCTCAAGGCTACAACAGGAGTTTACAAGCAGAGCTACATCAAAGACGGGAATCTTCTCCTTCTTCAAGTTCACGCGGTAGTTTATACAGCATGGCTCTTGGTTCCCAAAGCTCACAAGATTTCCTGCGTGCTGGCTCTTCCACAAAATCAGTTCGGTTAATGAATACAGTTCTGGACGTACTGCGAGTCTTTGCGCAACACAAATTCATATGCTTTTGTTTGGATGATCTGCAATTTGCAGATGACGAGTCTTTGGACTTGATTACTCAAATTATTGCTGCTCGGATGAAGATGGTCATCATCGTAACATACCGACCGGATGAAATCTTACCTAAGAGAATTAAAGGCATTATTGAGCCTCCTAACTCACAGGGTATCAGTTTGCACATCCCATATCCATAAACTTGGCCATGCTAACCATGTGATAGAATACATCAAGACCGGTGGTGTCGGGGTGACGCGAGTGACGTTGAAACCCTTATGCGAAGATGATATCAAGCAATATGTCGCTGCAACTCTGTGCCGATCGGAAGTTGATGTTATTCCACTGGCTGCCGTCATACAATCGAAGACAGCAGGCAATCCTTTCTATATGCGAGAAATGCTTAACAGCTGCCATCGAAACCAGTGTATCTACTACGATTACAAGGAAAGCGGTTGGTGCTACGACCTGGATAAAATCTTCACGCAATTCGAGACGAAAAGCTATCACGATACGTTGAATACTTCGTTCGTCACCAGCCGTTTAAATGAATTGCCCGCTGCCTCCAGGTCTATTCTTGCATGGGCGTCCCTGATAGGTTCTTCCTTCTCCTTCGACCTCATCCAGAGGCTTCTTAGCGGCGAATTTGATTACGACGATAGTGCACCGAATATGGAAATCTCCCAACCCTATTCGTTATCACATTCGCAACAGGATGCTGTAGAAGGACTGCAAGCAGCGATTCAAAATTACATCATAGTGGCCACACAAGATGATGATCGATTTCGGTTTGCACACGATCGCTACATGCAAGCAGCAACCTCTCTTGGAGAGTGCAATGCGTCGAAGATGCATTTTATCATTGCAGAAACACTTCTAAAATATTACTCTACTGACGAACAATCTCGATCCAGCACCGCTGAGCATATCTGCGAGTCTATCGTCATTATCAAGAAGCGTATCATTCACAGGCAATCGTTCAGAAAGCTTCTAGCCGAGTGTGCACAGTCTGCTGCTGAAAGCGGCGCGAGACCAACAGCAGCCAAGTTCTACAAAGCTTGCTTTGCACTGTTACAAGATAGCCCATGGACGGATGGCTTACCAGACACCTATTACGAAGAGACTCTTCACTTGCACACCAGAGCTGCTGAGACGTATCTCTATATGGGACAATATACTGAAGCTAAGAGTCTTTTATCTACGGTTTTCGATCGTGCCAAAACCCCTGTGGACAAAGCACCGGCCTGGGTACTGCAGTCCAGAGTCTATGCTCAAGAGAGCGACTCGCCTGCTGCTTTCCGCGCTCTCAAGCATTGTCTGAATGCGCTCGGTATTCATGTCGACGACGAACCCAGTTTCTCCAAGTGCGATGCAGAATTTGAACGCCTATCTTCCAAAATCAAGTCCATGGAGCCAGATCAGCTTGTGAACCGAACTATGGCAAAGGACTCCAATTTTGCTGCTGTGGGCGCAGTTTTAGTCGAGACCATTAGCGCTGCTTTCTGGACGGATACGCTGACCTTCTATCAAATGGCTCTAGTCATGGTGGACACACAAATTGAACTGGGCAGTTTTCCTCAAGCTGGTATGGGCTATGTACATTTCGCTATGATCGCGATAACTAGGTTCAATATGATTGAGTTCGCCAGCGATATGGGGAAGATTTCTCTCGGGCTGATGGAGAGATGGCGAGATCCGTATACTATGGGTAGAGGCGGGACGATCTATTCTCTCTTTGTCGGACACACCCAGGTCAACCTTCAAGAGTCCCTCATACAGCTGGAAGGCGCACTGGAATATGCTATCCAAGCTGGCGACAGAATATCCACAATCTTGAATTTTGGGTTGGTGGGAGCTCTCAAGTTCTTTGCCTCGGAGAATATCGGAGAGCTCGAGGCATTTATACACTATGGCTGTGAGGAAGTTCCAAACTGGCAGCATGATACTCGTGGTGGCACCATGGCGATCGCTGTCCGTCAAGCCTGCCGCGCTCTGCAGGGTAGGACCTCCACGAGTGAACCCTTGGAAATCATGAGTGACGAGTCTCATAATGCACCGTACTACAAGTCCTGGATCAAGGGCGCTGCTTCTGAGAGCAGTCGTCCTTTGATTTTCTATGAAGGCATTGAGATGGCTCCTCTATTCCTCTATGGCCACTATACCAGGGCTATTGAGCTAGGTAATTCTTGTCTTCAGAGTATTAGCACGATATGGTCTGCCCGGAACACTCGATTTATCATGTTTATGCAAGGTCTATCTTTTGCTGGCTTGGCTTGGAGCAAACTGCAGAATCCTCTCAGAGCAATCAATCAGGGTCCGGATCATGTTGCTGCTGGTATTAATGACCAACCAACCGAAGCAGAGCTTCAGAAAGAGGTCAGCAACGTCCTGAAGCAGATCAAGGATTTGAAGAAAATGATCGAGGACTGGCAAGTTGTCAACAATGTCAATTACCTTGCGTGGTCAACTCTACTTGATGCTCAGATTGCTGAAATGGAAGGTGATCATGGTTTAGCCCTTCGGCATTACGAGAAATCGCTCGATCATGCTGAAGCTCATGATTTCCTTTTCGAAGAGGCTCTCGGCAACTATCTCCAAGCTGGCTTCTTTCTACGCACCGGCTCTCGAAGAGCTGCGAAGGCATCACTCAAAGAGGCTACTCTTTTATACCGAAACCTTGGTGCTGTTGGGGTCGCGAAATACATCGAAGACGAGCATTGTCTCCTCCTGCAAGGATTTACTAGGACTGAGCGAAGCGCCGATGCTGCCGTGCAAACAGATTTTGCCGGTGATTCTGCACCTGTACAATACAATACTCTAGAAGGAGACGACGATGATGTGCGACAACAATCGCAAGCGTCCATCAATGAGACCAAGGGCGATCGAATTGGTGCCTGGCAAGGAGGCTCGGCACGGGATGCTGCAGGCTCTGGTCTTCCTGCGCTTGATATGCTTGACTTGACATCCATTCTTGAAAGCTCCCAGGTCATCTCGAGTGTTCTACAGGTCGATCAGCTACTTAAGACTATGTGCGAGATCATCCTGCAGAATTGTGGTGGTCTGGCAACTTTGGCCGCAATTATTGTTGAGGACGACGATCCCATTGGCTGGAGCATTGCGGCGAGTGGCGATCCAGAGAAAGGAGCTGTAGCACACATCCCTGGATTACCAGTTGGTGAAAGTGCACTTGTGGCCGAAGGTGTCATTCTCTATTGTACACGCTTTAGGGAGACAGTCTTCTTGCCTGACGTGATCCATGATGAACGATTCAGTAATGTCAACGAGGCTTGGGCAGGGCGCAACCCCTTGGGCAAGTCCGTTATTGCGATTCCGATCTGTCACGGAGTTAAGCCACTCCTTGGTGTTCTTTATCTCGAAGGAGAACCGAATGTATTCACGGATCGCAATCTCACGGTCTTGCAACTCCTTGTCAACCAAATCGGCATCAGTTACTCCAATGCACTTACTCTGAAGGAAGTCGAGAAAGTCTCAGCGTTCAACAACTCTATGGTTGATGTACAAAAGAAAGCTCTCCAAAAGGCTTTGAATGCCGAGAAAGCAGCCAATGCCGCAAAGGCTGAAGCCCTTCGAAATGTCAAGCTTGCTGAGGAAGCAGCAAAGGCTAAGTCCATCTTCTTGGCAAACGTATCACACGAGTTGAGGACTCCACTCAATGGCGTAATTGGCAATTCAGAGTTGCTTAGAGACAGCGAGCTTACTAAAGACCAAGTTGAGATGGCAGACTCTATTCGCGTCTCGGCTGATCTACTCCTTACTGTCATCAATGACATCCTTGACTTCTCGAAGATGGAGGCAGACAAGATGGAATTGTATATCGTCGCCTTCAAGGCTGATGAAATGATGAAAGAGGTCTTTCGCTCAGTCTCATACAGCAACCGGGACAAGAAGAATCTGAGGAATGTCGAAATTCTCCAGGACATCAACTTGCCGCAGTGTCTCATCTTCGGCGACCCAGTCCGATTGCATCAAGTTCTCGGCAATCTGGTCTCTAACAGTCTAAAATTTACGGAGAATGGATCCATCACCATCGGCGCAAAGACAGATATCGAGACGGATGACGAGGTCAAGCTTACCTTCTGGGTTAGAGACACAGGAATTGGTATCCCTCCACAACAATTAGTGAAACTATTTAAGCCCTTCAGTCAAGCCGATGCTAGCACTGCTCGCAAATATGGTGGAAGTGGACTCGGTCTCAGCATTTGCAGGTCTCTCATCGAATCTATGATGGGCGGTAAAATCGAGCTTGAAAGTGTTGAAGGTGAAGGTACTCTCGCCTGGTTCACAGTCACATTCCAAAAGGCAAAGGAAGCAGCTGTAGGAGACTGCCAGAACGGTGTCGACCATCACGATCCAATGTCGAAGTTTGTCGAGGCTAATAGTCAGCGTCCTGTCACGCCTTTCAAGCAATTCCAGAATGTTCCTCGCGACCAGTTGCGTATCTGTATTGCGGAAGACAACCCAGTAAACAAGAGAATCGCAGTTCAATTTATGCAAAAATTGGGCTTTAAATACCTAGATGCATATGATAATGGCTTGGAAGCTGTAGAGGGCATGCGAGAGAAGGCAAAGGAGGGCCACCCGTATCACATTTGTCTGATGGATGTACAAATGCCAGTGCTTGATGGCTATGGAGCTACGAAACTATTGCGCAAAGATCCTGATGAAGCCGTTCGGAATATCTTGGTCATTGCCATGACTGCTTCTGCAATTCAAGGTGATAGGGAGAAGTGTTTGGAGGCAGGGATGAATGACTATCTGGCCAAGCCTGTTCGATCAAATGTGCTGAAGAAGAAGCTCGACCAGTATATTCTACAGGTAGGACTACATGACACTTTCACCATATGTATACATAGAGCTAATCAAGCCCAGCCACCTATTAAAGTCCAAGATCTTCAAGGCGAAGCCAGAAAACTTGCCAATAAAGTTCTTCGGGAAATGAATGGATCAACGATCCGTCCCAGTATCTCCGGAACGGCGATTCCGACTCCAAACCCGACCCCACCCCCATCCAGTTCTCCAGGCACGGTCACACCAGACATTCAGGTCCAGCCACTTAGTCGCGAACGCACCTTCGATATCGATGGCTCTTCCGAAGCTTATCCTCATCCTGGCTCTAAATTCCCGATGAAGAAGAAGAGTGTCGTTAACACGGAGCTCAGCAAACAGAATCATCATGATGACGAATTGAGCCCTAAAAGCTTGCCAACGAAGATGAGTAAGGGCAGTATTAATGAGAGTATGATGGATAAGCCGAAGATAAATAAGGAGAGAGAGGAGAAAGAGCCGTTATTCTTAGACACGGCACCTGGAGAGGCAAAGAGAAGTGGTAGTGTGATCAGGATTGACAGTGCCATTGATGGGATCAGTGGGAAGAACGGTACCTGAAGAGCGAACGGATTGTGTATACGCATGGATCTAACTGGACGTACGGGGCATGGGGCTTGCTTTGGGTACAGATATGATATTTTCCATTAGCGTCGGCGTTGGTTGGTTTAGGTTTAGGTAGACTCGTTCAGGGCCAATGAACGACACCACAGCTTTCGAGAGAGTCAATATGGAACGAGAGAGAGAGAGAGAGAGAGAAAGAGAGAAATGATTGCATATGCGCGCATGGTTGGGTTACGCGATTGATACCAGATGCTAGGTGGACGCACTTAGCAGATGCCGATGCATAGAACATGATGTTTGTTACGAGTTATGGTTTCGGGGATTGTGTATACTGCAACGAATAGATGTCAATAAACGAAGGCATGCGTTTGCCATGTGAAAGCCTAGGGTGCAATGAGTCTGTGACCAAAAGTTTGTGCTTTTCAGGGACATTTACACACTAAAAAGGCCTGCAAGAGAATTCAGACTTTCGGATTTCAATACAATTTCCTACATCAATATTCGAGAGACACGCTTAATTTTCTTTTCGTAGTTGTTTAGAGGATTTAAGTGAACCAAGTAGCTTTGGTATTTCACAGGCCGAAAAGTACCCTCAACAGCACGGACTTTCGAACCCAGGCTCGGAAGTCACTCTACTGAGGGTTTGAAAATGAATGAATACGGAAGGCGCAGAATCAAGTTTAGAGAGGCAGATGGTTTGTGATTGTCCGTCCTTCCTTCATTTACTGTCGTATTCATAAGTCGTGTCGTGAAGACACACTTTCTCTACTCCTAAGCCCAACCCTTCCGCTCCTCAAACTCCGCCAATTCATCCTCTGCCTCCAGCAAAATCTCCCTCGCTCGGTAGTACTTTCTCGAGGCACTGAATCTCAGTCCCTGGGCTGCGATGAGACACGTGGTCCTCTCATCTTGGCGGATCTGTCGGCGCTGGGCGGCCGAGGTGGCTGAGGGGATGAGGGCGACGCGGTAGTTCCAGGCGGCCTCGAGGATGGTTTCTCTGTTTTGGGCGTTAGCTTTGTTGAGCTTGGGATGAAAGAGAGAAGAGAGAAAAGAGAAGAGAGGGGAGAGGGGAGAGACAAACAGCATCGCGAGCTCGAGCTCTTCAGCTGACATGAATGGTTGCTCTCTCTTTCTCTTCTTTGGGTTTTGGTCTGAGCTTGGGTTCGCGCTCTCGTTCTCCCGCTTGGGTGCTGACATGTTGTCTTGGGTTGTTGCTTCTGATGAAGGTTGAGATTGAAGGTTCAAGATGGAGTTGAATTGTGAAATCAGATCTTGGTCTTGAGTTTCGGTATTTGGGGGCATATCTTCTTGCTCCGAAGGCGGTGGCATTTTGTCGGTTGTCGTGGATATTTTAGAAAGAGATCGAAGGCGTGGCTTTATTAGTTTGGGGGTGTAGATCTGGGATTTTCCAGTGACGTCGGTATTGGTGAACATGTTATGAGTTCGAGTTCGCTTGGTGGTGGCTTTGTGAAAGTGAGCAGGTTGGGTGTCTATAATAGATAGGGATGTTTACGTTTTTGGTTTAGGAAGTCGTCCTGTTGTTCTTACTTCTTGGAGAGCTTAATAAAGTTATCTCATCTCCTGACAGAGGAACTTTATGCAGCAGCGATTTAAAAGCCTGGCACAACTTATTCTTGCTTCTCTAAAATCCCATAGAAATATCTTGACCTAATATAAATGCAAAATAGCAACATAAACCCCCCGCCCCACCCCCCCCCCCCTTTTTTTTTTGCATCCCTTGAAGGAGTGGAAGTTTGGGCTTCTTTGTGACTTCTCGTGATGTTTTTTGAATGAGCCTAAGGGGCAGAACCTCTTTTTTAAGCGAGGGGGAAATATCAACACCACCACTAGTATAGGTGATAATAATAATTCAAAGAAATAGTATACCTGATAGAAAAAGAATATTTTGCAAGTTTCTAAGAGCACTATTCTAGGCTTCAAAGTAGCAAGTATAAAGCTGTTTTAATATTTATTCGAAGTCTCAGTATATTGCATCTTATAGTAGCAAAGGCATTGTGAAAGCCCATAACATTAGACATCTTGTCAGTTTCTCCGTCCAAAATCACGTGCATTGTCGCACACCCCAGGTCTCTCGTATCGGTTAGGTCAGGGGTCAGGCTAGTCTCGAAATTCCACTACCGCCGTATATCTTCATCACTTTATTATCTATATCTCGAAACTTTAGATGCTAGGATGCATTTTTCATCTGCTGTACATGTTTCCTCACTGTGGACAGTATTTTTATCAGTGGACAATGTTTTGGGGGTGCCATATCGAAGCCATGCTACAATAGATATTTTTAGTTTGCAGTTAATCTAATGGTGCTTTCGTTATTCCTGTTTCCTTCTTTTCCGTTTTTCTTCTTTCTGGGAGGGGCTTGCTCCAAGTTGAAATTATGGCGATTCGCGAGGCTGTGAATGATACGGCTACCAAAGCACGAACCTCAGAGGGGCCAAGAGGTCAGACCAGATGCAGAATGATCTTATTTTCCTCTCCGCTATTGCGGGATATAGTTCATTGGTTTTTAACATTGGTTTTTAAGGGGAATAAGTGTTGTTGCGGAGTTGACGTGGATGAAAGCTTCATGATGATTCTCATTGGGGGACCCGCATTGGGCAATTTCACATGAGATCAAAATGGCAAAATAGTTACTTCATCATGCGAGTGCTCGTCTTCCGATTTGAAAAGCTCTTCTGCATTGCCGTCTACCGGCATTAGCTCGTTGTCGGCTTTGGAATCTTGCAGCTCGTCAGCTTTCGCGGCTTCGTCATCATCGTCGTCATCGCCAACTCAAGACTGCACGTCCTCAAACATTTTCCCGCATCTTCATTATTATCATTAGCAGTAGTAGCAGCAGTCCGGTCAAGTACGCTCGCGGCGTCGTCAAGTTTCATATCCGCAGCTAGCAATAGTAGCACCTTTTCGTCGGTGTCATCTGTTGAGAATGTTTCGGCGACGATAGGTAAGTTAGACGAGTTCGTATAAGCTCTTCTCTTCTGAACCTCCTACTGTATATACGAATTCCATAAATAACCTAGACAAGTTATCTAACTCTCTGGCCGTCATCTCACCTCAGTGAATTTAATCCCTTATCTGCTCAGGAAGCGAAAACGTAAGGGTATCACAAATCACATTTCTCTACCTAGTCTAGGACAAACACACACATTCCTTTGCTTCGCGGCCGCCGATCCAATCAGTCAAGCAACGGCTTCTATAATGCAGAACCTAGATATGCGTTATTCGCCAAGTCGGGACCCAGAGATGTTCGCCTAAAACACATAATCAAGTCTTAACAACACAGATACTAATGCGAGTAATTACTAGTCTTGGTTTGAGGTTCAGATCGATCATATCAGCTCGTTTTATTTATCTGTCACTGTTCTGTCACTGTTGAGGGGGTGTCAGAGTATACCCCCGCCAAGAAGTAACGAAGTACCGGACCGATGAATATTGGAAATTACTACTTCGCAATCAACGTGCACAGGAAGTTTTGAGTGGCTCATGCGGGAAGAAAGAGGTTCCTTTAGGTGACTGAGATCGAAGTAGAAGAGCATCGATATGGAGATTGGCGATAAGATGGTATTAGAATCTTCGTGGTTGGATGGCTCTCTAGATTTTAGGATTGAGGGTGTATGGACATGTCATGGGCATATACTTATATAGTGCTTGAGCAGTGTGCGGTTGTATCTCACGAAGAAAGTTCTCCTGAAACTCATTGATTCCCATTCACGTTAATTGGAATATTTAGCACTATGAGCGGAGAAGGCCGTTCGAGAGAACTCAAAGTTTCATCAAGCACGGTGGTGGCTTTGGAAAATGTGCAAAACCGTCCGAGATTCCAAGACTTTGATCTATTCAGACGTAAAAACTGCAAGCACAGTGCTTCATGCTTGAAGTCATCACAGACTAAAAATGAGGTTGGGGAGCCTCTCACATCCTCATAACAGAACATTAATCGAAATTCTCTCATTCTAAGTCGCGATTGGGTGTGTAAACAGGTGTGATTTGAACGTGAGACGGAGATCTTGTTACTTGGTTCATCGCTTGAAAACATACTTGAAGCTCTGATGGTAGAATTTAGATGGCTTGCGAAATAGGCAGAAAACATGTTGTTCCCGGCTCCACCTAACTCTGTTGTTCCTGACAGCGCTTATTTTGCGATGACAACTCTATCAAGAACAAAAATAGGAATATAATGACTTTTCCCTAGACCAAGAGAGAATTTCACGCAAAACAAAGCAGGCAATGCAGACAGTCGGAGGAGTACTTCGCTTAGCACGCGCTGGCCTCTGCCAGTATCCTCGCGAGCATTGCTTTCAAGCGATCTAAAATATAGTAGGAAGAGACATCATCGGCTAGGTGCAACTGAAGCCTAGGAAGAACGAGGTGGCGTCGCAACAGCTGGAATGTGGCTCTGTGCAGGATATCGGTGCCCGATGGAGACAATGTGCGAGGAAACAGAACACCAAAGAAAAAAGGCTGGGTTCTGGGTTCGATGCACAAGTACCCAGTACGCGGCGCCGAAGGATTCAGATCCTATTACGTTCTCTTCTTTGCAGCAGCAGAACGCACATTTCGAACCGCGTGCGTCCAGCATACTTCGTAGTCTCCACAGCATTTAGCGGAAAGCATGGCGTCCGTTCATAATCCAACCTCAAGCCCGGCTCGCTAGACAGGTGGCCAAGACCCTCTTTTGGGATTATTGCGCGGAAATTCAACGGTTCGAGATAGAAGTGGCTGAAAAAGAGAAAGAAACCCGTCCGTTATCAGCATCGTGAGTCTGAGCTTTCAGCCCACGTTCAAGGTACTGTGCCTCTTGAGCCTGAGGTCTGCATCCAATAGCGTGTCTATTGGGACCTGCATTGCATCTGCAGGAGCTGCCTGGGGGTAATACAGAGCGCACGAAATCATGTACAGGTATCGTGACATCGTGGAACAGACCGTCTAGGTAGTCTGTCCGCTATTGCGAGGACGATGCTCCTTCCCGTGCTCGCGCTACGGCCGAGTCAGAACCTTGCGGTGACAGTGACGGGGACAGTCCGGGTGGGACGGGCGTAGGGCGCTTCCGCCAGCGCCAGCTCTTTTCTCCTCAAGCCTCAAATATCAATTCGCTCGGCTAGCAGCAGAATCCTCTCCAGCGTGGGAAGCAGCAGCATGCAAATTCAGATAAGATGCAACCTTTTTCTTTCGGATGCTGGCTTAGCGCTTACACTAGGCACAAGTTGTGTCAGTGGCTTGACAAGAGTTTGCGAAGTTGCTTTAGCGTAACGAGGCGCCTCGAGTTACCAACCCTTAATCTCGAATTGTGGCTGTCACCGAACTTGGACGATCGGACTTCGTTGGGATGAGATCCAGCCTTGTGGTGGGGCTGCAGAGACGATGTGACGGCGGATGGAGGGTGCCGCGGAAGTATTCTAGAAGATGGGTTCACGAAGTTCGACCTCGTGGCTTATGATGATCAGTGCTTGGAGAGCAAGGCACAAGGCACGATCCACGATCACCAACGAGGTTGCTCGACTCGTGTCTCGAATGCTACCGATAAGAGCATGAGGGATCTGATAGCGGATTGCATACATATGTATCGACTCCGTTTGGGAAATCGAAAAGAAAAGCGGGCTCCGCACGGTGATCGAGGAAGCGAGGAAGTCTCTCGGTCGCCGAAGATGGCGGGCAACCCGCAATGCTTGAGGATGGATGACTTGAACCGTAACGACCCTGTTTTGGTAGCGGTTACATGACCTGATGAAGCTGTTGGATCGCCCTGGAGGAAAAGGAGGAAGGTAGTGCGAAAGCTCGGGTTTTTGTTCCAAGTTCTCGGTTCGGTCTCACTTGGTCGCGTCGTCGACGACCCTTCGACCCTTCGACCCTTCGACCCTTGGAGATCGACAACCCGACCGCATGGCCCGGCTAGGATAGTCACATGGCGGAGAGGCCGGATGGGGCAAGGAACAGAGATCGCAGCAATCACGGCCCCGAGAGACCCTTGAATTAGAGTCATCAATTCTCCGAATCTGCGGTTGAGATCTCTTTGGTACAAGATTGTCCCTTCCTCGCTTGTGTGCTGCAATAGGCGGGTCGACATGCTGCCTTCGAGCCTCGCCACTGAGATGACAGACATTCTCGGGAAAACGATCGGCCACGAGGCGGTCGTGCTGGTTCTTGAGATTCCCTTGGCGCTTTCGAACGCTCCTGCATGTCATGAAGCATCAAAAGCCGAGGCAATCGTCTCGACTTGCCATTTGTCGACTACGCAACTTTTTCGAATCATTCTGTCCAGACATACAAGCCTCATTTGGCCTCATTTGGCCTCATAACCATGGGCTCTCATGCTCCAGCCATAGATGTCTTTCCTATTAACATTTCAGATCAGTGTGGCCCGAGTGAAGTTTCTCCCTAACTTAGTCTCCAAGTGCAAAGCGAGACACCGCATCTTTGAATGTTGGACCTATATAGCTAAAGAGCACCAAAGGAAAATTCTGATGGAGGAGAAGACAGCAAATCTGAAGTTTCGCCGCGTAGCTCAAGCACCATTTACTGCCCAAATGACGTCTACTCCGTAAAACAACTCCAGCTGATATTCGAAGTATGGTAAATCTCGCTTCGGCGCAGCCAATCCGCTTCACGTTCATCAGATAAGATCTGCATTTTCAGGGCTGAGCACGTGATAGCAACTTTGGTATCTGGATGGTTTAAGCTTCGATTTTCAGGTTGACCGAGCCGTCTAGGGGCATTCGTGTCATAGCCGCTAAGTTTCCTTCGACTCGCATGCAGCTTCCCGAACACAGCGTAGACGTTCGTTGAAGAGAATTCTGCAATATTGCGCTGATCTTACAGCTCAAAGCCACCTACACATCGTACAAATCCGACAAAAGCATTGCGAGAGAATAGCTTCGACGTATGTGATTCGTGGCCCAGCAGCGTTGGTTGGTGACATGTGGCTTCCCGGAACATGACGTTTCCAGACGATCTTCAGCCGCCGTAAACATTCATGACCGAATCAGACTGTGCATGCCGAGTGTGTCAAGTGCTGATCAGCCTCGACGAACTCTGGTATCACCAATACGAAAATTTCGTTCTGATTGATCCAAGGAAAAATGTCGGGATTGATTGTCATACTGCCACAGAACGTCAGCAAACTGAGGAGGCTCACTTTCCAGATCATATACCTGAACTCGGCGACCGAACTGGCCGGCATTTTGCAAGCCTAAGGCCCATTTTGGGAAGACTGATACACATTTAATGTTACCGGTAATATATCCGAACTGTCACCGAGGTGCTTGAGGCGTGTACTGCAAAGACAAAAATGGAAGTCGATGAGCTTCCAGCCGCCACAAAAACGGCTCTCTCTAAGACATCGCTGATATGAGCGTGCGGATAGGGTTAATCAAATGGCCTCCTGTTGGATAAGTGCCGCGGCAGAAGCGCGCTGTCGTTACGGACAATCATAATTGGATGAGAGACCCGGGCTTTGACGTTTCTGCAATAGTATAAAGACGTTTCTCCGCGATCGATAATGTGGATGTGGTCGGCCAGTGTATCTCTGCCGCATGGAGGCTTTGGCTTTGGCTCTGGCTTGGTGCTTATCTGCACCTGCGTCGGCTGAACATCTCGGGGGTTGTTGGGGGGCAGTTGGCTCACCCTGAATCATCGGCTGGCGCTGGAGACTGGAGAAGTGCTCGATGGTGGTGTTTCAATGAAGAGTGCGTCTCTGCGGGCATCGCAAAGTCCTTTTGTCGAGACTCGAGTTGCAATGCTTTTTCCTCGTTTGCAGAGTGGCTGGTGTTGAGACCTGAGGCTGCCAGGGAATGGGTGCGGCCACCGTCCACTAGCTGCGCTAGGAAGTTCCTTCCCCCCTCCCCCCTCCCCCTCCCACTGGCAACGACGAGGCGACGAAGCGCCTTTCCGCCATGATTGGACCACCGTCGCTTTCTGTCTGCCATACCGAACGCCTTTTCCCTTTTCCCTCTGCCTGTCGACGCCCAGGAACAGCCTCAGAGTACCAGTCTCCCAGTCTCCCAGTCTATCAGACTTCACGTGTCCGCTGCCAGGGTCCGCACAGTTCATCACCGAGGCGTCATTTCAGCAAAATGAGGAGGGAGCGCGGAGAGCCACCCATCTTCTCGTGACAAGCTGTTAGAAAACGGCGAACCCGCGTCCTAGCACAGGAACCCCAGACCCGCGATCATCGCGCTGGTATGCTTATTAGCTGCCTCCTTCGGCTTGTTGCGAGCGGGCCGATCGAATGCCATCATGGTTGGCTCACCTTGGTTGTGCTAAGGCGAGGGGGGGCGGGCGAACGACGAGATGCAGAGCTTCGACAGGACAGAGTAGAACACCGCTTCTGGGAGGTCCATGGAACGCCACACAAGCCTCGTCGACGTGCGTCTAATCTGCGCCAATTGCGGCCCAGAAAGAGCGCCGGCCATTCACGAGCTTCCGACGATACGTGCAGGATGGAAGTCCGACGGAGGACCACCAGGGGAGCGTGGACGAGCATGCAGCATGGAGCAGGAGCAGCAGCAGGAGCATGGACCAGCATGGCCGTCGTCGAGCAGGGAGGAGCATGTCACGCAAAGTAATATACTGTACGACGCAGACACCTTCGTCGATTCCAATCACGGGACTCAGGGACGCCCCGACGTGCAATGGCCCACCGCGGTCAGCATCGCAGCCGTCATCCATTGCGTTGCGGTGCTGCATCCTTCCCTGCTGCAGGTATAGCGACGCGGACGTTGAGTCTCTTCCAGGCAATACGCAGTAGGATACCCGTGGAGGCTGCTGCGTGTTCAAGTGCGCGCTCGAGGACGACTCGAGTCACCGACTCTTTTGGGCAGATTGTGTAGCCAGTCGGCGGGAGGCGTGAGATTGAGTTAATCATTTAGAATTTCCGTGACTGTAGACGGATTGGTGGATCGGTCCTGCTCATACTCGAGCATGGTGGAGGAGCAGGGCTGGCTTACGTTTCTTGTCGTATTGCCGAGCGTGATTGGGCTGACTGGGTTGGATGGGAGCAGGACTGCAGATCGAAGGGTGTTTCACGACGCAGGAAGAATTGGCGAGCGATCAGGATTTCGAGATCGTGCTAGGACCAAACCAGCGTAGAGCTCGAGCATCCATGTCGCGGTCGGTAACCCCATCCCGGGCAGGTAGTGCACAGAGGAGCGTGACGGCCCTGCAAGTGTCAGGAATCCCTGATCGTCTCCAACATCCCGGCAATCTCTCCGACCCACCCAGGACACCCAGAAGCTGGCACTGCTCGTGCAGAGAGCTCTGCACCCTCGACTCGACGACTGTGGCTCACTCCCCATGAGAGACATCCATGACTGGCCGAGTCTGGTGGAGGAGGAGGACTGGTCACCAAGGCGTGCCTCCGAGAAGGGTGGACAGACAGAGAGACAGCAAGCATATCAAGACCGCCGCGCCCACTCTAGCTTGTATAGCACTATTTGACCCCTCTAGCCACACACATTGGAGCTGCTGACTTGAATAATCACACTCCGCTTTGCTGTAAGAATTTTCGAGTCTCAAGTCCCAAGACCTGCAGTACTACGGAATCGCCCACTCACAACAGCCCAGCACTGTCAGCAAACAAAGCTTTTCTGGTTTCTGCGCCACGACGGTACAAAGCTACTTGTCCCCCGACTGCTTTCAGCCCCAGGTTCGGCCTGCTCATCAACTAATCCGCTACTCTGCCGCTCCCTCTCCATGGTCCGGCATCCAGCATCTCCCTCACGCACGCACTCAGGCCCGCCTTTAACATTGCGCAGGAGCCAGGAATCGACCGGCTTGTTGCCCCAGCGCCAGCGCCTGTGACGACTACTGCCTGTTCTAGCTCCCCAGGTACCGTACGTCTCGAGCTGGACCAAAACATTCTGATATTGACACTTCCAAAAGCCTCCCGCCATAGCCAGGATCTCGTCGGAAAAATTACAAGTATGGGTCGTTGCTTCCATGCCTGTTCTCTGTAATATCAGTCACCCTTACCCTACTCTCGTCTGGCTGTTACGGTGCTTTTCCATACCCAATATCGACAGAAATTTTCCATACCGCTGACATTTCAACTTATCCTTCTGGTTTTCTGGACGATGAGTGGAGAATTGGTTTGCCTCTTACTTTCTTCCTGCCGATCTCGACCTGCAATTGGCAACTCGAGGACCACACACCCAAATAGACCGTGCTAGCAGTCACGCAACCGTCACCATCTAGGATTCCCGTCTGTAGCGTTCTATGATTCGTGGGGTACCAATTAAGATTCGATCCATTTCCATTTTCCGAGCTTGGGTCTCGTCCGGACCATCTGTTATACATCCCAAGGCTACTATTCCTACTTCGGCACACGGTACCTGCTTGGAGATGAATATAACCAGAGTGGGGGGTGCTCTTGGATCTACATAAAAGTGTCGAGTCCCCACTCGTCAGCACTTGCACCTCATCATTCTTTTCTTCAAAGGTCATAACTACCTCTACCACTACATGTTTTTTCTCATTTAGTTCCAGTATATTCTGTCGAGATGTTGCTCACTCTTAAACAGCCAGCAAATCACGGCTACAAGGTCTATTCTCCTCCTACACCACCATCAAGCTCTCGTTTCTTGGTAGCTTCGCCGTCGACTAGACCATCACTTGCTCCTGTACCCCCCAACAACAAATCTCTTCCACCACTACCTTCAAAATCAATGTCGGGCCCGCATAGAGGACTTCCCCCTCTAACTAATCTGCCCCAAACTCAAACTCAACCTCAACAACACCCACCACCTCCAGCACCGATAGGTCAACCGCCTTTGGGGCAACTCCCAGCGCCTCCACAGCAATGGCAAGGTGCAGAAGAATCGATGAGGAATTGGTTGCACGCCAAGGCCGAGGAAGACAAGCGAAAGCAAGAAGAAGAAAAGACCAGACAAGAATCATTCCGTTTAGAGCAAAGGAAGATCGAGCAAGATATGCTGAGGACATCATTGAGCGGGGGTATCCCACCGTATATGATCCCACTGGTTTTTGCTGGCATGGGAGGTGGCAATCTCCCAAATGCCAGCTTGGAATGGGCCCAACATTACATGGCTCAGGCGCATCATCTTCAACAGCAGCAACAGCTTCAACAGCAACAGTTACTTCCATCCCAAGGGCCCGCTTCTCCGGAACAGCTCCAGCGAAGAGATTCGAGAGCTGTAGCTCCTCCATACGGGGCTCAACAACACCCGGTCCCTATTACTCTCCCATCGACCCCCATAGGTCCAGGAGGCTCTCAGCAAAGCACTGGTTTTCTGCCAAACTACCAGATGTCCCCAGCATCTCGATCTCGTCAGGCTCCTCAAGGGCAAGGTCCAATTGCCCGGCCGCCCCAAACGTCTCACTTACCTAGGCTGAATACGGGAGAAATACACATCCAGCCACCTCCGGCAGGTCCAAGCATGCAAATCCCTAGTCAACCAAGTCATCCATTGCAGCAATCACAATCAGCTCAGCAACAGGAGTCACAATCTTCTCCATCAATCTACTTTCACCATTGGCAGCCGCCGACCACGCAAGCAGGCACATCAAGTAGCGCAAATCAGCCTACGACTCCTTCAGGCAAGAATTGAATGTTCTTTTGTTTCAACAGGATTGCGTTTTAATGTTTCCCCAGATCACACTTCATCCCCAAAGAAACGCAAGGCAACTGGACCTCAACAACCTGCGCCGCCACCAACTTCGCAACCGCAATACACTTCTCCCCCTTTCTCGCAGACAGGATCATCGGTATCAAACACGCCTTCGAGCCGACGAAGAGGACATTCGCGGCAGAGAAGTGATATATCCTCTCGAGGTCAAGATCCCTATGGACGACCGTCAAGCCGACAAAGACACACAGAAGGCTTCACCTCCGGTGGCCTCGCATCTCCAGGTCAAGCTCACAGCGCAGAACAGTCTCAAGCATCTGTCATGTCTGCAGAACCCCCGCGTCGGCGATCAGGGGGTTCACATCCAGTTTCTTCACTTTTAGAACAGAGCGAGTCGCGACCACAAGTGCAAACACTTCCGCAGTCTCAACCATCGCAGCAAACGCAACGCGACCCTCAATACTCGGCTGGACCGGAGATGAGGCACGAAACACGACGTACAACGCCCGAAGGAGAGACTTCACGAGGGGGTAGTGTTATCAAGCGAGATGAGGGGCGAGATTAGCAACGTTTCAGGAAGAGTTTCCATCCGAACCCAGTCTCCTCCACAAAATTACACATCCCAAAAGACGCCACACGAAATCTTGACAGCAAAAAACCACCTGGTTATCATGGATCAAGCTTCCCAGGGCCACGAAACGAGACGACCACGACCGAAACGAGACGGAGAAGGATTCCCTTTCGACCTTATTCAGAGACTGTATTCCAATTTCAGATTCAGCTCGCCACGATCCGACACCCTTGACCCTGTCTGTTTTGGGTTTGGTTTGGAGGGACGCACATCTATATTTTTACATTCTGCGTCATCTTGATCCGCATCATTTGACGATTTAGAAGATACCCATTTTATATTGCCTGCTTGGAACAGCCTTTGCGCATTTACAACTGGAGTTTCGATTCACGTTACGCTTCGCACCCCCGGATCGTCTTCGACTACGGTAGGCAAACGGGTGCTTGTACAACTTTGTACATTATTCATTCAACATTGATTCTCTTCGATTTTTGTCCCGACATTGCAGGGCGGGGCGGGGCAGGGCGTTGGGCAAGGACCCGTTGTATCATATATTATTTGGCATGACAGTTTGGGCTAGAAGCTTGATTTGGTATTTATCATTTACTGGGGTTTCTTCCCGCCACCGCGCCACGGAGGTATGAAGGGGAGCTGGAAAAGGATCTTGTACATATTATATCTGGCTTTAAAGAGACGAAGGATTGGGGCTGCAGACAAAAGAAGAGGAGCATGAGGGAAAAGCATGGATATCAATGCATGGGCAGGTGCAGCCGCAAAGAGTCTGTTTCCGGTTCCTTCCCGGACAGCTGAAAGCACACAGGAGTCTTCATTTTTTTTTTTCCGCCGAGGGAAGACAACATCAATCAAAATAACCTTTTCTCGCGCCATCCCCAGCACTTTCTCTCTCCTTTCTGCCTTATTTCCTGCTTCTTCAGAAGCAAAGCAAAAGTCGGTTCATATGCTTATTATTGCAGCTCCACAGGGCCGGAATTGGAGATTAGCCACGGTTGCTGGCGGCAGCGCCAAGGCCAGCAACCCCTCGAGCGATCAAACATACGCGTTTCTTGGTTCCCTGACCTTGCCTTCTGCCCGCAATCCTCAAATCTTGCAAGGCTGGCAGGGCAGGGCATGGCAGAGCAGGGCAGGGCAGGACTCGGACCCGGACCAGATGCTGGGAAATAAGAGCCGCCTATATGGCGGGGATATCGAAAGCTCAAAAGCACGCACGTCGCACGCACAGAGGTTTCCGGTTTCATGTTCATATCTCATATCGATAAACGACCCCTAGCAGGGATCCGGGGTTGGGTGGAAGATGCAGATTGCGATTCCGCACGTTTCGGGACGGAAACGAGCTTGGACGACGGGGCGATCATATGGGATGTTGAGCTTGAGCTTGAGCTTGAGCTTGTTATGGCGAGTGGAGTGGGGTGGGAGTGGAGTGAGACATTGGGAAAGAAACTTATTCGACGGGTCTGGAACGGTGGGTTGGGTCTGCGGATCCACCTCGTTCAACTTGCATCTTATTTGAACGATGTTTGGGTTGGTATCCTCCCCTCTTTCCGAGTAAAGGGAGAAAAGTGAACTCAGCTCGATGCAAAGCCGCAGACCACCGGATCGGATGGGAGAAGATAGGATGAACTCGAAACTCGAAACTCGAAACGGTCAAACGTCTTATCTGAACTCTGGCAGCTTGTATCCGGCTGCTGCAGTGTGCGGTGTGCAGTGTGCAATGTGCAATGTGCAGGCCAGCATGGCAGGACAGGGAAATGGGATGAAAGGCTACCCGAGTATGATGTTCTTGCCACGAGTTTCAAAGTGCTTTCGGGAACCAAGTTTTGGGGCGAGCCTCGGTCCAAACGTGGAAACTTGCAAGTTGCAAGTTGCGAGTTGCAAGTCATCATCATCGGCTGTGATCCTGGCATGAATCCGAATCGTCCACCCCTTCCACCCTTCCACCCTTCCACCCTTCCACCAACAAATGCTACATCCACCACATCCCTTCACTTTGTCGCCAGATCAAGCCCAGGTCCCCCGAAGCACGCGCGCCGGGTCGTTACTCACTTCTCACTTCCACAGTCCCGCTGGCGGATCTCGATTGTAGCGCAGTGCAGTGCAGGTACGAGGTACGGGACCCATTCGAGAAGCGGCACGGATCATTCCCCACGGCCCTGCTGCTTGCTGCTCGCTGCCATGCTGCCGTGCAGGCCAGACCTCGGCCAGGCGGCGAGCCGTTGCACGACGGCACATGCCTGGGGACTGCGGACTGGGGACCGGGGCGGGAGAATCCAGCCCAGATCCAGCTTCGTAGCTTGGTAGCATCGCAGCTCCATCACTTTTCACTTTTCACTTCGTACCTGCATCGTGCCTTGCCTCGCCTTGCCCTGCCCTGCCCAGCCTTGCCCTACCTTACTTCCCGTTCCTCGTTCGGAAACAGCGTTAGTTAGAAGCAACCATCATCAGCCGCGCGCGAATGTACCGATGACGTCCCTGAATCACTGTCACAAATAGAGTTGGGGGGATGGGAGATGGGGGTCTGGTACTGTACTGTCGAGACACAAGTTGACCCGATGGCTGGCGCGCCGGAAGAGGAAATCATAACGAGGGTGCAGACGCCACACCCTTGCATGGCTCAATTTCAGCCACAAAACGAGACACTCAACCGAACTGAGTTGGGCCTCCGCAATCAAAACACCCATCCCCGGTTGGCGTTGTTTTGGTCTTCTGGTGGTACAGTACTGGAGCAGCAGCAGCTTTATTATTCCCGATTCCCGCGAGAGTTCAGACGACGAGAAGTGCGCACTCAACGTGAAACACGGCATTTCCACATCGGGGATGTGCACGAGGCTGCCGATTTCACCATTCACCACGCAATTTTGCGGCGCCTGGATGCTGGGTGCTGGATGCTGGATGCTGGATGCTGGATGCTGGACCCTGGGATCTGGAGATGGGGACGCCCTATACCGGCCTGCATGCTAATTTCCCGCCGTCGAGGCTGTCCCGCTTTCGTCCAGACGGCCAGAGGAAGAGGGCAGAGGGCAGAGGGGAGAGGGGGGCATTGGACACAGGGTACAGGGCAATATAAATCGTTCCAGGTACGGGGCTGCACCCAGAGGCAGAATGCCAGAAAGGCTCTTTCTGGCAGGACCGGCCAGGGAAAGGCCTAAACAGCTGTCAGCTGATTGCACATTAACCATTATCCGCATGCAGCCTTTTCTCTTCTGTGCACCGTGCAAGTGTGCTGGTGCAGACGAGACGAGACGAGACGAGAGAGCGCGGCGTTTACGTTTAATATGTCTGCCGTGCTGACTGATGCGATGTGATGACATCTGCAGATTGCGTCTTCGCTGCTTTGGGAAGTTCTCTCAAATCTATCAAATCTTTCATTTATGAAGCTGGGCCCTCACAGGTCCAACGAACCGCGCGAGCCTCGCGAACCTGCAATGGTATACTCGTAATACCACGGTGGCAAGAGCCGTCGTGAGTTTATAGTAATAGCTCAGCTGCTTATGACTTTCCTGATGCCCTTCCTGCTCTGCGGCCGACGGGATGCAGCAGTCTGCACTATGGAATGAATCTTTGTTGAGAGGCCTTCGGGAAGGAGGAAGTGAGTCAACAGTTTTTTTAATCCTTTTGATCCTTTTTGGGGAACGTCTGCCATCATACATCATATGGATGAATGGAAACTCGTGGCTTTCATCGAACTGGAACGTGCGATCCATATTGAACGAAAATCGCTTCAGGGGAAAAGCACCACGCACGTTGTTCTTCTTTTTCTTCTTTGGCCATGCTGGTATGACTAGGCAGTTCGTATGGCCGGAACAGGACAACTTGGTTCTGATGATAGATTACCGTTACTTGGTGATCTTCGAGGCTCTCGCAAGGTGCGGAAGCGCCTGGCTGGTGAGCTGCGTCGTTAGATGCCGTGGTTCCATCGACGAGCTTCAGGTGAGATCCCCGTTGATGGTTTCTCCTGGTAAGTATCTCAGGCGAGTAACCTAATACCTGTATCACAAGCCGTGATAGGCGCCACTTTTTTTCAGATGAATATGGCCATCGTACTCGGGATGAGATCAGCTCGCGTGGCAGTGGATAATCTGCATCTCTTGAGATACAGTCATGTTCGCCATGCAGACGCCAGTCTTCTCTCGGTATCCGAAGATAGTGGAGTCTTGGTATACTATTATCTGTGTTGGCAGAGTGGATCTCAATCAGGAATACAGCTGATTACATCGTTGTTCACCACAGATTTCGAGTTCTGGAACGAAATGCTCCGTCATGCACGTCACAATGTTGATATCACTTATAAGCCAGGATCAGTTGCATTTCCACTCTTTTTCATGATATGGAGGTCACTATCTAGGAGCTAGAAGAGAAGCTAAGAGATCTTCAGTCACATCTGAGAACTATGTGATGGTTCGATGTTTTAGATGATGTTCAGGTATCATCGCGAGATCTGCGTGATGGAGAACTAGATCTTCAACAGTAGGTCCGAACCACCACACACGAGATAGATTATTTCGTTTAAAAAAAAATGATGCAGGTGACTTCGCCAAGCTCAACCCAGAACAGATGTATCAGAAAGTACTTCCATCAAGTTCAGTTCTTCACACGCTTTCCCCATTTCCCATTTCCAACGATCAACCACACACCCCAAGAAACGTTCGTTCACACATCCTTCTTCCTCCCCCCTCTCCAAATCCCCCGCCAAAAACACCGCCACATTCTCATAATGCGTGCTACAGTATAATCCAACAGCGCCGCACGCCACACATTCAGATACGGCCCAATGAGCCATAGGTAATCTCCCTAACCAGTGATCCCTCCCGACGAGCAGACCGTGAGGTTGGACTTAGACTTGCGGAGTGGGTGAGATGAGGCCTTGGTTGGGATCCGTGGGGTACTGTACATGAGTGCGGTGGCTTGGAGGGAGGTGGTGGGGATGGGATGGCTTCTACGACTGCCGTGTGGCGTCGTGTTGTTCGGTTGTGAGTTTGGGTATGCTGTTTTGAGGAATCGGAATCAGAATTAGAATTAGCATCTCTCTCTCTCTCTCTCGCTTTTCCATCAAATCAAAAACCATCCATCTTCCAAACAGACAAACAAACAAATAAACTTGACCCTTGAAAAACCCCTCCACCTCTCGTGAGAAATATTAAAAGCAAGAAAGAAAGAAAGCAAGCAGGAAAGTAAACTGAACTCACAAATCCCAAATCCCAAATCCCGAATCTCCCTCTCCCTCCCCTCCATCCCCGGATACCGCATAGTTCTAATCCCCAACCCAACCCACACGTAACCCAAACCCAAACCCCCTTCCCTCCCATTTCCCTCCCAACATCCACCGCAGCCTCAACAAAAACTCCTCCCCCTTCCCAATACCCCCCTCTTTCTCTTTCCGCTCCCTTTCCGCTCCCAAAACCACCGCCCCAGCTATATCTTTAATCCCCTCTATCTTATTCTCGATAATTGTTTTTTATTTTTATTTTTATTTTTTATTTTTTTTTTATGATGATGGAGGGAGGGGGGAGGGAGGGAGGGGACGATGGTGTGGATGGATGCGGGAGAGGAGGTGCGGGAGTTTGGGGATGGAGGGGGAGGAGGGTTATGGTGTGGGATGGGATGGGATGGGATGGGATGGGATGGGATGGGATGGAGATTTGGTGAGAAGAGAAGAGGAGAGGAGGTTGAAGGGAGATGGGAGATGGGAGAAGGGAGAAGGAAGATGGCTAAGGGGGGAGGGAGGAAATTGAGAGTTGATTTGATTTGATTTGATTTGGAGGGTTGTGTGTATGTATATATAGTTTTGTTGTTGGAGTTTAGTTGAGTTGGGTTGAGTTGAGGTATTGGTGGTGTGCTAAATGCCGAATGGCGCTGTGTGAGTGGGTGAAGACCGATCGATGTCAACACCGGTCGGTGCTGGGGTTTTGTGATTGACGGGCGGGACGGCGATGATTACATTGTTGTTGCGCTTTGAGATTTATGATTGAGAAAGGTGATGAGATAGTGGTGTTTCCTGGCTCGATATGTGTGGCGTTGCGTTGTGGGGGGGAATTGGTAGTTGTAGTCAGGGGTAGGTAGGTCAGATGTCGCTTCGGCGTTCGTCTATCGTTAGGGGTTGGGAGTTCGGACCTCATTCCACGAGTAGGTAATCAAAGGTAATGAATGTCGTTTATGGATTTGATTTGATTTGATTTGATTTGATTTGGTTTGATTTAACTGCGTTGCTCCTTCCTCTGTAGATTAAACTAGTTTCGTTTTCTTAGCCCAAACTAAATGGAAAGGAAAGAGTCGAGCGGGATTGATGTCGATGCTCGCTTGACATTTTGAGAAGGTGCGTTGAGCATTAGCGTAGACTATAAGCCCCCCCCTCGGATTGTTTCTCTCTTCGATTCATTTTCCTTTCTGAACATCATGAGATATGGAGCTCATCTCGCGAAGGTTACTCACTATTATGGACATATGAACTCTATTCACACTAGCACCTACCTAGCGAGAGTATACACTGCTCTCCCAAGTTCCACAAACAGCTCAATACTCTTTGGGTCTCTCATCGGTAACAATAGACTGCTACAAACGCCGCAAATAAAACATCATTTTCTCAATCCACCCACCAAGAACAGAATGTACTCCTCCGAGCCAGGCTATTGTTACTTTCGTCCTTCTACTTTCCATATCGCCCATAATAACTGCGCCTCTAAATCAAAGATCGATGGATGTTCTTATCGGTACGCCTGCATAGAAAATGCCATTCAGCTTTTTGAATTTCAGGGTTTTCATTGTCACCTTTTTAGGGGGCATCACTTCGCTGAAGTCGACATCAGACAGGGATTATTCCCCTAAGCCACTTTGCAAGATGATTCTGCAAGTGTCCCAAACATGGTTGTTCCTCCTGACCTTTCAGCTACTTCTATAAGTCTCTGTGCTATGCGTGGAAGTAAGGAGATCTCGAATATTTCTTTTGTGAGACCGAGTGGTTCCTAGATATTCGCTTTCATGTAGTCTTCAAGAGACATGAAGTTCGTTTGTTCGATCATCTTGCCTGCCCAGTGAAGTCCCGCTTGTGGATTCGAGAGTATCGGAAGTGGTGCTATTTGAGTACAGAATGGCTTTTGATTTAAGGTCTTGGGTGGTTTGGTCTGGAGAGTGGTCTGCAGAATAGCTTTGATTTTCACTCCTTACGCAGTTCTAGCTTCGCAAGACATCTTCTGGTTGAGCGATGAAAGTAGTGTCATTGTTTGCTTTGAGATAGATACCGATCATGCCTCCGTTGATATCGCTAGCGATTTGCGCGTTCGAGGAAATGAGTGCAGGGGTCTTCTAGAGGAGGAGAGGAATAATTGTTGTCCTGATTGACGTTGACCACGAGACCAACTCCAAAATCGCATCTGGTCACAACAAATGTTTTCTGAATGAGTAGAGCAACGACAAAATCTGCCACCAGAGCGGAAATTTTAGCTCATAGCATGGTCCCACCAAACCATGGTCTTCCAGGAAGTCGATGCAGTTTAAGGATGCTTGTGGCAACGTCTATAAGTCTGACCCGGCCCGTCATTCGTGTTAGTGGGGCATTTTGTCCCTTGGTAAGCTGGAGCCTGACTGCAAATTTGCAGGATTGATCTCCGATCAGGCCCAAAATAGCGATGATCACCATGAAGTACGTTTGAAACATAGCCCGCAGACGGGTGTCTTCGACGTCAGAGAACATAATGTAGAGTTTTAAGTAACTGAGAGCAGTTAGTGAGGGAGAAAGCTTGATTCAAGTGAAGCTCATAAAGACGACTTGGTAATGGACAACTCAACTCTCGACAAGTTGACAAGGTGTTGAGACAAGCTTTCATCAAGTGGGTTGATGGGAGCCACATTTCCATGAAGGGGTGCCAAGCAATGGAATATGTATCGAGGAGACACATGTGGCACTGGTGGTGTGATGATGTTGTCGTGAAGCTACCGATGTGGCTGCAAGGCGTAATATTGACTCAGCTTACTTTGAGACCATGGAAAATATAACACAAGAATGGAACCCAATGCGGGCGAGTGCCGAGGTCATGATCTTAGCGATGAGTGAACAAGGCTGATACAGATCCCGAGGATGGAGCTGATAAAGGGAAGTCGAGCAACAAGTTCCTGTCCGCAAGAAGACATCCAATCCCGGGAAGACTTCCGACTCCGAGAAAGCAACCAATTCCATGCTCCCAATTCTGAGGTGACTGGTTTCTAAAATGGTGAAAGGATCATCAATCAAAAATGGCAAAATATTCTTTGCTATGTCCAACAGCCTTTAACGGAGGAAGATGCTTTAGATAGCCTTACAATTTACTAATGTGAACGGGGAAGATGCGCATTATTAATAACCTAATTAAGCAAGCACTTTTGATACAAATGTCCTTTCCCATCAACATCACTACAGCTACTACTAAAGTGAGGTAGAATTTCAAGACTTAAATCCTCCAAAATGTCTATCCCCACTATAACTACTATAAACACTAATAAAGTAGGGTAGAGTTTCAAGACTTAAACCCTCCAAAATGTCCTTCCCTCTAACCACCTCTAAGACTACTTTTGAAGTAAGGTAGAATTTCAAGACTTAAACTTATCAAAATGTCCAGCCCCATTACAAGCACTATAGACACTATAAAGTTAGGTAAGGTTTCAAGACTTAAACCCTCCAAAATGTCCTTCCCTCTAACCACTACTACAAACACTATAAAAGTATATTATAGCTTCAAAACTTAAGCTCCTTAAAAAGTCCTTTACCTCCTTGTACTTTCAAGCCCCAATTCTTCAAATACCGGCACTTGCCAAAACCAAATTCCACCCATAATCTCCACGATACAGCCAAACAATCACATCAACACACATCTTATTATAATTACAACTACCCTAACTGATTATTCATCACCTTTTCAAAATCAAAGTCCATTATCACTCCCCACTTTCTCACCTCAGAAATCTCCACAACCATTACAGAATTTTCTTATCTTATTCATTATTATTCGTACATACACAAAACAAAACAAACAAGGGGGGAAGATCCCATCACGTGCCAAATATGGCCTGAATGTCCGGAACGCCCACTACCATCCATTTGCGAAGAAGGGTATAGAGCGATGGAAAACAAATGACAGACAATCAAAGAAAAAATTACTAATTAGGCCTAGGCCCGGCGGCCCTTGTGGTGAATCTTCCACTCCGCCCGGGTCACTTTCATTAGCAGCTCCTCGTCTTTGACGGGGATCCATGACGTGAGGACCTTCATCGCGTTCTCGAAATCGCTGTCCATCAGAATCTCCCTCGTACCATCAATTAGTGCGGCGCTCGTCGCGTGCAAGACATCGAGACCGCCCTGGAATGGACGCTCGGTAGTTGCGGTTTGAGTTTCGTCGATATCGCCGAGGAGCATGAAGACGTCCCAGACGCGGAGTTGTGCAGGGAACGGGATAGAGTAATTGAACAGCGTTAGGTACCAGCGGGTGCCGTAAGCAGTGGGTTCAATGCTGAGCTCGTTCTAAGGATGTTAGTGAAGTTAAGTAGAATCGGGATCGTGATGACTTACAAGCTTCTTGGAGACTTTACTACCGGCTAGCCATTTCGTTTGGAACTCTTCGAGAGCTGCCATCAGTCCTGGGAAGCCTGATTCATAGAGCTTGTCAAGACCGCGCAGAGTCCACATTCTGACCAACATAACGAAAGCCTGCTCCTCTTCGTAGTAGCACAACAGAGTAGCCGCCAAAGATGCCATACCCTGAACATAACCAGTCTTGGGGAAGTAGAGAGAAATTGCATGAAGAACGCGGAACAAAAGCCGTTGACCTCCTCGGTATCGTCGTCTGAACATGATATGGCTATTGATCGTCCTGGGAACATCGAGATCGATCTGCACATCGTCGGCTGAGCTCTGGGATTGTAGCTTATTAAAGGCAACAATAAGGTCTTTATCTGGAACACTCTCTTGTCGCTTCTTCGCTGAGGCAGCAAGGAAAGAATACCAAGCGGCTGCACGCCATCTGTCAGGGATACCCTTCCAAGTACGCTCGATGAGCTTTGAATTTCGAGGATCGAATTCGAACTCCATGCCTGCGCCATCCTTGCCAACTTTCACTACTTTAGCCATCTTTCTCCACTTTTCAGTTCGCTCCGCCTCCTTGTGCTTGAGTGCGGTTGCAGCCTTGCCTCCCTCTTCATCTTCAGCGATATCTGCTAATCCAGGAGGAAGAGTGAGCATGTCTCCGGCTTCATCCATCCATCTCCTATCTTTGTTGCCAGGAAGGCGGTTTGAAACAGCTCGCATGCGACCCCCGGTGCTTCTTTGAGAGGAATCAGAACCCTGCGTAGCCAGAGATCTAGCAGAGACCTTTCGACTTGGGGCTTTGTTTTGCGAAGTGCTTGCAGATGCAGCCAATGATGTCGCCCGGCCAAACGTGCGCTTCTTTCTTGGTGCATCAGACGCTAATTGTAGGACGGTGGACACCCGGTGAATTTTGGGTTCAGGTGTTCCTGGTCGCGAAACCTTTCGTCGAAGGTCGATGAAACCATATCTATCGACATCTGAACCCTCAACATCCTCCCAATCTTCGATGCCACCAGCCAGTTCGTGCTCAGATCTGATAGATAATACACTTTCGCTTCTCTCGAAAGGAGTGGTGGGAGGAGCAAGAAAGTCGGATCTAGAGCAGTCAGCAATGATGTCGTCGCTTCAGAATGTTTGTTCTTACCTTTCCGAGTCTTCAGTCTGAGCTGGACCGTTTGCTTTCTGCGCGAGCGAGGAATATTTTCCAGCCTCCCACTCCGTCGGCGCTCCTTGCTCATACATCGACCTCACCTTCTGCGACTCCTTCTCAATATCCTCCGGGAGCATCTTTGATGTTGACGAAGCAAGCATCGAGAAGCTTGGTTGTCTGTTGACAAGTCAGCAAGCGTGTTTGCGACGTGCGTGCGTGGCAACCTACCTGCGTGTCGCATTCGCTCGCGCATGACCATTTAGGACGTTCTTCCCAAGCAACATTATACTTCCTCTCTTCGAGAACTCAATACGTCTCAACCACTCGTCATCGATCAGATTATCCGTTGGAATGGGCGTGGTAATTGGCGAGTAGTCCTCGCTGAAAGCGCTCTCTGTTGGCGATTTTGCCGTATTATTATTACTCTTTTTGCTGCTAGGCTTTCTCCATTTCGCACTTCCAACGCCGGACGATCGAGTCTCGCTCTTCTTCAGCGGCTCATTACTAAGGAGCGGGACAAACATCGGGGCCGCGCTCTGCGACTTATTTGCGATCACACTATTCGAATCAAAGTCGATCTTTACGCCCAATGGCAACTCCTTCTCTACCACCTCAATTGTACTACCGGCAACGCTGCCTGTCCTAGCCTTCGAGCTTGTCGTTGGCGCAAGACCGCTGTCTCTCTTCCTCCTCTGGTCTTCGACAGAGACACCAGTCTTCGGTCGCCTCAGCGCAGGATGGATCTCGTTTGGTTCCTGTCTAGGCGGAGCCTTGATGACCGCAATTGGAGCTTTCGCAGCTGTTGTTTCCTCATACCGCAGAGCCAGGACACCATTATCCGGTCGCGTCGGGGAAGGTGTCAATATTGGAGTCGCAACTGAAAGTTTGCTCGATTTGTTGCGCCGGAAGTTGCTGGAAAGGGAGCTCGGCAGGCTGTTCTCTTTCTCCTTGCCCTTCAACTTATCGTTGGAGGTTGGATTGAGCGATGGGGATGAAGGTGCCATTCTTCATGGTTTGAGGGCGGATTAAGAGGTGGTGCGTGTGTTACGGCTGGTGACGCTATCTTTTCGCGTCGCCACTTCTGGATTTTGGCGTGGTTTGTTGCTCAAAGGAATGTCTGTGTATCTTTCCCTTCTTGTTCTTCTTGTCCTTCTTGCCCAGATCGGATGGGAAGACAGCAAAAGGAGCGTGGTGAAAGAGCGAAAGAGCGAAAGGCAATTGAGATGCAGAGCTAGGAGTATGAAAGTGGTGAGGTGATGAGGTGATGAATGGGTGCAAAGGGCCCAGGGCAAGATTGGAAGAATTTCCAGTGCCAGGGTGCAGCCAGCGATTAATTCGAGATGGGGGCTCCAACGGTGCAGCGGGCGCTCAGCCAATAAGCCACTGCAGGGGAGTGTGTAGGCCCTGTCGGGAAGTGTGTGGACCAGCTGTTTGGCAGTGGTCAAAGCGCAGGCACAGGGCCTGGTGGATGCGCCGAGAGACACCAGAGACACCAAGAGGCGGCTTCCAGAACGTCGAGATCGAGGGACAAGCAGTCAGCACGGCAGTCTGTGTGTTGGTGACGCGACGAGCGATGCGCTGAGAATCCGAATTGGTTGGCAACAAAGCGAGCGAAAAGAGGGGAGGACGAGATCGGGGCGAGGTATATGACCAAAGCGAAACAAGTGTTCACCTTTTGGAGCGGTCTGTGAAGGTGAAGGTGAAGGTGAAGTGATGAGTTGGTCCTGGTTGTCCTGGTTGTTGGGGTGAAGGCAAGGTGTGCTGGCAGCATCACGTGGCATAAGGGCCGTTGCTGGACCTGCAGGTGCATGCATTACCTACCTAGGTAAGGTTCTGCCCAGGCGGTCTCCGTTTTCGGCCCAATTTTTCTGCAGCGCTTCGACGCTTCGTTCTGGTGGTTCATCTGAACTTCTGAACTCTCCAGCTCGGCAGCGGCCCGAAGTTACCCCTGGGCCCTGGCCCATATTATCCGTACCCCAATCAATACACGGCAGTTTTCAGACATCCCGTCGTGATACGATTGTGACACATTCAGTTACGTATCTTTCTGTGAATCTACAAGCTCTGAACTCTTTGTGTTTCTTCTGCTCAGCCTAAAGACCTTCTGTTGCGAGTCTTCCTCGTGCATTTTTCGTCAGTCTCAGTAGGTAATTTGTTTTAATCGACCCATACTGCATATTTAAGTGGTATGCCAAGTACAACAATTCGGGGCTCGATTCAGTGGTTCACGATGATGATCACTTCTTGTTCAGGGCTATATCTTGTGTAATAGCATGATGTTAAGTGTTATCCCTTATTCGCTCCCTCTCATCGCCTATCCATAGTCGCCTCTCCGACGACCAGGCCCAATCAACTCCTCGGATAACCAGACAAGCCCCTTACCACCAAAACTCTTCTCCAACCCTCCGAGTAGAACGGATCTTATAATCTTCCATTCCTTCCACACCGCTCACAATTTTTGAACCCTGGATGCTGCGATCTTCGTTTATTCGAGAAGTATGAGTCGTAGTCTTACATATGATATGAGGTCGGGTAATGCTAGTTTTGCTCAGGGACTTGTGTAAAAGGAAAGAAAAAGACGAGATCATTTCACTAAACATGGCTCCAACAAAGACAACGAACTAGGTGCGATGTTGCAAAAAAGACAGGTGATATAGCGCACCTAAGTATTTTATAGCTCTGTTGCCAGGCCCACTACACGCGTTTGGAACTTAATCTATCGATTAAAATAGAGATTCCATATCATACGGTCTGGACATTTGAATTGGGCTTGCCAGCTGAATCTGGAGATGCACCACAACGCCACGCAATGCTTTCCCAATGCTTTGTGTTCCGAGCTTCATTCTATCATATCATTTCGAGATAGACATCTTCTCTCACAGTTCTTCATTTTCCCAATCCCGTTCTTCGTACGTAGACTGCGCTCTACCTCCACTCAGGTCGAGTTTCGTCAAGAATTCCGCGGGAACTGTAGGTATATACTTCCGCTCCCGCTCTCTATTCAGACCTCCAAATCCTGCTCCATACGTCACGAGCATATCTGTACTCGTTGGCAAGGAGAATGGTAGCATAAGTGCGGGATCTAACAGCATATGCTCTGGTGCATCATCGTCATCATCTGGAATTTGATCGGCGGGCAATGGCTTCATGATGTTAGGCGCTGCCTTCCCGTTAGAATCTGGAGTATTGCGGCCTTGCCCATTGGAATTCTTGGTCGGTGTAATTGGCGCCCCTGATTGTCGCCTCGAATTTCGATTTTGCTGCTTCCTCTCCTCTAGATTCTTCCTCAAATCGATCAAGTACTTTTTGGCGCTCTTCGGAAGCCCCTTCTCCCCGACCTCCGGTCTGTAATGTTGCGCAGCATGGAGTAACTGCTGTGGTGTAAGTCGTGTGAGTTGTTGTAACGTGCTCACAAGAGCTTCGAAGTCATCGGGTGCTAGCGACGAAAAGCATTGCAGCCACTGAAGTAGCTGTATGACAGGCGCTAAATGCGTTCGGGCTGAGTCGATGGTTGTCTCACCACTTGAGGTCATGGAACCATGTTCGTAATGCTCTGGCTGCCGATTGTTCACCCGAGCCCAGTCCTCAAGACTGGAGATGTTCATTCGAATCTGCATAGCCTTCGTCCTGGCCAGGTATTTCCGATTTGACATGATTCGATTGAACAGCTCGGCCCCTATCCAATACAATAACTGTGCCAAAATTTGCGCAGTAATGACAGAATGGATATCGTATAAGTCCAGCACAAATAACGTTGATGACAAAAGAGATGTGACGTTCCTTGGTGATGGTTTCGCTCGCGCTTTCGGTGATGGCGGTCGATATCTCTTCTCTACTGGTTCTTCCTTCACCTGATTCTTTCTCTTGAAGATTTTCCATTCGTTCTGAAATGTGATGTCCTCGAAACCGGGGATAGTCTCGTGATCGAGCATCGCCGCGTCCAAAACCTTATCGATTCTTCTCTCAGCATCTCTGATAATCAAGATAAAAATCTCGTTGATGAGCTCTGCAAGTTGCAATTGAAACCCTGATGTTGAATCTGATAAACCACCATCTTTCTTTAAATAGTGCAACAGAAGGGTTGCATTCGATATCCAGAAGGCCAAAATTGTCATATCCCATTGATGCGTCTCGACCACGTCATTGATCTTGTCTATGGCAGTAACCAGAAGTTTTGCAAGGAGGTCTTGATGGGCATGGTAATGAGCATATCTTGCACTAAGGAACAAGATGTTGGCAGGCACGGGTTTTTGGGATGGTGATCGTTGAGGAGTCATGTTAGTGATGATGATATCGAGAATTCTGCCCAACTCGCTTTCTTGGAACACAAACATCTGATCATGTAGACATCTGGACCAGTCGAACTCCTGTGCCTCTTCCTCGAGCTCTTCTGGGTCCTACTTTGTTTTAGTAGTGAGTTGGACTCAATATTTGAACATCTCACCTCTGGTTGATCATCCATGCCCATGTTTCCTATATCAACCTCCAGATCCCGAGCACTATCCATCATCATACGTCTCCTCAGCTCATTTTCAGCCATCTCTTCTTCGAACCTGTCTTCGGCCAGCCCTTCGTTGTACCAGTCGCCTCCAACTCCAACGCTCCCTATCTGGTTTCCATATCCACTGTCGTGGAGATACTCCGAGATCTCACTATCAGGAGCCACGAAATCGAATGCCGTCCTCCCTGATGATGACTTGATATCCGTAGATGCTCCGTGGTCCAGTAACGCCTTCGTGATGCCTTTATGTCTATTCGTCATAGCCCACATCAGAGCACTCCACTGATTCCTATCCTGATTATCGACTTTCGCACCGGCATCCAGCAGAGCCGTCACGACCGCTTCATGGCCCTATATCATCCATTAGCAAGTGTGCGCTATCCCTTTTCGCAACGAGGCCTTACAAAACAACTCGCATAAATGATAGGAGCAGTCCCCTCCTCATCCGGCGCATCGATATCCACATAATCCTTCGCCTTTCCTTTTAGTATCTTCTCAATTCTTTCCACATCCCCATTACTAGCAGCCATGTTCAATGCTTTTTGTAGTATATCTTTCTTCTCCTCGTCTGTTAACTTCTCACTTGACGCAACAGCGTCTTCGTCTTCGGTCGCCCCAGATCCATCCCGGTGCGCGGCCTGCGCTGCAAGCATCTCCATCAGTCTCGTATCACTATCAATCTTCTGAGTCGTTAAATCACTATCGTACCCATGGTCATCTAGACTCAGACTGTTGAATTGAAGAGGTTTTGCTAGAACAGGAGTTGTGAGGAACTGCGATTGCCCTATTCAATATTCAACCTTAGTAAGTTTCAGACAGTTTTCAGGAGGAGCGATGTGCATACCTTGCCAGGCATCATACATCTCCGTTTCTCCAGTGTAAACAGGGACACTTTTTCGATCATCGAGAGACTTGGGGAGGTCGTCGGGCAGGACTCTAGGTTTTTTGATGGGTGCCTCCGTGGCGGCGAAGCCTGAGAGGTCCCCCTCATTGTCCCCGATGTCCATTGCTGGATTGAGGAGGACTTCATGCAGTCCTTGCTTATCTGTTGGTTGACATCCAAGGGGATGTAGGCTGAGTCTGCAGAGGAAAATAAGAAGGTGATGCGCGAGTGACTTGAAGCTGGGAGTTGTGTCTGATGGTCTTGTCACTTAGAGATTATGACGGTGGTGTTGTACACAAAGGCCGATTGTCCGTGCGCGGGCTTCACCTTCGTTGGTTGTGTCACAAGCATTCTAAATATTTCTTCTGGTGCGTGCACTCGAGAACCGCCAACTTTTCCCCTTTGTTAATTTACAAGAGGCTCTGTTATATCGTTCCTAGCTCGGGTGAAGCAGACTAAGTTTATATAACTGTGGTTGCTGGGATATTGTTCGAGACGCCAACTCATTTCAGGCAACGGACACGCGACCACGATCATCGTGGTGGGGTAGGTTTGTGAGCAAGTACTCATGATTCAAGTTCCTTAAGAAACCTTTCTTCTTCTCTCTCTGCGAATGCCTCTGTGTCCGATATAAAGCTCATGAAATCGAAGTTGCTGAGTAGTCTCCAGCCTCGTGGATTGCCGAGTTTGACTTCGATGATCGTTCTGAACGTCGAGGATTCATCTACGTCTAAATCTCCCATCTCTATCATAAGGAAAGCTGCGAACGAACACAGATATTCTAGCGTTGGATTTGAAATTTCATAGCCAATTGGTGTGGACTATAGTGGTGATGAAATGTTAACCTAGCTATTTTTTTTCTCTTGAAAGGTGACGACGTTTGAAAAAAGCCCTCGCAGCATGCTCCTAGTACACGATACACAGCATTATTTTAAAGAAGCTCGATCCTGTCAAGAAACTCATGATACGAAAACATGTTCTATTGGTACGATTTTATTGGGTGTCAAATCGTAACTGAGAAATAGTCAAAGACAGTTCTCTGATATTTTTATCATTTAAACACAATATCTTCACGAGCGTGAACAGTGTTAACAGCTAAATATACAAGGCTAAATCTTCCAACAACCCCTACTCCAACTCAACCGCTTGCAAAGACCTGAGAATGACACCACTCCTCTCATTCACCCTTTATCCTATAGCTATAGCAGCGGCTACAACCAAACCCTCTCCATTTGCAGCCGTAGCGAAAGGAATACCAAATTTCTTTGCTGTAGCAGGTGCAACCGAACTTACAACTGCACTCGAAGTCTTGACTACGGTAGCAGCTACAACAAAATCTGCAAAATAATTACTGTTTATTTTCTTTTCGAACTTAGAAAAATGCCTTTCAAGCTTCATACCTCTAATTTTCTGAACGTCTTAGGATAGTTTCTACCCAATGTTTTGATAGAGGCGAGAAGTGTCTTTACGGCGGGAGTAGGTTTTCAATTTAGCGCTGGTTGCCGCGAGAAAAGAATTATACCTCGCTTGAAGTACAGCGGAAATGTCTTGATATTAGCTCTTGAAACGTAGATTTTGATTCTTATGTACCTTGAATTTTCACAATTACTTTGAAGAAGCCTAGACAAAGCTTTCAAGGATTACTTTTAGTAGTTATAATAATGATCTGAATGCAGATTCCATGCATTTAGCTTATATACGCACAGGTTAATGCAGCCTAGATAGTCCTCTTTCCAAAGACTCGGATTCGCTTTACCCCTCCATCAGGGATCATAACGAGCTTGACGTGCGTGAATGGTTTATCCTTCACCACCGAGTCAACTTCGTGCTCCTTGTCTGGGCCGCACTTGAAAGGTTCAACTACTGTAACCCAGTCGGCAGCAAGAGCTCCTGGTTCACCTTCTCCGCTCCAATCAATTGCCTCCACCTTGACCTTTTGAGGGAAGTTCCCTCTGAAGAATGCGGTATCGACCAGCAAGTTCTGGATCGTGCCTTTCGCTCCAAGCCGAATGACGGCCCAATCCACATGATCTTTTCCTCGAGATCTAGTAGTTTCCCATCCATCACCCATATCCTTTCCTCTTCCTGGAAGAATGAGGTTTGCGATCACACCGAAGTGTTGGTCACTGCATGCTATCGAGACTCCTCCATTCTGTGCAGCTGCAAGGTCGAATATAGCATCCTTATCCTCTGGGAATACTGGGACTGCATGTCCAAATAGCCTGAATCTGGCAATGCCTCCATCTGGGTACATGTTCAGTCTAACATGGGTATATGCTTTGGTAGTTGGGACTTGCAATTTCCAACCAAAGCGTTGAGAAGGACCACATTCTTGGATCCCAAGGATGGTCTCCCATTTGCCGCGTCCTCCTTTCCAGCTCATGACTTCTTCGTCATTATCACTGAAGACGCCTTCTACCGAAATAGCAGGGGCATGATTTCCAGAGAAGAAGGCTGTGTCGATCTCAATGCCCTCAACTGTCCCTGATGCTACACCTAATCGAATCACAACGTAGTCGAAGGGTTCCGAGTTGTGTCTTCGAGTTTCCCATCCATCATACCAAGCTCCGGAGTAGACCATCTTTCCTGGTTGTCTGATGGGAGGAGTTGGAGTAAGCAAGTTGGAGGATTCCGCAAACCACTCATCGGAGAAGGACAGAACCTTCCCTCCAAGGGTAGCGGAGATCAAGTCTGCGAAGTATATCAGTAGATGTTTTTCAAAGGATAATGGCAGTCACGTGCAATGGTGGGGGTTCCATTCTTATGCTAGTATTGTGCTCCAGAATCTCAGTGAGGAGAGATGAGCACTCTCAAGCGAATATCGAAAGCAAAGGGACGGCCCGCATGTTTCAATGCCGCTCTCGGCATGAAAAATCAATCAATAGTTGTACTTTACTCACCAATGGTTGAGGACCGAAAGGTCTCGTCGATCTTGTCTGAAGCAATGCGTGCAACTGGCACATCTTCAAGCTTATATTCGGATTCGAAAGCCATATCTAAATACCTGAAAGAAAGATATGAAAGGGATTGAACTATGTAAAAAAAGCAAAAGAAATCTTCACTTCTTAAAGGAAAGTTTTCAGTTCTGATCGAGTAATGAGCGAACCATTCGGACAGCTCCGATATCGATAAGCCCCACCATTGGCGAATCGAGTCCTCAGGCAGCAGCAGTGGGAGCCTGGCCGCGGGCCGCCGAGGCAACAGAGACAGGCTTCTCTTGGTGATCGTGGTCCCCTGTGATTGAAGAGCACAACTACCTAGGTACTAGGTAGGTATCTGCTGCACCTGCTGTTCTGCCTTCGTGGTTCATGCTGTACGAGCTGTCTCCTCCGATTCCATCACTACATGTGAATATCACGAATGGAACACCTGTCGTGGCGCAATAATCTGATGTTCAAAAGAGATTACCATTCCCTGCTGGTGATTGGCCAAAGCTAGGGGGTCGTCGCGTCATCTGGGGGAGGGTTACCGGGTAGGTGCATATGTGCGCTATGTTCGCATTTCGATTCACGGCAACTTGTACCCTCCGGATATTTGTGCTGCTTACAACCCAACTTCATAACATCTAAGGCCTTTCCCCGCTCATCAACATCATTTGCTCTGCAAGGACTGCCAGACTCTTTACCAAAAGCATCATTTTTGATTAGCAGTATTCTCGAAACATGGCTTCTGCTACTGGCATTCCAGCCACTGCTATTATTCCTGCTGAGGCTGGGGAAGACGAACCGCTTCTTGGAAGACCTGGTGGTGCAACGCAGCAAGAAGGGAAATCAATGTGGCTTAACCTCATCATAGGTTAGTAGTACCATCTACACCTCAACAGACAGAGTTGACCTTTCTATTAGGCACGGCAGTCGTTGCCCAAGCTGGCATAATCCTGCTCACAATTTCCGTTTGGGCCAGCGTTTTCTTCTCGGACCTCATTCTCTTCTCTGCGCATCCTTTGCTCAATTCCACGGGTCTACTGCTCATTACACAAAGCATACTTATCCTCCAGCCTACCTATACACTCGACCAGAAACGATATGGCACGGCGGCACACTTCATCATCAACAACCTTGGTATAGACGCCCTCATTGCTGGTCTCATCGTTATCGAAGTGAACAAGTTCTCCCATAATGGCACCCACTTCGAATCACCACACGCCATTCTCGGCCTCACCACATACATCGTCCTTGCCATCCAGGCCTTCGTGGGATTCACACAGTATTACACACCTCGTCTGTATGGGGGTGTGGATAATGCCAAGTCCCTCTACAAATACCACAGAATCAGCGGATATCTTGTTCTTACCTTGTTGCTAGCGACCGTTGCGGCGGCAACTCAAACGGATTTCAATAAGACAACTCTTGATATCAAGCTCTGGGCCGTGCTTGTGACGGCGATTCTTGTGCTCCTTGGTGTGATTCCAAGAATCAAGAAGCAGAAGCTTGGTTTGAAGCCAAGGGCGAAGCCAACTCCCATCGGTAACTTAACCCAGTAATCGAGGCAGAATATGGAGATGAATGTTACTTTTCAGAGTAAGGTGGAATTTCAAAACTTTCAGATTGTTGTTATGATGGAGGTGCTAGGAAGCGTTGAGCGGGTATAAAAGCGCATAGTCTTGGCGTTTCAGCATCTGTGCGTAATCGTAATGGGATTATTTGCTTTGCCGTCATTTATCTTTGTTATGTGATGTTCCTAATCGAGTCTCGGTTCTGCGTATATAGCCTTGTACTAGGACACTGAGCTCCATCGCCCCTACATCATTGCAGTGCATTGCCCAACATTCTCACTTAGATATTTCTTGAGTCTATTGGTCACCATCTCTCTCACTTTTAGAGTATCTGATCCTTTGCTAGACCATAAACTCATGTTCAAAGACGAGCATATTGGTAGCTTCACCTCGACTGCTTGCATAAAAGTCGCTTGTCTTGTCGATAATATATGTCCCCCTTTCGACAGCTTCTTATGCCAAAGACATCACCACACTCGTCCTTCCACGCTCACTGTCAACCTTGGTCCTTCTGAGTTCGCTCTACAAGTTGCACTCATTGACGTTCACCTAGGACAACTTGAACTCTCTGAAGGCATCATTACTGTTTTCAGCTCTTAGCTTCCTGAGATTCCACGTTCACTTGTGCAGAAATCAGACCGTTTTGGGACCCGCGCCCGCTAAACCATACTTCTTCACCTCCAATCCCAAACCTACAACCTACAACCTTCAACCTCTCCTTCTTCTTTCTCGTCATCAAACGGGAACATACTGTGCTCCTCACCTTCTGCAACTATTGCCAGCTGCGCACCAAAGTCCCTTTGTCGTCCTCTTTCGACAACGGCGACAGCTCGTTTCTAGCTTTCGCAACTATTGCCCGCTCCACGCGAAAGTCCATTTGTCTTTTTTTTTTCGACGACACGTAACTCGCATTCAGCCTTCGTCGAACTTGCCCAGGTATTTCATATGCTCCCGCCATCTCTGTTTTAGACTTTTTGCTAACCCGCACAAGTTCTTTCAAAGGCCGAGACATTTCGTCATAACCTCCTTTTGACTTCGCGGCCCAGGTATCATCGCCGGCGTCGACATCTAGAAACTTGTTCCCTCAGTATCCAACTTAGAAGCATCCACATGACCATCGCCTCCCCAACAGACACGAGCCCAGCAACAATGGCACCCAAAAAATTCAAGCCTTTCAAGAAACTTCCTAAGGAGCTCCAACTCCGCATCTGGGCCCTCGCCATGGAGCCACGGGTCATTCGTGCAAAATATGAGTCCGTCATGACCCCCAGCGAGGTTTACAAAACAATCTACCGTCTCTCATGCGGCCCCGTACCAAAGATACTTCATATCAACCATGAATCCCGTGAGGAAGCCTTGAAGCGCTACACATTCGTCAAATCCCGAGGTTGTGTCAATTCGACTGGCGAAGAAAGCTACATGACGGAGTTTGGCATCTATGTCAATTTCGACATCGATACTATCTTCTTCGTCAATGTTCCACCTACCCACAACTTCTTGACCTGGATGAGACGCTTTCCGAGAGAGAAGAAGCCGAAAGGCACCGGATTGGCTCTTCTGAAGGGAACACTGGGTGCAGAAAGCAAGACCGCCGAAACTGTCAAGCCAGTAAAGACGGTGAAGCACATTGCTTTTACGATGGAGTGGATGCTCCTGAAATTCCGGCAGGCGGGTCGATTGGATGTGTTGCATGGGATGGTCATGGATACTCCCAACTTGGAGACTATCACTATTGTAGAGGGCACTAACGCTTTTGCAGACTCTAAGAAGCCTCATACGTATGCTTTCAAGGAGAGCAACTTGGAGCAGCAGCAGAAGCTAGAGCTACAACCTCAAAGTGGCCAGACTACAGGTGTGCAAGCTAGCTCTTCTCAAACTGGTGGTGGCCAGGCTACAGGTATTCAAGCTGGTGGTGTTCAAGCTGGTGGTGCTCAAGCTGGTGGTGTTCAAGCTGGTGGTGCTCAAGCTGGTGGCGTCCAAGCTAGCGGTTCTCAAGCTGGTGGTGTCCAAGCCGGTGGTGTTCATCCTGATATTCTTCGAAATCGTCGTCTGGTAATTAGATTCAATACTAAACCTCCCGGGCTCGGGGATTTGGCGACCTTTTGGGAGACTTTTTCGGTCAACACGGAGTTGATGCAGAAATATAGGTTATGGCGGGCGACGGAGAAGGTAAAGAAGTGGGTTGCTCCGAAATTCGAGAAAATGCGTCTTGCGATCAACCCGAAGGTCAATGTTCGAGGGCAGTAGCGGGTTCCTGGACGGGAGAAGGCCTAGGTTGAACGATGGGTTATTTGTCAGTCTTCAAAAGTTTTCTAGCGACCTTTATTATTGATTTCAGCTGCTTCTGATTGTCTCTAGAGACGAACGCTCCTGATTGGGTTGATATTAGACCGGTGGTTTCGATCTTTCTTTCTCGTTTCCCCAACGACTAATGTCGCTCACTCTTCAGGGAAAGCCGATGCTAGATTGAGCACTCTTTCTACACCTAAAAGTAATAAAATTGATTTCTCTTGCACTCACGCCTTCAAGTCTACTATTAACAACATTTACCAAATCATTTCTTCCTTTCTTCCTCCTGAATGGCTTAGTGGCCTGATGATCGAATCATTCCCGTTCTCAGAATAAATGCAAGCCAACAGCAAACGCCCCCTTAAACGCCTGAGAAATCAACGCGAGTCATGCCATCAGTCTCTCTCCCTCTCCCAACAGCGAGGCTGCGGAGCTGTTCCGCATCATCCGAGGCTTAAGGGGGATCCTAGCTCCTACTTAAATCTACCCCTAATGGCTATGCTAACGTTAACCGAGATCTGGGGAAGCGGGATTCACGCTACTTCCACATCGCCGAAAGCACCCAAGACCGAGGCTAGATTACTAGACAGGAGAGCGGGACCAGGGCGCTCCAGGCCGACAAAAGGTACTGAGCGGAACGTGAGCCTGGGGTAGGCTGAATTTGATTTGTGGCTTTGGAATGAGGGTTGTGATTGGGTTTTGGAGTTAACGCGAGGGAGGTAAAGGCTTGGAAAAGGCTTGGAGAATGCTTGGAGAGGATATTGTGGAGGTAGCTTCGAGCTGCGATGTAGGCCACGATGATGTTTTGAGAGGATGTGGGCTGTTTACTGTCGGATAGGGGACATTAAAATGTTAGATTGTCCCCTTGAATTCTATCGTTCGTCCATTACTACTGTGCTTTTCTATTATCTGCCTGCACAGTTGTCCTCGTATCGAGTATCTCTTCTTTCTCTGAACGAGCGTGAGCATTTGGAACTACTAATTATATCAATATCATGGATCCAGATCATGCCAACTCTATTTCCAATGGTGCGCCTCTTCAGCGTGTTCAAACGTTGAGCATGTCTCCTGAGCTTTTCGAGAAGCTCTATCTTTCGCCAGAGAATGCAGTCAAGGGGGATTTGAGGAAGACTTTTGGAAATCCTACACCTTTGTGATTAACCCCTTCCTATAGTATATCCTCTTATACACAATGAATAGAGGGCTGGAACTGACGTAAAATATAGAGCACTTGTCGGATTTGTCGTCGCGCTCTCTCCACTATCTGTTGAGTTGATGGGTTGGAGAGGAGCCAGTGGGCTCAATGCAACCATGTACGTCCTTCCATGGGAACCACAAAGCAAACATCTTGCTGACTTACAATTGAACAACAGTGGTCCGACTTACTTCTTCGGTGGGCTGCTCTTAATCATCGCTGGAATTCTAGAGTTCTTTCTCGGCAACACCTTTCCTTGTGTAGTTTTCTTCGGTATGTCCTCATCTAATTATTTCCCTGGAATATAGTAAGGGTTAAGAGCTAACATTCGTCTTCCTTTAGGATTCGGTGCACACCACCTCTCATTCGCAGCCACCTTCCAACCTTTCTACAATGCAATCGCAGCGTATTCCCCCGACGGTTCACAAACTCAAACTCCCGGCTTCGCAAACTCGTTCGCCTTTTACGCAGTCTTCATGGCCCTCCTCAGTTTCATCTACATGATCTGCTCTCTGCGCACAAACCTCGTCTTCGTCCTGATTTTCTTCTGTGCGACCTTGGGGTTCTGTCTCGCGGCCGGAGCCTTCTGGACCACGGCGATGGGTATGAGTGTTGGTGCGAGATTGTTGGTTGGTACTGGTGGTGCATTCTTTGCAGCCGCGATGTGTGGGTGGTATTTGTTGTCTGCTATTATGTTTGCGCTGCTAGACTTGCCGTGGGGTTTGAGTAGGTTGCCAGTGATTGATTTGAGTACCATTATTAAGGGCGAAAGTCAGACGAAGAAGAATTAGAAGAGGGGTGAGAGAGTGTTATTATTGGAGAGGGAGGAAGGGCGGAAAAAGTTGGGTATGGGGAGTCGATTTTGCTCGCCACTAGGAGTATAAAGTGTGTGTTGTCAAATTTTTGCAAAGTAGTGCTACATGAACATTTGAAGTTGAAAGTTGGATAGACAAGCAAACAATTTGAGCGTATAGAAATTGAATGATTATTCGTCTTCGTTGATGCATGGATGACTCAAGGACAGTTGATCCTATCACTTGAAGGCTGATCAAAATCCTGGCAGTGACCATTGGAGCTTTGCTCATTCTGGCTCAAGATGAGGAGGTGAAATGTAGGACAGGACTAGAGGAAGCGTATCCATGATATCGTACTTCCGGGTACTTGGTACGAAGGAAATGATCGCAATGACCGTCAGACCGCAAATGTGTTCATTGGGTTCATCCACTTGGAGACCAAGAGCCCTAAAATATCACTAAGCGGCTTTGACATGCTCGGATCTCGTTACTGCATTTTGGCCTAATGTTCAAGTTAATGCTTGGTACACGTGCTCCTAGATATCGCAAGGTGAAACGCAGCATTCTTTAGCTCGTTATGCGACTAATGCCATGCCATGAAATAACACCCGTCCAGACCCGATGACAGAGAAACCGTTCAAAATCCTAAAAATACCCATTAGTCCCATCTAGATATAGATTCCAACCCAAGGGGAACATACTAAGAGGAGTGAAGAACCATCTGTTCTTTCCCGACGTGTATCTCTCCTCCAAAGCCTTCTTCACGGTCTTCTTCGCATCCTCTCGTTGGGAAACCTCCTTGAATGTGTCCGCGGTAACCACTCCCTTAAGACCCTCCAACTCGAGTGTGTAACGTGTGGGCATCAAGTGGTTGTAGTTAATGACCTTGATAAATGGCTTGACCTTTGATCGCTTGGTTTGACGGGCCTTCGACATTCGGCGGGTGATTTGCGATGGGTAGCGTTCAATACCGGCGACCAGAGCGTGAGGGTATGGGTGGGACTTGTTTCCGGTATCTTGAGGTTGGATGATCACAACCTGCACAATTACCCATCAGCGCTGCCTCAATTCGAGTCCTCCTAGTTCTCTCGTATCCCCATATCTCTCTCTTCTTTCCCATCACGCGTAAGTGAGAAAAGTGTAAAATTACCTTCTTTCCCGCATATCGCCCACGGGTGATAATGGCAACACGGCCAACCTTGAGGACTGGAAGGCAACATAGTTAGTATATCGTCCGTTATTGAGAGGGACGTCGTAGGTGCGCAAACGTACACTTCATTTCGTCGGTAGTTGGGTCGAATTACTCGTTGTCGTCGAATTGAGTAGTGGACGATTTTCTTTCGAAATTTCGTTGTGTGCGCCAGCCCTAGCACGTCTTCTTTTGGCTAGCTTGTGAGGCCGCATCACGTGGAACACTCAATCTCCGAGGGCGCCAGTGTGCGATACTCGCCTCGATCAAGCCGCAACTTAATCTTGAATCATCCCAATGATAAATTTCGGATGGTGAGCGTCGCTAATTGAAGGAACGTTCGCAAAAGCTTTAACATGCTTATGGTATTTCTCAGGTCCTATCTTTGGCCACTCTGGCTCGTGTAGGACTTTTTTCCTTGGATTATTTGGAGTCCAAAGTCCTGGGCATCGAAACTATATGACTGGACCTTTTCGTGGATGTGTCTCTATTCAGATTGCCGGCACAGCAGCAGGTAACATCATTTCGACAGCTGCTAGATTTTGCAGGTCCTTCGTCGCTGAAAGGTTCTTAAAGATAGCTACTATACCTAGTAGGTACCTAGGTATCTATGCAGTAGATGGTCTCTCAGGGAACGGTAGAAGCGAGAACATGTGGTAATTTGTGGAACCTTCTTTTTGTATGAGATATAATGAATAAATAAGGGAGACTGTCTCGCTGATTAGCTAGAGAGGGAACTTCTTTTGGAATCCGTTTGCGTACGGAGATAGATGCCAGATTTTCAAATATCGATGCTCGAAATTTCATTGAGCATCAGAGGCACCTCCAAGTCCCGAATTGATCATCACGTGATATTATATTTTCAGGTCGACACTTACTACCAGGCACTAGGGAATATATTAACGATAGCAGCATGATTAGTAGAGTGCAAGATGTAATAGTATTCGACAAACAGTTCCATAATTCGAGGATTTTGCCACGTCATATGCACATGCTATCGTGTCGAGGCCGGATTTTCATTGATCCGACGGACCCCGGTCGCGGTTGCTGTTGTTTACATTTATACATTCGAAGTCAACAAAGTTACTGATGTACCAAACCAACCTTACACACTCCTCTCACATCACATAACTCTGGCTACACATTGCTCTTCTCTACAACAGAGCTTCCTCAAATCACCATTTTGCGGGATTCTTCAGTTTTCTGAGATTGGTCTCAAGCGGGGATCGGTCGACGTTCTACACGTCCGCATTCCATCTTACATTCCACTACTATAATACTGCCATTATGCCTTCAATAGAGAGAGACTCCTCCCGAGATGGAGAAAGACATCTCAAACATCAACATTCCTCTTCTTCAGATACTGGTAGAGCCATTGTCCCCATGTAATTATTTCCAATGCTTGGCTTAAGCATGATGCTGATCCGAAGTGTTGTAGGTGGGACAGCTCCGACCCGGAACGCGCTCCTCCTCCATTACCTATGAACCCTTCATCACCCCTCACCGCCACTTCACGACCGAATACATCGAGCGCAATACAGTCTGCACATCTGGCCCTGACTGAGAAAGCCCGAGAAAACGGCTACATCACAAATCCACCACCTAAACGCATCGAATCTCCTGAGCGGTCTCTGATTAAAGGAGCTGCTCATAAGCGCATGCAATCACTCCACACAGGCAATGTTAGAGACCTGAGTAGCTTCCTAGAAGGTGGTTCATCATTTGGCTCGAGATCTCCCGAAAAGGCTTCAGTACGGCCTTCTACTCCACACACAAACAAGGACTTTTTCCTAGACGGAAGATCTCCAGAAAAATCGCCTGAGAGAGAATCAAGGCGCTCAGTGCTACTGCTTGAGGCATCATCACCAGAGAAGGCTACGAGCCGGTCGGCAACACCCACACCAATTCACGAACCTCCAAGTCGAGATACGCCTACATTGAGACCCTCTCTGAGGAGACCGCCCCAGAGTATTTTAGGGGAGAATACTCCGCCGCAATCCGCGACTATGCTAGCTCTACAAAACATGGCTAGCAGGGACGTGGATGCACCTCTATCGAATGTCACCAATGGATCTACGGCGCTGGTTCGCACACCTCAGACATTCGATGCCATATCAAATCAAATTTTAAGCCTAACCAGCATTGCAACTGCTTTACAGAGAGAAATGGCTCAGTTGAGTCGTCGGAGTAAAGATAATGCCACAGATCTAGTCAGCCTGAAGGAAGCAACAAATGCTCGCGACGAGGATATCCGGAAGAGCCTTCGAGACCTTGTTACCAATCTGTCCGAATCTGGCTCACGACCGCCCAGTCACCTGTATGGACACGGTGCTCTCTACCTTGATAGCAAGTCTCATGCCTCTCACGGCTCCCACGGCTCACCTAACTCTTCCAGAGCGATCGGTTCGCCTGGTTCTTCCTCAAATGCTGTGAAACCCTTTACTCTGCCGCGCATTCCCAGCCCCAATAGTTTTGCAGAGTCTCTGGGTAGGGACTCCATTGGCAGCCCCTGTGTCTACAATCCAGAGGGAATGGCTAGCATTGCTATCCTCGAGAAGATTCTTCGCGAGATGGGCACAAAGGAAGGCCAGGATCTATTGGTTTCACGATTGCAAGCGGTTGCTGATCTCCTTGCCAAAGATGGGAGTGCTACGGCACAGAAACTGGACGACTTGCTGGACCTTATCAGGGCCAACACATCGCATGACACATCGCATGCGGTTATACCACAGAACGGTGGTGGAGGGGGCGGTGCCAACAATAGCAAATCTCGTAATTTCAGCTTTGGTGAGTCTCCAAGATTGGAACTAGACTACGACCAACCAAGATCTGGACCCATGGCACAGAGAGTTGGGGCTTTGCTAGCTTCTTCAGCGAACAAGGAGAATGTTAACAGCTCAGGAGCCGCAATTATGAACGATGAAACCGTCAAGCTTATCCGTACTATTAAGGACAGTGTTGCTCAAGGGGGGGGCCTGACTGCTGAAGTCAAGGCGTTAGTCCGAGAGCTCCGTGGAGAGGTGCTGGGAATGGGTCGAGAGATGGGCCGCAAAATAGATCAAGCAACTGTTGACTCGGCAAAGGATGGTGCAGCAGACAAGGAGAAGGTTGCTCGCATCGTACAAGACGGCCTGGAAAAACTAAAGGAGCATATGGACCACATCCTTCGTGAGCATCGCCGTCAATCAGCCGCTGATGCCACACGCAATGCCGTCGATTATCAGGAGATCTACCAAGCAGTTCGAAGCGCCATTAGTGAGGACCATGATTCTCGTGGTCCAGATCTAGAGAAGGAGGACATTATCCGCGCAGTCAAAGAGGCATGGGAGAATTATAAGCCCGATATCGAGGTTCAGCAATTCGGATTGGAAAGAGAAGAATTGTTGACGTGCTTGAAGGAGGGCATTCAAGAGTATGCTCCAGCTGATCGAGAACCTGGAGCCACTCGGGACGAGGTTTTTGCGGCTGTCATTGAAGGTTTTAAGCACTTTTCACCTCCTCGCGTCGAGCCTCCTCCAAGTCTTTCACGTGACGAGATTCTCGATGCTGTCAGGGAATGCCTGGAAGAATTCGAATTCCCATCAGCACCTGCACCAGAACCTTTAGAGACTGGTCTTACAAGTGACGACATGCTGCACGCAGTAAAGGAAGGCCTCCACACTTTCGACTTTGCAGCCAGCACTACTGCTGTGACAAGAGACGATATGCTGGATGCAGTGAAGGAGGGTCTAGACACATTCCAGTTTCCAAACATCAACAGCATCTTGTCTCGAGAAATGAACGACACTCTCTCAAGGGACGATATGGTTGGTGCTGTAAAAGAAGGTCTCCACACATTCGATTTTGCCGCTGAAGGCGTGAGCAAAGATGATATGCTTAATGCTGTCAAGGAGGGTTTGCATACATTTGATTTCGCTGCTGGAGGCCTGTCTAAAGATGATGTTTTTGATGCCGTCAAAGAAAGCCTCCACGACTTTGAATTTCCCACATCAACCACAACTTTGAGTGGCGAGGCTATTGTCATCTTACGAGACGAAGTTGTGACTGCAGTGAAGGATGTACTGGAATCGACTGACTTTGCACGCCAGAGCAATGCTTTAACGCGAGAAGGTGGTGAAGGCATAACGCGGGATGATATGCTTGACGCTATCAAAGAAGGGCTTCAGTCATTTGACTTCGGTTCAAGCACCTCTACTGCGTTAACGAGAGGGCCCTTAGAAAATCTAACACGAGACGATGTTCTAGATGCTGTCAAGGAAGGTCTCCATGATTTCGACTTTTCGGCGAATAGCACGGGATTGGTTCGGGATACTGGTGGTCGCATGGATCGAGATGATATTATCGATGCTGTTATGCACAGTCTGCGCTCATTCGACTTCGCAGCCAACACGACAGCTTTGAGTAGGGACGTCGGAGGACATGTGGACCACAATGCAATTGTAGATGCAGTCACACAGAGTTTACGGGCGTTTGATTTTGCCGCAAATACAACAGCACTCAGTCGAGAGGTCAGTGGACGTCTCGAGCGTGATGAGATTGTCGACGCTGTTACAGAAAGCTTGCGTTCCTTTGACTTCGCAGCTAATACATCGGCTTTGAGCCGAGAAGTCAACGGTCGTATGGAGCGTGATGAGATCATTGATGCGATAAAGGAGACACTGCATTCTTTTGACTTTACGGCAAATACGAGTACTGCTTTGACTCGGGAAGTTGGTGGGACCTTGACCAAGGAGGATGTTTATGATGCTGTCAAAGCTGGGATTGAGGACACACCACAGTTGCACAGTGCTCATGTCAACCATGACGAGATCATTGACGCCGTCAAGGCAGGCCTCGACTTATTTGACTTCACGGCCAACACAAGCAAAGCCTTGAGCAGAGACCTTGGAGGCAGCTTGACAAAGGACGATGTGTATGATGCTGTCAAAGCTGGCATTGAGGATACACCACAAATGCATAGTGCTCACATCAACCATGATGAGATCATTGACGCTGTTAAGGCAGGTCTTGACTCATTTGACTTTAATGCCGTCAATAGCAATGCCTTGAGTAGAGATGTTGGAGAGGGCTTGACAAAGGATGATGTGTATGATGCTGTCAAAGCTGGTCTTGAGGCAGCTCCTCAAATGGACGGCAACCTCTCAGGAGTGATTTCGGAGCGCTTGCAAGAGATTATGGAGATTATGCGAACAGAGTTTAAGGCTGTGTCTGAAGAAGCCCGACAAAATGTTGCTGCCAACGGCCGTGATACGGAGCAGCTGCTCGACGCTACAAAGGACGGTTTCGAGAGGCTTCGGAGCGATATCGAAACTTATGTCGACCGGGCAGTAGATATCAATGGCAAGGACGAGCTACTGGATAGAATGCGAGAGAGTTTTGATTCTTTACGTACAGAAGTTGAGCTGCTCTCTGCTCAGGGCTCAAATTCTTCACTGGAAGTCATCCAAGGCGAGCTGGAACATCTCCGAGAGACAATGGCTACTTCTATTGTACGAGGCAGTGCAGGTGCTGACAAGGACGAGATCATTGAAGTCTTAAAGCAAGGCCTTGCCAGTATTCGAGAAGAAATTGACAGGCCACGGGATAGCAACGAAAGCATCCTTTCCGGCACAGGCGAGATCCTTGACGCCTTACACGACGGGCTCAATGCTGTCCGCACGGAAGTCGAGAATTTGGGCAACAAGCCAGTAGACATGACAGTCAATTACGAGATCCTAGACACTCTAAAGCTTGGTCTGGAAGGTATCCGAGCTGACATCGATCGTCTTCGTGAGAATAGCGACGAAGATCGAACCGTAGCTCAGATCAACAGTGGAGCCGTAGTGCCCGCGGAGAGCTTGAAGCGAAACGATATCGAAAATCTCGAGGTGTTGATTACTCAATTGCGAATCAAGGTGGAAGCTCTCGAGTCTATGCCTCCTCCACCTCCTCAACCTGTGCCGGGATCATTATCAAGAGATGACCTAGAGCCTGTGCAAGAGATGCTTCGAAATGTCCACGAGTCCGTCACCAGCATCTCTGGGCACAATAGGTCCATCGATGAGGAAGGTGTCAAGCGCGAAGACATGGAAGCTATTGAGACTCTTCTCCGGAATACCAAGGCCAAGATCGACGAGATTGACCCTGAGCAAGCGGTAAAGAAGGAGCATCTCGATGCAGTTGAAGTGCTTATTCTAGAAACTCGGGCAAGTTTGACCGAATTAGCAACACACCTAGAAGACGTGTCGAAACGAGATGATGTTAACAACATCGAGGCGTTAGTTCGAGACGTGCTGGGAGGTCTTCAGGAAATGAAAGACAAGTCGGCAGAAGAGCCCGAAGACCTTGATAAAGTCACAAAGACTGATGTCGAAGCCGTTGAAGCGGTCTGTCACGACATTAAAGCTGTCATTGAGCAACAAGTCCTGTCTGATATTGCAAACCTGGCGTCTAAGGAGGATTTCAAGAATATGGAGGAAATGGTCAAGGAATTCAAGGGTCGTGTCGAGGTCCACGAAGAGAAGAATGCTAGGGCTTTTGAGGAACGTCAAGCAGAGACGGTTGGGGTCGGCGAACGTGTGTCGGAAATTAAGGAGTACTTGGCGGATTTGAAAGAAGCCTTGAAGGGAAAGATCGAGGAAGGCGCAACTAGTGTGGATAGTTTGGCTAAGATCCTCGAAGGGCTTGGTGAAAGTATCAGCAAGAACGCCAACGTCACCGATGATGTTAAGGAGATGTTCGAGACCATGAAGTCCGAGTTCGAGAAATCCAATGCCGGTGTCGTAGGATCGAAGCTCGAAGCCGACGAGAAATTCCAGCTCACATGGGATAAATTCGATTCCAAGCTTGAGGAGAAGTTCGATGAGCTCATGACCAAATACGACGATGCACAAACCGCAGCGGAGATTCAGACCAGGCTTGGTGAGGAAAGAAGTGCCGAGTCTGAAGCTGCTCTGTTGGCTGCCAAGACTGTGGCAGAAGAAGTCAAGCTTCTCATCGACACACTAGGCACAACTCTTACGGATTCGGTGGAGAAAATGGATGAAGCAGGGAAGACTGTGTTTAATAGAGTGGACGAAACTTTCACCCGTGTTGAGGAGACTCATGCTGATGCAAAGGCCGAACATCAACTAACTCGGGAACATGTCTTCAAGACATTGAACGCCATCGAAGGTGTTCAGAACCATGTCGAAGATTACAATCCCAAGATCCTTGACTCCCTTAAAGATGTGCTATCCATTGTTGGTCAGCACTATGAGCATTCAAAGGAGTCCGCTGTCACACTTCAAGAGAAGATTGCGGAACGTCCTCCGCCTCCAGAAGTACCACTCCTGAACGAGCCTCCGGTCGAGAAGTATGATGACTCACAAGTCCACGAGAAGTTAGACAGGCTTGTGGAAAAGTGTGATTTTACTCAGGTCCATGAGAAATTGGACAAGCTTGTCGAGAATACTGATTATGCACCTGTGCACGAGAAATTGGACAAGCTTGTCGAGAATTCTGATTATGCACCTGTACACGAGAAGTTGGACAAACTCGTTGATCATACGCATGTTGCTGAAAAGTCATTCGCTCAACTGCACATGCTTGACAAGATTCACCAACAGATGATGAAGACTGCTGCCGAGGTCTCGGAATTTGTCTCCATTCAGACTCAGCGTATTACCAACGACCACGAGGACAAAGAGAAAGCTGTTGAAGCCGCGACGATCGCGCTTGAGAAGCGTCTTGCAGAGAAAGAACATGTCGAAACTACAGTTGTCGGTCTTCGAGAAGAAGAAGAACGCTTGAAGGAGTCAGTGGCGATTCTCAGGGCTGAGCAAGAGAATCTTGCCCATCAGAAGATGCGTCTTTCAGCAGATGTTTCTAGCCTCGAGACTGCCTTGCGTATTCGCCGGGAGGAGCTTCATGCCATGGAAGCACAAGCCGAGGGCCTTGAACGCCGCATTGTGGAAGGTGTTATCGATCATTCACGCGCCCTCCTTGTCAACAGAAGCAACAAAGGCCGAGATGCGATGAGTCGGAAGCGGGTCCCAAGTCATGCTACTTCCACAACAGGGTCCATTATCTCCACTGCTCCTTCAAAAGCTTCTCAGTCAACCCAGAGTGCCGTCAGCATGGCAATGAGCGGTAAGCGTGCCGTGGTGAATGTACCAGTTAATAATGGCGCATCACGACGTATCCTATCTCTTAATCAGATTACGCACAATGTTCCTTCTGGAAATTTCAAGCGTAGTCATAGTGTAAAAACATCCGCGGGCGCCGGCGCTTTGAGGAAGTCAAGCTGGGGTGGATCCATGAGCCAGAAGTACGGCGATCTGAACAAGGAGAACTTGGCACTGAAGGAGAGCGAAGAGGACGAGATAGAAGGCAGCGAGGCCGAGCTTAGTGAGAGCGGAACAATGCGAAGAAGCAGCCGTGGCACGACGATCATGACAGGCACTGGAATAAGTGACAGTATTGATGAGAGCACGGAATGGACTGGTAGTATGTCTGGTAGTGAAGATCCTGACCCCGATCCTGAGGACGATCCTATCGAGGAGCCTGATTCTACTATGGTTCTGTATGAAGAAGAGGGACAACTTGTTTAGTGTTTCCGCTGTACGGGTGGCCTATTGGATTCTTGTATTTATCTTTCGACGGATGGGATTTTCGGTAGGGAGGAAGATTGATATGGGCTGTGATGAGTGGTGTTGTTTTTATGACTGATTGACTGATGAATAGCGTTTTAGCGAGTATAATGGATTCTTCTACTGGGTTTGATAATAGCCTATTTCTACATCAAGGTAGAAGGCTAACGTCTGTATTGCTCCTCATGACTTAAAAGTGGGATACCGTATAAGCTGTGGGAAGGTTTAGTATATCCCTCCCTCCGTGTATCGAAAGAAAGGTCTTTGGGCGAAAACGTAAGAGTCGCTTAACAAGAATCGGTGATTGTTTCCGAGAATCCGAGCCCTGAAAGACTGACAGTCTACCGATCTTAAAGCTTGGAATTGTGGGTATGCCGAAACTGTGAGAGTCAACATTGAAATGACAAACAGAGAAACAGCTACTTAAGAAAAAGTTTCAAATAATAAAAGCAAAAAAATTGGATCGACAAAGACTTCGCATGGAAAACAAGTCGATTTATGCTTCTGAGTGGGTTATAAAATTCATTACAAGCATATATTACCGTAGTCTTTCCTTCAGCTTGATGACTTTCATCCCATCCATCCACGGCCACAGCACTTCTGGTATCCTAACCTCAAGTCTGCGCTCATCCCATCCATTTTCAAGTATAGCAGCCAGTACTCTGGGAACTGCGAGAGCAGTCCCATTCACAGTGTATGGAAACGAGATCTTGCCACCAATGCTCCTGATATCAACTTTCGTAGCCAATCTCCTCGTCTGGTAATCCGTACAGGTACTAACAGAAGTGACTTCTCCCCATCCTTCATCCTTTGCTCTCCGAGAAGGAAAGAAAGCTTCGATATCACGCTTCTGCGTCGCAGAAGCTCCTAGATCCGTGGAAGGCATTTCAATAATTCGGCAATGCAAGTCCAGTGCTGTCAAGATCTCCGTTTGAATGGAAACCATTTCCTCGAATACCGTGGTCGAAGCTTCTTTGGATGGCATCGTCCAAGCAAACATTTCCACTTTCGTGAATTCATGAACCCGGTAGAGACCTTTCGTATCCACGCCTCTTGCTCCAGCCTCAGCACGATAACATCGCGAGACACCGACATGCTTTATAGGTAAATCCGCCTCTTCCAGTATTGTATTTGCCTTCATCCCAGCTAGAGGGATCTCAGCTGTTCCAGCAAGGCTTAGCTCTGGTTTCCTTCCCACATCTGCTGAATTCTGTTGGATGTTATAAATTTGCTGCTCTCCATTCTGATCCCTGGGCTGGAATCCACAAGCCGCAGCAATATGACTATACACCATACTCGGCGGCGTCACCATCCCCCAACCTTTCTTCCTTGCCACACTTAAAGCATATTGCACTAAAGCTTGTTCTAGCATTGCAGCTTCGTTCAACAGAGAATACCATCCCCACCCACTAGTCGTGGCCGCACCCGCGAAATCCAGCAGATTGAGCTCACTGCCAATATGAACGTGACTCCTCCAGATTCTATCAAGGGAAAAGGGATCAGCCTCCGGATGTGAATTGATGTATCCCACAATTCTTGGTTCTGTTCCCCTAGGTGTCTCCTCACTCGTCAGATTCGGTACCGCAGCAGCTAAGCTCTCAATCTCGGCCATGAGCACCTGCTCCTGTTCCTCTATTCCGCCGATCTTCTCCTTTAGTTCCCTTGCTTCGTCTATCAATTCTTCCTTGGACATTTCTCTCAATCCCCGAGCTTCTGGGGAGTCTTCATCACGGAGTGTAAAAGGGTTTGCGAGCTGGAGTTTCAATCGATTGTTGCGTTCGCGCAGGGCGCGAGCAGAGGCTTGATATTTGTGCCATTGTTCATAAAGGGAGTTTATGCGTGACGGATAGGTAGATTGAGTTTTGTAGTTCCGGTCGAGACAGTTTCGTTCGTGTAATTCTGCATTTTGGCGAATGTGCTTTATGTCGATCGAGATTTTAGGGGCGACCGAGGGGCGGGGCAGTTCGGCCTGCAGAGGCGTCGCTGTGCGAAATGCTCTTCGTGGAAGCTGTGGTGGGAGTCGTAGTCGGCATTGGAGGCATGTGAAGGGCAGCGGCCGTCGTGGTGGTGGCATTGTGTTGATGAGCAGAGCTATTGTGGTTTTAAGGGGAGCTCGATGGTAGCTTTAAGCTACGGCAGGAGGTAGCTGGTCACGAAAATCAGACCACCGGCAAAGCGCGATTTCAGGTTGTCCGAGGTAATAAATCATACTTTTATCGCTAATGGTACTGTTCATTGAGATATTTTCAATTGGCTAACGGATGCGTTCGACCGAATCCTCATATGTTCTTCTATGAGGGGAAGTTCGGGTTGGTTGCATATCACGTGCCATGGATATCTTTAAGAGGACATTGTTTTGAGTTCTTGGCTGCATAGCTCTTGTCAAGTAAAAGATAGGGTATCTTTTGAGGTTCCGATACTCAACAGACCTCACCATTACATCCTGATTTCTCCTTCATCCCCATAATCCTAAGGTCCAGCTTGACCTATCCCCAGCTCCAGACTTGAAAGATGCTCCTGGTCCCATGCTTTGTCTCCTGCTCGTCAAGTCAATTTCTGTAGATTTAGTTGCCCCGGCTGCACCATGTTGAAGCCATTGCTCTCGATCTATAATCGAGATAGCAGGTATCTTGAGCTGCGTCAAAAGGCTTGCTCCAGACCAAGCGCCAAGTGAATTGACTCCACGTAAGTTGCCAGACTCCACTGGCGGCACTCCTTTGCTAGCCTCACGTTTCAGTTGCTCTTCAATTGGATCCGACTCTTGCTCTTGGATAGCAGCTGGAATGATTTCAACCCCGTTTGCATCCTTCTGTTGGAGCACTTCCGTCGGACCATCTTGTCTGGCCTTAGTCCGCTGTAGCTTGGGATTATTGCGATATTGCTCGACTGCTTTGCCTCTCACAGAATCCCAAGTTCTTTCGTCGATGAGGGTAGCAACCTCGTCAAGAATTCGTGCCTTTAAGCCAAGGATGCTGGATCCACCACCAACAAAGACAATCCTTGACATGCAGATAGAGCGGACGTCAACTGGTAACTGAAGTAAGCTTCGATAGACTAATAAATGTAGAGGCAATTCCTCATCATCAAGATCCGTTTCGATTGTGCCAGCAGCGAAAAGAGCAGTCTCGCAAGGTTCTGCTATTTCTGAGAGCGGTAGCTTCAGAGTCCTGGGAGGTTCCGTTGAAGCTAATTGTATAGAGACCGTCGAGTCCTGACCTGACTGCTCACTTATGTTCATCATTCGCATGCTAGATCTGAATTCATCCTCCTCTCTGACAGGTGTAAGTCCGCGATCAGATCTTCCTTGCTCGGTTTTCTTCGCAGGTTTGGACCATGAAATTCTAGCCACAACCTCTTCACATTCCTGGAAGCTGGGTAGTCTTTTATTCTCCCTCTCAGACCTTTTCTCTGCCAGCTTTCCTTTCAATGTCGGATCGATAGCTTGAACTAACTTCTCGTACATCGTTTCGCCTAACATCTTGGTACCTCTTACTGAACGCCGACATTGCACCTCTCTGTATTCGTATACAGCTGTTACGACCGTTTCTGCCCATCCAATGTCAACAACTAGGGCTGACCGCAAGCCAGCCGCTACAGTGGTAAGGATAGGTGCGGACAATAAGGATATATTTGGTGGTTGAAAGCTGTTGAAGAGGGTGTCGAGGATCGTCGAAAGAAGTGGGAGAGGCAATGTGGATGGGATTGCTAAAATCAATCGCCTCGGCCTCGAGTCTATCAAGAGGAATCTGCAAAGCACCACTATTAGACGTAGCTCCATTACAAGGCATTCATTTACTAACCTGGTGAACGCGTCCCTTACGGCTCGATCAAGCTTGTCTCCGACTAAGCCAAGATCGAGCCCTCTCAGATCCATTTTCCAAAGCTCCCATGCCTCTCCCCAACTCTGTCCCTGTAAACATTTCCCCGTAGAATTGTCATAATCCGTTCCCCATCGCCTATAATCCCCAGCTCGTCTCTGTTCCTCGGGACCAAAATTGATCACAGCTTTCGGCACCGCATCTCCCGCGAAGCCTGCTCGCAGATATCGACTACCTAGCTCGAGAACCACAGTCTCTTCTTCGGCACGTAGAGCGGAGGGAGATCCAAAAGCAGAGGAGATGTTGCGCAGAGGAGTGTGAGGACTTGTTGGCGCGCCGGGATTGTTTGAGGACGGAGAGCGGATGCTGGCGACATTGCGATGTGCAGCTGGGGCGGAGAGGTTGGACATGGTGCTACATTTGTGTGAAAAGACAGCTATGACTCAGCTAGTAATAGGAAGCTTGCTGTGGTTTTATTGACGTTCGAAGATTGGATTGGGACGTAGCTTAGCGACGAGGCGTGATTGAGAAAGCGCGAGATCTACCAGGATTTAATTGATGTTTTACAATCAAAATCTGGCGATTAAAGATATATTTCTACATTTATATATAACATAGGTTTACTTCTATATTTTCAGCCTGTACTCTGACCCTAGACCAAACGTAATCGTCCCATGCTAAATCGAAATAGCGAACAGCTATGATCACGACAGCAGCTCCGCTGGCAGTACAAAGACGGCCTACGGAGTGATATCAAGGTTTCGATATGACTGAGAATAATCGACAAGCACCTAAAGTCATCAAACATAATCCTACAGTACCATATATGCAACAGGATCAACGACAATATAGCAGTTGTTCTAATCGGTGGTTCTGTCCAACCTCGAAGGGAGGTAATCGATTGCTGTCGGAGCGAGTAGAAGAAAAGAAACATGAGTATCAAGCGAAGATTGGCTTAAGCCTTTGTCAAAGATCAGATGAGTGTGAAGTCCGGATTTGAGTCAATATTCGAGAGACTGATGTGCTTGCTAAATCTAGATGACGGAGTCATCTACCCAAGAAACGGATTTCCCGGTGAGTGTAGAGGTAGGGAAACTCTTATTTAGAAATACTACCTGCTGCTTTCCATACATCAGATATTCAATAGTTAGATGGGATTATTATACACCTTTGATATTCGGTGTTGGGTACCTATATCAGGTCACGACTTACCGCGACACCGCGACACCACGACCGCGACGACAGTCCGTTTCCCTGACGACATCAAATGTCAATACCGAGCTAGGTAGCAGATTTCTCCTCAACTTTACCTCAACTCAGTGCATTGCTCTTCAAGCTACGGCCGACTACGCTTCTTGCTTGTATCAATAATAGCATCTTGTAATTATGAATTAGTGTTGATCTTAAAACTTTTGGAAGGATCTGTGGTGTTTGGCGCATCCCTAGGAGTCATGGGTATCAAAGGGTTTGATTGCCACCCTTGTTGAAGGAGGAGTGCTAACGATACAACTTAGTATCTATGGAGAAATTGGGCCCGGAGAACGAATTTCTCTATCAAAACTGGCTATTGAGAAGTTAGAAAAAACTGGTCGTCCTCTCAGAGTCGCCATTGATGTCTCCATCTGGCAGTTCCAGACCCTAGCAGGTCAAGGAGGAAGCAATCCAGCAATCCGTACTTTCTATTATCGTCTTCTTCGACTATTATCTTTCTCAGTACAACCCATCTTCGTCTTCGACGGACCGCACAAGCCACCATTCAAGCGGGGAAAAAAGACGGGCCACCATGGTGCCTCCGTTCCCAACTTCATGACGAAGCAGATGCTTAGTCTTTTTGGCTTTCCATTTTATACAGCTCCTGGAGAGGCTGAAGCTGAATGCGCACTGCTACAGCGAGAAGGCATCGTTGACGCTGTGCTTAGTGAAGATGTCGACACTCTGATGTTCGGATGTGGCTTGACCTTCAGAAATTGGTCCTCTGAAGGCACACGAGGGAACAAATCACCAACTCATGTCTCTGTCTATGATGCCAAAACAACAAAAGAAGGTAAATCTGGGCTTGACCGGGAAGGAATGGTTTTGGTTGCTCTCATGAGTGGTGGTGATTACATCACTGAGGGCATTCCGCATTGTGGTATCAAAGTTGCTTGCGAAGCCGCTCGGGCTGGTTTTGGAGAGTCGTTGTGCAAGCTAGCAAACAGTGATGCTGCCGGCCTTGCTGCTTGGAGAGATAATCTAGCCCACGAGATTCGGACCAATGAGGGCAAATACTTTAGGGTCAAGCACAAGACTTTAACCATTCCAGAGAATTTTCCTAACCGAGAAGTTTTGGGATATTACACAAATCCGGTTGTCTCATCCGCCTCGAAGATCCAGAAGTTGAAGGATGAGATTGTATGGGACGGCGAGATCGACGTTCAAAAACTCCGACAATTTGTTGCAGAAGCTTTTGATTGGACTAACAAGACTGGGGCAAGAAAATTCATTCGAAATCTTGCTCCGGCTCTCCTAGTTCATAAACTACGTATACGAGGAGGTCGACGAGATTCCGGATATGGTGATCTTGTTCTTACGGCAATGAATGAGATGGAGTACGTTCGTGCAATTTGCAGCACCAGAAACCATTTCAGTACCGACGGCATAAAGGAACTCAGAGTTGTCTATTCTCCCGTTGATATTGTAGGAATTGACTTGGACGCTGAGCAAGATGATTCTATAGATTATAGCAGAAATGGGTTGGCAACCAATGATGCCGATGATCATGAGCTAGAGGCGTCCGATGAAGATACGTCAAGGAGTCCAGCGAAACGAGGTCCATCGACATATGATCCCACCCAGCCGGATAAGTTATGGATCCCAGAAACAATTGCAAAGATCGGTGTGCCGTTGAAAGTTCAAGACTATGAAGAGTCTTTAAGGAATCCGAGGAAGTTCATTAAAGCAAAGGCTGCCGCCAAGAAGGCCGCCACTAAGGAGAAAATGCCGAAAGGTTCAATGGATAGGTTCATTTCAGTCACCAAACCTACCAAAGAGAACACGAAACGTATGGCCTCAAAAGCTTCGAGAGGGTCGATATACTCCACCGAGCTTGAGTTGCCACCAGTGTACCTTGCACCCAGGCTGGAGCAGCAAAGTTCCTCAAAAGCTTTGCCTACAGCAGCAACAAGCAAGACATCAAGAGCCACTCGATCATCTACCCGAATAAGTACTGAGTCTATCACGGCCGAGCCTTCGAAGAAAAGCACAAGGAATCGAGATAAAGCTCCTGTAAAACAACAGCCAAACAGCAATCCTTGGACAATAGCACAACGGAGTTCGCTAGGCCAAACAACTCCAAAAGTTACTAAAGTCAGCATCACTCAGCCTTCATCTAGCAGCCCTCTAGCAACTTTCAAGGCGCCATCCCCTCAATACATCTCCTCTAGTCCACCTACCGCAATACAATCTTCACCACCATCTCCAATCCTCGCTCCAGCACAACCAAGCCCGAGAAAACACCACCACTGTCCCATCCCCTCTCCCGTACCTTCCGCACACCACTCAGGAGACGAAGCAGAACTCGAACTCGAACTACCAGACACAGTCACAATCACCAGAAGCCGTTCGCGTTGCAACAGAACAAAAGCACAAGATCCATCCACGCCATCCAAGACACGAGATCCCAGCCATCCTTCTCCCAGGAAGAGAATATCCCCCGATCACCCGTCTTCCATCCGTTCAACGAGAAGTTCTCAAAGGACATCTTTCAGTCCAGAACCGATAGCGAGGCCAATCGACTTCTCGACCTCGATTAGAGGCGGAGAAAATACCAGCCATGTGATCAGTGATCGAGAGCGTAGTTATAGTCCAGAGCTACCGAGTCTGGAAGAGTTACACTCTTCTGCTTCGGCTTCGGCTTCTTTGCCAGTCACGGAGAACGAGACCGAGACGGATACTTTGGTTTTTAATTCATCGGGTCAAGATGATGGGCTCAATGCTCAGGTAAACAACGCTAGAGGAAAGAAATATATCGTCTTGAGGAAAAGTCTCGCGGGGGCTTGGAAGGAGGTTTTGGTTGATGATGATGAGGAAGAGGAGGGAGGGGATGTTTTTGATGATAGGGGTTCGGGGAGAGTTACGGGTAGGGGCGAGAGAAAGAGAGTGGACCGCGAACGGCAGGGCCAGGAGAGGAGGTGGAGGGTATCGCAAGTTGAGCTTTTAGATCTGAGTGAGCATCCTTGAGGGTTATGTTAAGTTAGCGTAATTATTAAGACGTCAATGTTCTATACTATTCTATTCGCAAGAGCCACCCAATTTCATTTTACATTTACTCGTCTTAACATCACTCTCACCCTCGATCCTCAAGCACTACACTGATAATTCTATTATAAGAAACGAGATGAGTGGAATACCATTATATCATTCATTATATTCTTTCATTCCATCACTATACTACTCCCTATCCTATCCTATCCTATGAGTAAAATCCAAACTCCTACTCCTAGCTAGGGTATCCAAACAAACATCGCATCGCATCCAGAAAAAGATTCCTTCCGCCATGCTCCTAGCTCCTGATTTCATACAATGATCGATCAACAAAACAAAGTAAAAAAAAATAACAGCAAAGGAAATGTAATATGCCGGGTGGTGAGTATGCCTCGCTGCTGTACGAGCTCATTCTGGTATCGTATCGTGAATCGTAAATGCTGTGCTGTGCGGTGTGTTATAAAGCGTCGTTTCCGTATTTTCATCCCCGTATGTTTTTGGCTTTTGGTTTGGCATTGCTGCTCTCTTCTCAATCTTATCCCCATTCCAATCCGATCAAATCACTGCTCGCCTGCCCTATACCACGCCAGCGCGCAGACCAGGAATTATTCGGCCCAAGGGAAGTCCCTGTCGCTAACCCTCGTACATACCAGGTAATTTACTCCCTCCCCGGTCCCGAGTAGAGAGCATCTCATTAAAGGTCTAACGGTCTCCCTCGCCATTCCTTTGAGTTCCTCCAGTCTCTTCTCAAACTTCTTGAGGCTTTCTCTCGAGTAGATCTCTGGACTCAACTTCAGGAACCGCTTACACTCCTCATGGAGGAGATATGTCGCCGGAGATGCGCCAATAATCCTAAACACACGGCCTAGATTCGGATTCACGGCGTTCATACTGGTAGAAATATCAGATGGTGGAGGCAGAGGTGAAAACTGCTGGACCGTGGTATTGGTATGATGCGTTCCTTGGACTGTAACCGTGACGGTATTGTTCCGTGGGTGATGGCCACCACTTCCATTTCTGCTCTGCGATGACCTTGGTGCAGGCGGTGATGGAGGCGGAGTTGTAGCTTCCGCTAACCATTGTCTGAAGAATGAGACTGCGAGCCAATCCAGGTAAGAATTCTGCGGCGAGACTCTCTCGCCTCTTGATGTGAGGAGACTGAGTCGAAACAATCGTCCCTCGATCTTCCCAACCATGTCTGCGAGATCGTCAACCTTGTCATCGATGATATCAAGGACTGAATCGGGAAGTTGATGCCGGATATGGCGTTCTCCGACGGGCCAGGCGCCGACGACGTGGATGAGAGCTTCCTGAAAGATGGTTTTGGATTGTGCGAGGTAGCCGATGCGGAGATAGGAGGAAGGGTATTTGGCGATTTGCTTCCAGAGTCGTGATTGGAACTGGAGAAGGTGGTGGTCTATCCTTGGTCCTACAACGGCAAGTGCGTCGTAGAGGTCTGCGAGTGTGAGGAGAGATTTGCATTGTACATAGGCGATGGCTATGTCGATGGGGTCCAGGGTTGGAGGGTAGTTGTAGAAGATCCGAAAGAGGTTTTCGTAGTCGTTTAGGAGGTCTTGGTCTTCGTGGCTTAGAGGAGCAGGAGCGTGGGCAGGTGCTGAGAGGGAGAGGTTCGCGACGGAGCGGAAGAAAGAAGGGTTCGACGAGGGCGGTTTGTTTCGCACTGGAGGAGGGCCGTCGCTGGATCCAAAGAGAGAGACTTGCGCACCCTCCTTCTTCACCAGCATGGGGATATCGTTCTGGTCGGCTCCTGGGTCAAGCTCATATCTCCATTTCTTCTTGACGTCTCCCCTCCTCGCTGACTCACTGCCCGAGTCTTCTCCCAGCCTGGCCAATTCCCCTCCTCCACCTGATGCCTGGGACCATTCTTGACTTGTGCTTGCCTCGAAGAAGCCAGAGCATTGCGACAGTATTATTTTATGTAAAAGATATCGATTCGTGTGGGAGCCAGCCTTCACAAGGATCTCAACATCACCAGTATGGCTGAAGACCGGAAACTCATTCTGTGGCGCGAACGATGTACCTCCAGCATGCGACCTGCCATGTCGTCGATGTCTCGAGGATCGCGGAACCATCGACGAGGGCCCTCGAAGGGTCAGAGACTGAGAAGGCTCTACCTGTGAGACCATCTTTTGTACTGCCGTTCATGCGGCTGTGCGAAGTCAGTATTTCGCGTCGCATATCAGTGGAGTGAGAGTTACTTATTCAGTGTAGCATCTTTGCACCCAGTTGGGAAAGTAAAAAGCTCGTACCGTCGCCTGGATCGTATACGTTCGTGAGTTTCTTTCCTATTCGCACGTCGCACGCGATCCTTCCTCGCTCTTATTATCACTCCCACCTTTACACGTCCCCGAGTTTCCTTTCTTTGCGAGAAGGAAAGACCAGGATCAAATCAACGATGTCTCTCGGCGACTCCTTCGAGCTCACGAAACGCGTCGAGCTTTCTGATCAACAACAAAGGCCACCACACAACGGGAGCAAGGCTTCTGCTTCTAGCTCCCCTTGGAGTCGCAGACTCGGTCCACGCTCAATCGCGCTCAAGCGCAATCGGGGCTGGTTGTCAAGTGTGGCGATGGAGAATCACAAGCAAGTTCTTGGCCCGCCGTAGCCCAATAATTGTGCATCTGGTGCAGCTGGTGCAGCGCCTGAGACCCTCCGGGACAAATCAATTCTTCAAGTCATTTCTAGATGCAAGCATGTTCAAGCATGTCTTGACCCTGCCGGCCAGTCTTCTGGCGGGATAGCAAAGACCTGAGATGCTGTGCACAGCTGCGAGTTCGAGTGGCCTCACTGGGCCGCAGCTTGCAGAATCGTTGCATTGGCGGCCAGCGTCGGCCCAATCGCGAGGAGCAGAAGAGTGAGGCCAGGATTGCGGCCTTTGCATTGGTTGTGCAGCCCTTCATAAAAGGTGCATTATTGTACGCTATTTTCGACCGCTTAGCCCCCCCGAGCAGCGAGGGCAACGACGGCAACGAGGGCAGATCACTGGGCAGACTACCTCTATCACATGACCGCTTCTCTTCGTATCTCGTGGTACGTGGCACTCGTTTGAGCCGTTGTTAACTGGTTGTTTCATGTCTTCAGAAATAATGTGCACTCGATGCTCTTCATGCTAGCTGAGTAGCAGAGCGAAACCTTTCTTCCCAGACCTCCCTCCCATGCTATTGTACAGTACAAAGGCCTGCTCCCATGAGTAAACACCCCCAAACCGTATCCGAATGCAGAGCCAACCAAGCCAGACTCCGTGGTAAATCAAACCCATTTTAAGTATCCCACCCAATAAATCGTGAAATTATGGCCGTCAGCTCATATCCATCTCAACCTCCATAGTATGTCCAACTAGACCGCCATTTGTATTGGCTGATTGCATGTCTATCAGACCAGGGCCGGTACTCATGAGATTTCCGTTTCCATTCGCAAAGCCGTTCGCCATTCCGTTCATCACGTGTTCGCCGTTGATAGTTGATTGGATAGCAACGTCGACCTTGGGAGTTTGGCCAGCTTCCATCACCAAGTCACCTTCAAAAATCGGAACAGGTCCTTGAAGGTTGACCCACGTCCTCTCCAAACTTGTGCTCACGAGTCTCCCTTGCTTTAAATCTTCGCCGAACAAGAAATATCCCTCATTTGCCTCAACCAAATAGCTCGCCAGTCCCTTGCTTTGGAGTCGGATCTTTGCGTCAGTGACGGGAAAGTGGTTCTCAATGAACTTAGCCCAACCTCGCGCAGCAGCTTGAATATCCGAGTCCGCTTGGTTAATTAAAGACCAGCCGATACCAAGATGACGCGTGAAGTCATCGACAGTAGGCTCGAGGTGACGTTCAGGTGATCCTGGTGATACAAGTGTACCATTATGTGACACCTCTTCGATTATCGCGGGCGTCGCACTCAGATCCAGCCGCTGACTTTTAGCTGCACGCAGGACCGGTCTCTCGGGACCCGCATTTGCGAGTGCGTGTATAGCAGCAGCCTTGGCCTTTTCTTCCTCCGCTTTCTCTTCAGCCCAGGTCCCAGTCTGACTGCTGGCCTCGATGATGTAGCCACCTTTCCTGATCAATGTCATTCCCTCTCCGTATTCCCATTCTTCCTCATTGTCTAGTTCTGGTTTGGCGACGGGCGGTTGAACTGGGAAGTAGTCATCTTCGAGGTTTGACGCGGCTTCGTCGCGTGAGCGCTTCCGGCCTGCCGCTGAACACGGGGTGGCTTGAGTTGGAGTGAGATTTGACCACGACGAGTTATTGGGTGATTGATGGATGCCGTTCGTGAATGGAGTAGTGAAGGTTGGTCGAACCGACTCCATGTTGAAGGAAGGCTGAGAGCTGTTAGAATCCCAGGTCTTCAGGTAAGAGGGATATCCAACAAGTGATGAAGGAGCAGAGTAGGATCGTTCTCGAGTCATTTTGCTCCGAATGAGGATAATGATTGCTCTTGATACGTCTTGACGTTGATAAGGAGACTTACTTGGGGTGGAAGTTGAGGCGGTAAGACAAGAACGGGCGAGGAAGACTGGTCGAAGTATCTCATGATTGAAAGTGAAAGGAAGGGACGTATTAGAAAGTGAGGTATTGGAAGGCCTCAATTGAGGAAGAAGTGTGGAAGTGTGAAGGAGAAGGGAAGAAGAGATGCGGTGTGTGGAAGGGATACTTATTAGGAAGTGTGGGTGAAAGAAAGAGAAAGCTGAGAGGACGGAAGTTCAGATGTAAGAAACGGAAAGGCTGCTTTGCCTGGTTGACTGGGAGGCGGCGAGTGAGTAGCTCCCATTGGAGAGAGAGTTCGCTGAGCGATTCAAAGCTGGACTGGTTGTGCAAGAAATCAGCTAGGACGAGAGCAGTTAGAGCAGTACCCCTAGTCATGATTAGCACTGCCGGGGTCATCATTCGTCGGATAGCATAAATATGGGACCGTCATGCGGAAGGCTCATGGTTATCCCTGTTTCTGGTCTAAGCGGCATTTTCCCCGCCTGTCTCAAAATGTGAGGGCTGGTTGGCTCACCATGAGTCGGGGCTGATCTGTTCGATTTTGCCGAGACAGATGTGTCCTCAGGTGTGAAGGCTTAAACTTCTCCCTCACGTGCATCCTAATGGTCTAGGTATGACACATAAGTTGATCTGGCAGAAATATTTTTCATTCTTTTCTTGACACTGGAGGATTCTAAGCATACTGATGAAAAGAGCGTGATGCTCCTGTTGGGGTTTGAGAAATAGTCATTTGCACGTGATTAAATGCCTTGTGTCCTCAGGTGTCACAATGGAACAGCTCATTCTCACGTGCTTTAACTGGAGTGACTATGAATTAAAGTTGTTTTTTGGGCAAACTTTCCACCTCTCTTCTTATTTTAGAAACTACAAAAGTCTACTAGAGGAGTGTGTGTCGCTTTGTCGAGGTTGAAATCTGATCCTATTCACGTGGTCGAAGCCTAAATCGGACCTCGGAAGCTCTATTCCATTTCTGCTCCCAACGGGGAGCCGGCTCATTTAATTCGTCCGGCTTTCCGGCATTTTATTTCGTCCGGCAACAGGATGGAACGGAGGAGCCGACGATAACGGCTAGTCCCTTTGAAGTGCTCGAGTGAGTCAGCAGAAAGAGATGCGCACCTGACACTCTTGATAAAGTAATAAAAATCTCTCGTCAAAATCTATTTTCACACCTCGACGGAACATTTCGGCAAATCATATTGATACCTACACACTCTTTTTCCTCAATCTGTACCTATAACACCAGACGTTCCGATGCATGCTGAAGAGAGCTCAGCTATCTCTATCTGCAACATAAGGTAGCATCACAACATCTCAACTGATGTCTGCCTCAATTAGGACCGGTGAATCCAGAGCTCTCAAAATTACACGTGACCGAGACTTGCCTCTCTTCAAAATCTCACCTCACTGGATGTTCTCAAGCGAGGCCAACCAAATAGCTGTCCACATTGAGGAAAGGCACCAGTTCATTTTCCTTCACTCACAAACGTCAAGATGGAGCATTTTAGGTCCTACGTTTGAATGGCCATTGGTGGTAATGATGCCCTTTCTTAATTAGATAAGAACTGTTCACGTGCACATTAGATTGCGGAGTAGTCCTCCTGCCCACTCTTGTCGATTGTCCAGTGCGGAATGAACACCAATAGCTTCGAATTCTTCTGTGCTCCTCAAGCGAGTATTCGAGAGCAAACCCTCCTTATTTCCATTGCTGTTCGTTGCTTGGCAAATCGAGATTTATCTTGTTATCAGGGTTGTGTTGTCGTTCATTGCCTGCTCCCCTTTTTCATATTCACGGTCATCATGGGCGCAACAAATTCTACCCAAAGAGACGTATTTCTCAACACCCCTAAAGGCGCCCTGCGTGGGATCACCCAAATAGACTGCATCACAGGGCAGCCAGTCTGTACGCGCTATACACGTATTCCATATGCCTTGCCTCCCACCGGGTTACGGCGATGGACCCGCCCCGCTGCACTGCCTGCTGACTTCTCCTTCAATGACTTGACCACAGGCGAGCCCGGCAACTACCAAGAATTTGGTAATGTATGTCCTCAGCCAGAGTATGGACATTCAGCGGCCGTGTTGGAAAATGAGAATGCCGCCGAGAAGGTGGAGATGAAGCAGAGCGAGGATTGTCTCTACCTGAATATATGGATACCTGCAGGTCAAGCACCTGAGGGAGGGTGGCCAGTGCAGATCTATTTGCGTGAGTGTTGTCCCTGTTTCAAATTCAACTCGTTATTATATGACTCGTTTGTGTCATTTGTGTTGATCATACAGAGCAGATGGCGGTTGGCTGCAAGTTGGCGATGCCATGCAAAGTGCTAATCATGACCCTTTCGACCTGCTTAAAATCTATCCTCGTATCATCGTATCGCCTACTTACCGACTCAACCTCTTTGGCTTCCTCGCTTCATCTGAACTTGCTGCAGAAAGCGGCTCTATGTCAACTGGTAACTTTGGATTCTGGGATCAGCGTCTGGCCATCGAATGGGTTTATGCCAACATTTCACTGTTCGGCGGGAACCCCGACAATCTCAGCGTGGGAGGTCTATCCGCAGGAGCGCATTCTTCGATCTTCCAACTGCATTATGATACCTACCGTCCCGCCACAGAGAGGCTCATCAAGCGCGTCTTCCTTTTCTCCAATGCCGTCGGTATCCAACCAAAGGCCACAACTTCTCCTGAATGCCAGACACAATTCGACGAGCTACTTTCTGTCCTCGATATTCCACTCTCCCTTCCTGCATCCGAAAAATTAGCAGCTCTCCGCTCAATCCCAGACCATGAGCTCGTCTCAAAGATCTCAATCTTGAAGCTACACACTTTCCGCGCAACGACAGACGGAAAATTCATCTCTCCTACTTTCCTACAAAGCATCCACGATGGCTCCTTCACAACCCTTCTCGCCAAACACGGAGTTAGCATTCTCCTCGGCGAAGTAGCCAACGAAGCAATGCTCTACCGTCTCGTAAACCCCGCTACCTCTTTCTCCACCATGGAGCTGCAACTAAATAACTACTACCCACCAGCCGTGACTTCAGCTCTCGTCGCTTCCTATCCCTTACCTTTATCTTCCGCTCCTGAAGAGGAATGGGTAGATATCAACGCCCAGGTCTTAGGCGATTGTCAAGTCCACGCCGTGATCCGCGGCTTCGCGAATTCGTTGCTGGATCCTCCGCCGGGAGCTACTCCTTTGCCAATTTCCTCTGTACATAGGTATCGGATCTCGTGGCGTGCAAAGGGGTTGGATCAGTGGTTGGATCCGAAGGTACTGTGTTGCCATGCGTGTGATATCCCAATATGGTGGTTGAGTGGTCATCGTGCCGGATTTGAGGAGAAGGATGAGGAGACTACGAGGGGGTTGTTGGACCCGTTTGGACAATTCTTGAGTGGGGAAGAGGTGCAGTGGGGGACGGAGTGTAGGGAGGATATCAGGCATGTATTGCCTGATGGGAAGGTGGTGGTGATGAAGGATGAGTTGTGGGAGGAGGGGCTGAGGATTTGGAGAGTGATGGCCAAGGCGCAAGGGCTGTGAGGAGTGGTTGAAATGACTGCGATAGTAGTATCTATTCAAGCCTTTTATCTAGTAGATACTCTCATAACCGTATGATTGCGCATGAAGCATACATGAAAAAAAGAAAGGGGTTTTAACATGCTGTTTACTGTAAAGAGAAGTGGTGGAGAAGGACAATTCAACATCTTCAACCAATCTGTCTTTCATCAATACTCCTCAATCATCCTGCAACAATACTGTTGCCATCTTGAACCATCAGGGAGATGAATATGGAGAAACTGAAGGAGAAAAGTTGGCCGTTCAAATCTCTGCTTACACAGCGTCTAGTGGTTTACTCCATTTGCGCTCATTCGAGCACGGCCTACTTAGGAAGCAGACGAGTAACAGGTTGGTGAGAACATATGAATCTCGGCAAAGACTTTTGCTAAGCTACTCGTAAACCCATTAGATGAAACAGGAAATCGGTGTGAGAGACATCGGAGATCAAGGATGCCCGGCACGAAGTCCGACGTGGATCACACCTTCTTGCAGGCATATTTAGTGCCTCCAAAAAGATGCTGCAGAGTGTTGACGATCTAAGGTGAGATGGCGAAGAGCGATCTATAATCGGTCAGAACATAGGGATGATGGAAGGGTGAGTGTTCATGTGGTTGAGGTCTAAATGCTGGGCCGATGAACATCTTCCAGGGATGCACACGAATAGAGCTCTACTAGGCCCGAGAGCTTTGCTCGCTCTTCGTGCCGGTAACATGAAGTGGGGGAAAGTTCTGCCTTCCGTAACCACAGCTAGCAACGGCGATCATGGAAGGGATTAGCAAGCTTGAGCCTTTCAGAAGGGAATATAAATGTCCCCATCGGCCACAAAAATCAAACAATCACCCTTCTCATCTACCATCTCATCACATTCAAAATCCTCCTGAGAAAATATGTCTATTAGAAACGAGCTTTCGGATTCAGTTCAGCTTCATGGACGAAGCTATCGACTACCTCAGCAGCCAACCGTGATTGTCTGTGTTGATGGATTCGATCCTGAGTATCTAGAAAAAGGTTGCGCAGACGGAATCCTGCCTAATCTCTCTGAGTTTCTGAAGTCTGGATTTCACGTTACGGCTAAATGTGCAATGCCTTCATTGACAAATCCCAACAATGTATCCATCATCACCGGCGTTCCTACCTCCGTCCACGGTATCGCAGGCAATTTCTACCTCGACAAAATCACTGGGAAAGAACACATGGTGCTGGATGATTCCCTCTTGCGAGGATCCACGATTCTGGAGCAGATGGCGGATAAGGGTGTGCGTGTGGCTGCTATCACAGCCAAAGACAAATTGAGAAAGATTTTGAACCATGGTCTCTCCCCGTCCAAAGGCGCGATATGCTTCTCCGCTCAAGCAGCCAAGAGCTGCACCGAGGCAGAACATGGGATCAGTGATGTAGAAAAGTGGCTGGGCCATTCTGCACCTGGGCAATATACTGGGGAGCTGTCCTTGTACGTCCTTGACGCAGGACTCAAATTGCTCCAAGAAAACCGAGCAGACCTGTTTTATCTCACACTTTCAGACTATATCCAACACAAGCATGCCCCCGGGTCGCAAGAGTCAAACGAGTTCCTCCAGAACCTTGATTCTCTCCTTGGAAAGTTCGCAGAGCTAGGGGCTGTTGTGGCAGTTACTGGAGATCACGGCATGAGTGATAAGTCGAACGAGGATGGCTCGCCGAACATCCTTTTCTTGGAAGATGAATTGAGCGCCAAATGGCCGAAAAGTGGTGCTCGAGTCATCTGTCCAATCACCGACCCTTTTGTTCGACATCACGGAGCGTTGGGCTCATTTGTGCGAGTCCACCTGACGGGAGAAGTAGAAGCCGACAATATTGATCAAATGCTCCGACATTGCCTCTCGCTACCTCAAGTAGAGAGTGCGTACACAGGAGCGGAAGCTGCCAGTATGTTTGAGATGCCACTAGATCGTGAGGGCGATCTTGTTGTAATCGCGAAGGAAAATGCAGTCATCGGTAGTAGGAGAGAGGAACATGACGTGTCTCAACTTCAAGGGTTCAGACTGCGTTCTCATGGTGGCTTGTCTGAGGAAAAGATTCCGTTGATCAGATCTACGCCTCTATTACATGGAGACCGAGTTGAGCCTCATGCGTGGCGAAATTTTGATGTCTTCGACGTTGCTCTCAATTGGTGACCGCTATGGATTGAAGCTGAGAAATATGGGTTCCATCAGAACTATGTACTGAAGAAGTATTGGATAGCAAAAGTCTGCGAGCTTGAATCGATGCTTCGGAAGCTTTAGATTACTCTGTATAATATATGCGTGAATCCCTTGTGTGATTTCCTAGCTAAAACTGTGCAAAATGCTTAAAGATTCTGGAATTCGAAAAAGCCTGAATTAAAATCATTCAGGTTAAACGACAAGTTGTTTTGGTCTCCAAGGTGATCCATTCCCCAAGAGTTGATCCCAGGATCGTCAAAAGCGAATATACTACTGGCTAGAGGATCAACATGATTCACACCAGACTGGCAAAACCCGTTCATAGCTATCCTCAAACTTTTCGCGACGCTACGAAGAGGATGTTCAGACTGTATCCGTGTTGAACAAGTATCGAAGACCTCAACTAAGCGACTCAGCGCTCCAGAGACCTCGTTTTTGTCAAGATAGCAAATCGTAGATTCCTTCTCCGACGCCTTGATCAATGTGATAGATGCAAACGCAATCATGGTACCAAAATATGAGGGTAGATATTCTAGCCGATTTTGGATGTCTATTCCAAAAGCTACAGATCGGACGATAGATAAGGCACTGTCAAGAGCGCAGCGTTCGAGCCTCTCCTTCCCATTGAACGTTCTCGATGATCTTGCATGTCTCTGGGAAGAGCCTCTGAAGGAATGAGAAAATAAGGATAACTTCGCGCATTGAATATATAAGTCGAAGAGCTGTTGATAAACGTCGCTAGAAACGGCGTTAATGGTGGAGGTACTAGCTAGAGCTGAGCGGCACAAGTCAAAACAGTGACTGAGAGATTCGACTTCGGTCACTCGTTCATTGGTAATTGAAGCCTCGGTGTCCGCGCCGAAAATATCGAAGACACGGCCCGAGATGAACCAAAGCTCGACTTGACTTATAAGTATCTCATCTGCAGGAACACAATGAGGGCTTTGTAGAAATGCCTTTGGACTTTTCAGCGAATGGAATTCTCGTGTCATCGGTGGTTTTCCATAGGTCAGAGAGCAGTGATGGTCACAAACGTAGACCAAGAAATAGAGGCGCGTACGTTCGTAACATTCTCGTTTTGCATGTGGCATTTTCGTGATACAACGGTGGAGATGCAAGTCGTTCGCCATACGAACAGCTACGAACCGGTTCAATTGTTGTGGACCAGATTGTGAGGATTTGGGGGCATACCTAATCCAATAAGTGTCGAGGAGACTTTATTTAGCCAAAATGCTCCAATGCAAAGAGCACGAACATCGTCGAAGCTAGGATGTTGCGAGAACAACCTTCCCGAAACTTCATGGATAAAGGTGTCATAACACCTTTTGTGGCTTACTGAATCTGCACAAAAGGAACCTACAGCGCATATGGCAGCCGTTAAGAGTGAAGACCGGGCCCGGATATTGGCCAAACAATCGTTCTCTGCAAGAATTTGGTATATGCAAGGTTCCATGGATCTTTTATAGACTGAAAAATACTCTTCTGCTGCTTCCAGAGATATAAGCCCATTACTGATTAAGTCGGGCTTATGATTAGAATGCATGGCGTGCTCGGTAAATGTGAGGCTTATGATTGATGATCCAGGAAATGACCCCAGGCTGCAGGAGAGGTTGAGTGTGACGTCGCTCGCGTTCTCGGTGCGCGGGGACGAGACAGTAGAAACCTCGAGAGTCGGTTCTAAATTATTGTTCGACACTGTTGGTGGCGAGGTTTGAGATCCTGGGGTTGAGGTTGGAAAACCATTGTCTTGGTTTGTACCCAGTCCGAGTGCCTCTTCGATTTTTCTCATCCTCTGCTCCATACTCTCTTGCCATCTGGATTCGCGATTAGAAGTTCAGTCCCGGCACTCTTCTACTTTAGATCGATGTAGCTTACCCTGCGTCATTTTCCAGTAGCATCTGAAGACTCTTGTTCACCGTACACGGAAGACCTCGAGTCTTGCAGCGACTGCATGGTGGATGGCCATTCAGATGGCATTTTATCTAATTTGAAAATCAATATCGGAGTCCAACAAATTATAGGGTCCTTTACCTTTTGTTTGCGGCAGGCTACGCAGGCTGTAATCTTGCGTGAGATATCTGGAAGCTTTCTATCACCGAACGACTCCCGTAGAGCCATTGCTGCCGAGGGTACAGCCATAATGAGTATAGCTTGAATGTTGGAGTATGAGCAACAGTGGAAGATATATTTAAACAGAAGCTAAGACGAAGGAGAGTGGGATCTAATCGTGTTCGGACTGTTCATCACCTTTTTCACATACCTAGGTAGTAACGAACATAGATCTATTGGTTGTACTGTACTGACACAAAGAAAGTTCGACCGGAGCATCCAAAAAGTCCGCTGGGACCAGATCGACGATACTTGACAGTTGAACATGACGTTTGGTAGAGTTTAGGCCACAAATGAGTCGAGATAAACTTATCACGTGCGACTCCCCGCAGAGGACGATCAGCTCGTCGGCACGAAGACCGATACTTATCGGAGGTAGGTAGTCACCTGTGTGGATGCCCATATAGTGTATAATTCCAGGGCGTGGACGAGAAGTGAACAGGAAAATACGGGCTGGGGAATTGATGATTCGACGAAGGATTCGAGCGACGGGTAGGTGTTGGTAGGGTATAGGTACTTCGTAGATGCATACCAGGCAGGTACCTAGGGCATTCAAATAGACGGGAATTCTTCGTGAACAAAGCACGTGCTGTCGTGAAAATCCTCTTCCAATCTTCTCCCGACTCATGTTTGTCAGGAAGATAGTAAACAGTTTATATACGATTCACTCACTTCATCATGAATGAAACGCCAGGGCTGATCCATGTTGAATTCATGCTCACGTGCTTCCCCAGGCGATCCCTGCAGTGGGAAATTGTCTTCGCTTGGCGCCTGTGACGGCAACCCGCCTCGTTAGTTTACATCGCTGCGCCTGCCACGCAATAATAGAGGCTGCAGGTTCCTGTGACTTCGACCAAAGTTACACTGCGAACATCACAACTATGGCTTCTGTTACTTCTCTCGATAGCGATATGCGCAAATTGCGCTTGGACAGGTACACAGAATCCGCGGCAAATGAAGCTAGATCATTTATCGAATCTGTCCTGGGAGAACCCCTCTCCAGTGGAGATCTCCTGGCAGGTCTCAAAGATGGAGTCGCGCTTTGCAAGTATGGCACTATACTTCAACTCCGAAGATGGAACAATGGCTAATAATGTTGCATTAGATTGGTCAATCTTGCTGTCCCAAATACTCTCCGGTTCAAAGCGAGGGCAGTAATGCCTTTTGTTCAGATGGAAAACATTGCGCTGTTCCTCGAAGCCTGCCGAAAGCCTCCTTTTAACCTGCAAGAGCACGATATGTTCCTTACAGTTGATCTGTACGAAGCCAAAGATCCGGCGCAAGTATTACAATGCCTTGGCGCATTTAGCAGAGCAGCAAACCGAATCAATCCCTCACGATTTCCGACGCCAATAGGTGGTAAACGCAACGGCGTTATGAGTCCTCAAAGCACAGGACCAGGTCTCGTTGGTGGAGGTAGCTATGGAAATCGTGGACGAGGAGTTTCAAATGCCAGCAATGGATCTTCGGCTTACGGTTCCGGCGCCAGACCTGTCAGCTCATTGACACCTACGAAAACTGGCGATTCGAATAGCGGCAGATGGAGTCCTACCAAAGGAGCAGGGCCACAATCGCCATCAGTGAGTAGTTGGAGCAAAAAGGCAGATGAAGGAGCTACGGCCCCGGCATGGAACATCGCACAGTATGGATACATGGGAGGTGCAAGTCAAGGCAATTTGGGAGTGTCATTTGGTGGCAGACGGCAGATAACAAGCGCTGGTCCCTACGTTCCGAATATGGCGGAAAAGGAGAAGCGCAGGAAGGAGAAAGCGGCTGAGGATGAGCGACTTCGAATACAGGCTGAGGAGGATGAGCGAAGACGACGTGAAGAGCAAGCAGCAGAGGAAGAGCGTGCGCGAATCGCGGAGGAGCAGAGATGGGCCGAGGAAACGAGGAAGTTGAGAGCACAAGAACGACTGAAAGCCGAGGAGGAGAAGCGGAAATGGGACGAAGAAGAGAGGAGATGGCGATTGGAGGAGGAGAAGCGACAGAAAGAAGAACAAGAGGCCGAGGTTCGACTACAAGAAGAGCGAAAGCGTTTGCGTGGAAATAGCGATGCTCGACTGAGAGGTCAATTCTTGAGCCAGTACCAAGCAGAAAATAGCGCTCCAACCATTGGTAATGGTTCCGAGAGCAGCCGGATTCAAGAATTGGAGCGAGAGCTAGAACAAGCTCGTGAACGAGAACGCCAGTATGAGGTGGAGCGACAAGCTAAATTGAACCAACGTAATCGCCGAGTTGTGGAAGACCACGATTTATCTATGCGAATGAAGGAAGAAACCCAAAAATCACGAGCGAGATCGCGAAGTCGACCACGAGCACCATCAAGGAAGAATAGTGACGAAGTATGGCGAGAAGATGAACGGGAGTATCTCCGAAAGCAGTGGAACACACAACACGATGCTCCACCACCATCCAAATCTCCTCGTCCGCTTCCAGAACCCACTCAACCGGTTCGTCTCGTAAAGAATAACACAGGTCCATCATCACGTCCGCTCCCCGACCCAGCGAAATACGCTGCACCTCAGACCTTCTCTCCAGGCGCAAGCCGTACAGATCGCTACCTAGCTTCCAATCCTGCGCCGCAACAGTCCCAGCCGATAACCACTTACTCCAACGAGATTGGTGGCTTCGACAGCGCTGCAGAACGCGATGCCGAAGATCGCCGACGAATGGCTTCACAGCAAAAAACTAAAGCCGGAGGCTGGGCATCGAAATCTCTCCTGGAAAAGGAAATGGAGTTGGAGCGTCAACGGCAACAGGAATGGGAAGAGAGTCAAAAGGAGTTAAAGAACAAGGTACCACAGGGAAATGGTGTTGATGGTATCGGTGGTGGCATTGGAGGGAAATGGGACGTTAATCAATGGACGGGGTACACAGGCGGTGATGGGCAGAATAGGGGTGCTCAGGGCATTGGTGCAGGGAGACGACAGATTGTGGGACCTAGACCACCCCCACCTGGCCGTTGATTGTTGCAAATGGGCCGCTGTTTTGTATTTGTGGGAGATTCTTGTTTGCATCCGTACTGGGTATGCACTTGGCCTTTGGGAATGAATTGGAAATGGGTACAGCGGGTTTGGGGCTGTTCGGGTTGAGCAATTAGAATGAATGAATGATGATAGACGAATGGATGACTGACTGATGCTTGTTTTACAAGCCATGTACTTGAAAGTTCTTGCAAAAATGAATACATTCAGGATATGCTTTTGAAGGGAGGTCTACGAGAGGGAAAGTGCGTCCTGATGACTGGAATCAATTACAGCAAGTGCTACACGAGAAGTTGAGAATCTCATGTCTTGTATTATGTCGTGCACAATTTGCGATCATTTGGTATTGATTGAGCATTTCAAGCATTTCATCAGGCAGTCAGTAACCTTTTTTTAATGTTCTTCTCTAAACATCCCAGGCCCGCTCAATGCAGCCTCGATTGTGAGCTGCTGTATTCTATCCCCGGCGGACTCAATACACATCTATACCTACCCTTTCGCTACAGTCAGATGCTCATCATCATTAGAATTGCGATTCGTTTGGATGTGATGAAATGTTTGTGATTAGTGCCTGCACTTGAAAACAGAGGATGATCTACTGGGAGTCATGCTTGGTTCCATGTAAACATTTACGTTATGTAGCACAAGCGGATCGAGACTAATGATAAAGTGTGATTTCTCTCATGAATTATACAGCTCTCAATTCTTAGACATATTGTATCGTTTCGTTTTCCTCTCTGTATGTTTTTACTAAATCTACAACGTCGCTATCGAGATATCCTTCAATCCAAACCATGATGTCAAAATCAACAATAGTAATGGTCCCTGGAGCTTGGCATAAACCCATCATCTATTCAGACGTTGCCTTTCATCTCTAGAAATACTCCTTCCTCACAATCTTGCTCCCGCTTCCCGCCGCCGGAGCTATTCCTCCACATCAAGACTTCACTGAAGACGTGACAGACATCCGAGACTGCCTGAATTCACTCACTTCAGAAGGAAAAGACACAGTTCTCGTCGTGCATTCTTATACCGGGGTTCCGGGATCCGAAGCGTGCAAAAAATGGGCGAAGAAAGAGAGGGAAGCGAGGGGAGAGGAGGGAGGTATAGTTAGATTCGTGTATTTGGATTCCTTTGCCATGCCAGAAGGATTTCAACCTACACCAAGAGGGGTGAATGATAAGTTTCCAGGGCGGATAAAAGTTGATGCTGAGGTGAGAATGAATATCTTCTTTTACCTCTCATCCTTTCCACTCCCGTCATGAGACGCAATCCTTTCTATTTCTTGCCTTGAGATCCCCTTCGAGCACCTTCCTTCCGATATAAATGATGCGCAGTCACTCGCTTATGCCGTCATCTCCTGAATTCTACAAGCAAACTTAACAAATGCGTACCCTCCAAAGTCAGATATTTCACCTATGAGTATAGTTATAACTGGTTGTCAATTCCACTTGGTTTGACCGCAATGTACTCACTGAATTGAAGCATCTAATTTAGTTCTATGAGCTGAGCCTCGATTGCAAAACCTTCAAACGCCACAATCTTGCGAATTCTTCCACCATTTTGGACTTCTAATCCTTCGAATCCGGATTCGGCATGCCCTCCCCGCTCTTGCTATGGTATTGTTTCCTGAGGAATTGTTCTACTTGAATATCGTGTTCAGGTCTGTTTGGAGGTCCAGAGGGCTTCACGTCCTTTTCTGATTCGCCCTGTTCATACGCCAGTTGCTGTAGTTTGCTGACACCTGGAATTGTACCATTACCCTCTCTGTGTCTTTGCGTTCAAAGCGGAAGGCTTTCTCGGAGTTAACTCAGCGTACCTTTTTCGACATAGGTTTGCTCTGGCTCCTTTGGTCCACCAAACGCAGCCTCGTTCAACTTATCTTTCAGGTCACCCTTCTTGACTGTATTTCCATGGGCATCCTTCTTGAAATTTGCTCTGTCGTTATTTGAGTCGTAATCTCCTTGCTCATCGGTCCGGGATGTAATTGTGTTCGTGACAGATTCGTACGCCAAATTTACGGTGCTCTTGATGTTATCAACGGTGGATGGTTGGTTCGACATGATGTAGTTCCACGGGTTCCAGAATTCTGTAGTAGTGTCAGCGACCGTGCTTTGCATAATGAAATCAAGCTGGCACAGACTTACTTGAAATTGAGGTAGAGGAATTGAAAGAGCTTGAGATATGCGACGAAGTAAGAGACAGATATACTTGAAAGGAGCCAAAAGCGCCCGGGAAAGGCACTACCTTCAAGACTGATGATTGAGGGAGGGCGCGGCATTCCCCACCTGACGTCAAGTTCCAAGAAGTTGGAAAGTTGTGGCGGCACAAGCTCGAAAGCTCTGGCCATTTGCAGAGATGCACAACTTTGTCATACTTCGTGCAAGCCCTGAAGCCAATTGCAGGTATATCGTGATGGTATAGGTATCTGAAGAGGCGCGCTCGATGCGAATTGACACTATCTTGTCCTTTGCACAGCCACCTGTGGCTTCTCGAGCTAACACCGACAGGGCTAGGAAAGCTATGACTTCACTCCTTCCATCAAGCTCAGTCGAAGCGCACTTCATTACTTTCAAGAAGCGACATCAAACAGAGGGTCTTCTAGAAAAAGTATAAATCGAAATAGACATTATGAATTCTCTTTCAGCGTATTGTATGGTTCTCAAGTCCATCCAAATTGAGCCCGCTTTCCCCAATTCTTCATTCAACTCTATTGCCTTGCTCTTGAGCTTTTTCGCTCTATTGTTCGTACAAGATCTAGATACACTCCATCCCATAAGCCTAGAGATAGGTTGCGATATTCCATGTTATTCTCAACTCCCAACTTCCTTCGTAAAAGCATTGTCCTGCAAACCCAAACTTTTTCCAGCCCTGCGTACAATTTGATGTTAGCACGGTGCACTCGTACATTGCTTTTGACTTTCAAGTTTCCAAGAATCAGAAATTCATCTCTCAGCAAGTCTGATGTTTGGAGGGTGGATTCTCACATAGCTTTTTTCTCTCAATTCTTCTGCAGTGATGTTGGGGAGCAGGAAGGGTCATTTGTCAAACAATACTGGCTGGTCATTTTTAGTCCGTTGAAAACTTTCTCGCTCACAAGCATGGTGCAGATAAGGTATTATCTCTGTTTCTGTTTCTGTTTCTGCGGCTTTCGGGCGACTTTTCCCTCAATCTTATTATCAATGATGTACCAAAAGCTTGGGGACAATATACTTCCAGCTCAGTCCTGCCCTTGAAACTACGGTTCTGCACAATTTTATGAGCCAATGTGCCACAATATTTGAGGGATTGTACTTACAGTTCTACACCTAAATCATTACATATATATTCTCACTCGAGAATGTCGAATTGTGGCGTTAGTATTAGGACCGCACTTATCACATGCAAAGGCACTGTGCAAAAGAGGGACAATATGTCAGTCAATGCCATACTGGGCTCTTCTCCGATGTATTTCGCAAGTAACTCCTCAAAACCGTTAGTCAAATGTATTGTGCCAGGAACAGGTACTTACAGTTTCCCTCCCATTCCTCCCAATTTGTCCCTGATGCTTTTCAAGCACTATTAGTTAATGACCCAACAGGTTTGGGACAATTCTCTTACGATCTTCCTCCCCATTATCTCTAATGCTTCTCAATCACCGTTAGTTAATACACAAAGTGCTTAAGGACATTCAACCTACAATTCCACCAAAGTCTTTCCCACCATCTTCCCCTCAACTTGAGTTCTTAGGTTAGTTTCGGACATTTGAAAGGAGTGTATTGTCCGTCTTACACCCAATGACTGCATAAGTCATTGTGTCTATAGTAGACACACCCAGCACACGCTCCCCGGTAGAGCCCCCCAACACGCACGCAGAGCGGAAATGCACCGCCTGCTGCACAAGTAGTGCAGTTATTCTAAGTTAAGTCAGCACTCAATGTCTGACAATTGATTTCGAATATAATGCATTTGAAACGTTTAAAATTGTCAAACAATACTTGGAACAATGAAAAGCTCCAGTCAAAGGATGTATGATGGTGTACCTTACTTACCGGAGAAACTGCGCCTACACAATAGGCAAGGCTGCCTCTGATGTAGCTGGAATGGCCCAGCGACCCTCTGACCGGTGCCCGGAAGCCGAGCTGGCGTCTGATTGGCCTCCTGGCCAGGAGGCGAGATTGTGCTGTGGATCGTCGTCCACGAAGAGCAAGAGCGAGGAGCTGCCTGGTCGCGGCATTGGGAGCCTGATTGTTCCAATTAGCCACAGCACCTGTAACCGACGCTGGGGACTCACGATGCCCGCTGGGTTGTACGGAATTGCCTGTAGGCCTTAGTTTAGGTATTTTATGCGTACTCTTTATCAATTGGACTTACGCGAGCGCCCTGGAATTGTACGAGTCAGCTTGAGTACTTTTGAGCAGGAAAAGTACTGTACTTACGGCAGTCGGCCATTGGTTGGGCTTTCCAGAAGGTTTAGCGCAAAGTTCTATATCGAGTATAACTTCAAACTTACATTTGGGAAGAGAGTCTGTAGATAACTCATTAGTTATGAACGTCAAAATTCTCAGGACTCGAACTTACATTGGCTGGGATCGAACCGGCTGCTGCATTCTAATTGTACCAGTTAATGAAGGGCATTCCACACAGGAGATCGAATCGTCTTACGTTCTAAGTTTGTATGTGTTAGCTTTAATCCTTTAAATAAAGAATGTCAAGGAGAATATCGATCTGAGAGCGCTGTTGCAAAGACGGAGGAAAACCATACGCAGAAGTCTATCTTTGTCTCATCTTGAGAACCAGTTGTTTATTGACGAACTGAGGAGGATCTGGATAGATGGTGATCTCTTGCTTGGATATTTTGTGCGAGAGGTTATTTGTGTAAAGGGAAGGAATTGCTTTGTGCGAGGGTAGTATCTAAGCGAGGGCAAGGGGCCTTAAGCGATAGCCAATAGGGGCAATCAACGTTATGAGGGATCTCCACAAAACTTCCTCAAAGGCCATACCAAACTAAGGTAAGATGGAGTCTTATAGCAATGCTGCAGATATAAGAGATGAATGCTGCTGGGCATTTACTCCGATTCTAGTTATATGAATGTAAGTTGTGCTTATACACAAAGGGAGATATTCAGGGGAGTTCTCGCAGCAGCAGGGTTAAACTCCATTAGGCGGAGCCCTCAAAAGGCGGGTGTGATTGCAAGCTAGAGTTGAAAAGTGAACATAAGGCATATTAGGTCCCGCCGCGGCAGTACTCCTAAAGAGCGGAGGTGAAGATGAGCTGAAGTTAAAGTCGATCCAAAACAATGTCGGATCTCCGAGCGGAGTGCAGCGCCACTAAGCGGAGTTCTCAATAGGCGGAGGTGAATGTGAGCTGAAGTTGATAAGGTGAATCCATAACACTGTCAGGTCACCGCGGCGGGATGCAGCACCCTTAGCGGGATTCTCAATAAGCGGAGGCGAATGTGAGCGTATATTCAATGACAAGGTCCGTCCCGCCCCGTCCCACCCTCGCTTCGGAAAGTGAGTTCAAAGGGTTGCCTGGGTTTGTGAAACAAAGGTATTCAGGAATAATGGCTTGTAGATGTCTGGCTTTAACCTAAGACTCAAAATAAAGGATAGGAAGGAAGAGCAGAAGAAGGAAACTCAACGTTAGATAGCCAAGAGGGGGGAAGGGGTGTGGGCGCCACTGCTCAGTAGAGACATAAAGGGTATAGCTCCACAACGGAAGGTGAGGGCGATTTGATGTTTGGTTCAATACAAATTTGTAGGGGCAGGGACGTAAAGGGATGCTCAAGTTTAATAACGGGTCTGCTCTCCAAAAATATAATATAAAAAGAGCAGCGTTGTTGATTTGTACAGTACAGACAATGAAATAAGGGATACTTACTGCGTTCATATTGAAGTTGATGTTTTTGTTGTTGCTGAAGAGAAGCTTGCAAGGGAGAGATTGAATTTGATTTAGATCTATCTAGGTCAACCGCTGCTGGATTGGGGCTCTGCCTAATGCGGAAGGTTTGGAGACTGAGGACTCGAGCATATCTGGCATGCTTCGTTTGCTAGTGTTCGGTACAGTCACTTCTACTAATAGAATGAAAGGGGGACAAACGGGAATCTGAAAATGTCGTTCGACTCGCTTATGTACCACTTGGAGACTGGAGATTGCTGCTTCATATATGCAAGCTATGGATTTGTTCAATACGAAAGCAATAATTTGCAAAAGCTACAGTCAATAGCACAGTCAATAGCACACTACAGTCAACTGCTTTATATAAACTTTTTACGTATATATACAAATTGTAACGATCATAGGTTAAAGAGCCAAGCCACGTGACCTGAGCTTAGCGAGCACTAGTGCCATCTGAGGCTCTGGCGCCAGTATATTAGCTAGGCGCAACCCGCTCCCCCTTTTAGAATTATCTTAGATATTCTTGAATATAACTGTATGATTCGCTCTGCTCGTTCCTCACACAAATACTATTGAATATAAAGAATAAATATACTATTCTAGTATATTATGTAAAAGGAGAGTAATATCTCAGACTTTAACAAATATTATAAAATGGTTTCGGATAAAGAGGAATGAAAGAATACACAGAGTATGCTATATTATGTTTGGTTCCTAGCACTATACTCGTAAAAAGGAAGGTGTCAAACTCTTGAACGGATATTGCAGTCTAAAGTCAAATAAAGGAGTATATACACATATCTATACGATGTTTGTCTCCTAAGAATGCCCCTTTTAAGACACAACTATCAAGCTCTTGAATGAACATTATATCTCAGAATCAAATGAGAGTGCCTATCAGAATTACGCTTGGAATCTTGGGCCCTGATACCCACTTTACTGAAAGGAGAGGAATCAATTCTTTGACGGAGATTCCTATGCACAGTGTTAGGGGCAACTGTAAGAGTAGGAATATGAATGTACTCTCACTGTGCATTCCTATCACCACACTTTTGGGAAAGAGGATGTTTAATTCCTGGAACAACTTTTCTATGGCCGTCAGGAGTCAAGCGAGTTTAAGCGAGTACACAACCCTAAGAAGTTTGTCCTTACCTTATCTCTAGCCACGATCTGAATCACTGTGACCCTGAATCTCGAGGACAAATGTCCTGTCTTAACACAAGCCTTATTCTCGTAATAATCTCGATCGTTATTCCAACCCTACGTCCTCTAAAAGGCCTACATTGTGAGGTAGCGTTCCATATTAGCCACGTGACTTGGATTGCATGTTATTGGAGGAATTGGGTAACAATTAACACACCCTACATATCAACTCATCATCCTATACATTTAGCTGCAATATCTACACTACTTTCCATTCCATCGAGGATAAGTAGCAGGAAATATTCCCTTCACATCAGCCATGATCTGAATCGCTGTATATCTCCCCTATTGACACGTCAGTAGGAACCAGATTCGATGTCGAGAAGGTGTACTCACAACCCAGCGGCACATGTAGAAGCCAATACCCGAGAAATAGAGATGGGGATCTGTTAAAAGAAGTTAGCATATATCCTTCCCATCTCATCCCTCTGGAAAGAGTCTGACGCTGTTGACGACAGATTCAAAAGCAGACGTGAGTCAATTCACAAAACTTCCCCACGCTATCCTATTTGACACCAACATAGGAACAACTTGATTCTCTCCACGAGCACAATCTTATACCCGACCTAGCCCGAAACAACACACTCAATTGCGAAGGGAGAGACCAGAGAAAGGATCGACTCACGACCGCTCGCAGTAACATAACCCGGCACCTCACCCTCCTCGTCTACCCCAAAAAGACTAACATTCTCCACCACTCTCGCGCTCTCCTTATCCAAAAACCCACTCTCCATCCACCTCTTCGGCAAGTCCACAATTTCATACCCGGTCGCGAGCATCACACCTCCCGCCTCAATCACCTTGTCTTCCCCTCCCTCAATATCGCGAACAACCACACCATTTTCAACGAAACCCTTCGCCTCACCTCTTGCAATCTTGATCCTGTCACTGAAAACAAGATCAAATGTCTTCGGTTGATCCATATAAAAAGCTCTTCCGCGCTCCTCATACGCTCTAGAAACGAGGCATGGTGTCCGATCAACCATGTATCCTTTGCTTTTAAACGCCGCGTAGCGATTAGCTTGTGATTCTATTATTGCAGCTAACGCTCCCCTCGCTAGGTCACGAGTGACGGCTGTCGGCATACTGGTATTAAGGAAGTCTGTAGTATCGATAGATGTTTGGCCGTGGTACCGCATCGTGACCATCGGGCCGATGACTTCGAAGTCCAGTAGGACGGTTGGGCTGCGCTGCAAAATTGTGACGCTTTTTGCTTCGCTCAGAGCGAGGTTGTGCGCCACATCATGAGCTGAATTACCTGAGCCAACGATGACGACGTCTTTGTTTTTGTATGGCTCTGGAGTACGATACTCGGTTGTGTGTTGTACGAGCCCTTTGAAGAGATGTTGATCGGTCATTATAGGGAATTTGGGATTCTCTGGTGAGACGAGGAAGCCCGTTGAAATGACGATGTTCTTGGCTTGAAGTACAACTTCCTTCTTTGTGTCGACATCTTGAACTCGGACAGTCCATAAACTTGTCTCCCCGTTGTAGGTGTTACTAACTACCTTAACGCCAGCGAAAACGGGGAGCTTGAGCGTCTCGATAGCTGTGCTGAAGTATCTCGTCAAGTCGCGGCCAGTCAAATACTCTGGATACCCCTCACTTGGAACAGGAAACATCGGAAGCTGGATCATGAATGCCGGGTGGTGTAGCGTGACGTTCTCATATCGTTTCGTCGACCAGTTTCCACCAGCTACCGGTTCTATATCGAAAGCAGCCACGTCTACACCGATGGAGTCAAGCATGATTGTGTTGGCCAACCCGCTGCAGCTGGCACCAATGACAACTGCATCTAGAACGCCTTGCAAACAAGGAAGCCCTTGCGAGTGCGGTTTGCCTCTCTGTGAAGCATCGACCATCGAATGAGATTGGCGAGGTAAAGAGACAAACGGATATTCCTCGGGCGACACGACAGCTGTGGCCATTATCCAAACCTTCCACTGACCATGCTTCGGCACTAGCTTAAATTGCCCAATACACCTCGATTTGGGAGCATCCATTGAAAATCTGAAAGGAACGTCGAGTGAGGCCAATTGTGGCGCCATACGGACAAATTCAGCTTCCATATCCATGGTGTTATCTTTCTGAGAAGCAAAGTCGGAAGGCCGCGTGGTCTGCGAGAGTGTCTTCCATGCATGGACAATATCTTGCCTCCCTTTCAAGGTCCGCTTGTCGAACGTGAGCGTCAAGCTGTCTCTCCACCAAGAGTCATCATCGAAAAATCCAGCAAAAGTCTGCCAGTCTCCCCTCTGAACAGCATTGGCGAAGCTCTCGAGAAAGGCGACAGCCTCTTTGGAGACATCGAGAGTTGATTCACCATCAAATGTCGGAACATAGGGGATACCGGCAGGCAAATCGCCAACGTGAACGCGGGGTCGTTTCAATACTTCAGTCATTGTAACTGACCATCGAAGCATCCATCACGCAGAAACCCGACTATATATCCATTTTTCAGGTCCTCGAGTCGACTGGTCTCGCTCTGGCAAGACTTTCAGCGATTCGCCAGCTCGGATTCTCGTTCCAAGATCTCAGCAAGCTTTCCCCACAACAAAACCGCCAAGATTGAGAAGCATGAACACAGTCAGCACTTATATCGTATTGCAAGGTTATTCATAGCTCACACGATGAGTTTGGAAATTGATCCCTTGCCATTATTGGCCAAAAACAACAAAGAAGATCTTGCTATGACCTGTATTTTGGCGCGCTTAAGTAAGGAAGCGGATGCAAAGGCGGAAGCGCGGGAGCTAATTAATGGCGGAGGATGCCAAGCAGCTCGGCTGTGACTCGCAATGCTGAGCTGAGAGGGAACTGATTGCGAGGAGGTCTTGATCGAGGGACCATTTGACTGTTTAGGATACGAGACCCAATCAGGAGTTATTCAAAAGTCCGAATTTTACAGAGAAGTCTAGCTAGAGCGACAGAAGGAGTAAGCAAATGAGAAATGCAAAATCACTTGACTACAAGCAACAGTAACTAAGAGCAGAAACATGTGATTCTCGAGTATGACGCTTATGCATGTTTGTAATCAAATGGCAGTCAACTGAATCCTAGCTCAACGGCGCCGAAACCTTACGGGTCCTTTCTCTTTAGAAATTGCTTTTGCTCGGCTATTGCTACAATTAATTATCGCAAGAAACCTCATGATTTTTCCGTTTCTTTGAAGGAACACTAGCTTTTGGAAGGGGAGTTCTTTGTTTCGCGGGTTCGACAGGCCGCAAAAGGCGGACTTTAGCAGGGGCACACACGATCCAGTCTCCACCCGGTGGTTTGAATTTAACCCCAACAATCATTGTCATCAATATAGGCTTTTCCTCAAGGTCTCTATGATTGAGTCCAGGGCCTTCTAGCTCCGGGTTGTCCAGCGCGTGAAGTCTGGTATCAAACAGCTCTCCGATCTTCGGGTTGATGGGCGCGTAGGTTCCCCTGTAAGCAAACATCCTCATGTTTAAGTCAGAAACAATACCTGCGATCGAGACGTGGAGATCATGCGTCTCGCTGTTTCCACCAATGAGTGAATGCATTGTTCCATTGAGTTGCTTAATAAAAGAATGATATCGAAGTCTTCGACGCTCTGAAAATTCTCTCACGTTTTCGGGCTTTTCCTTCATGGTCCGGATACGGGTATCTTGCACAATCATATCTATCAAATTAGATGAGAGCCCAGCTGGATATGTTAGTATGTTTCATCTGGGATGCCGCCGAGAACTCTTACTTGGAGAGAGTCCTTTCCTCAAGGTTGATGCATCTTCGAATGGTGAACCGGACTCGAAGAGGTATTGATTAATTAGGAACATTAAGATGCCTTTGATCCAGACTGCATTTTCCGTCTCCGGGCATATCATCTCGATATGTTTTGTAATCGAAATGCCCTCGCGAATGCCTAGCAATTGGCGCACAACAGGGATCAACGGATCATCGGAAGGTTCAGACTCATAACAAATGCATGGCATTTCCGGGAATGGAATCTGGATGTGTGGAGGGGGTGCTCTGTAAGCCATCGCGATATATTGAGAAAGCACCCCAGAAAGCTCAGCTAATGGCCTACAGATCTCATCCTGATGATCAAGCCAGTCCTGGCCATAGATTGGCAAAGTCTGAATTATGTTTGCCGCTATAGAGGCTTGGCCATCTTGCGTGCTCTTCGGTGTACTGGTGGGAGGTTTCTCCGTCCTATAACCCTGGCCAAATGAAGAACTCTGCGATTCTGGAATTAAGCTAGGTGACTTGTGCTGGCTGAGTACGAGCGTCGTCCTAGGCCGAGCATGGTGGTTAGATTGTGGTGGCTCCGACGCTGAGGATGAGAGCACGATCTCGTCTTTCAATGCGTTCAATGTGACCGGACTTGGTGAAAGTGGATCGGGGCCTGCTGACCTGGTATGTCTTGGTTGAGGTAATTCTTCGGATATGTACCCATTTGTTGTCTCAGAGAGGAAAGTTTCAGGGTTGATCCCTTTGGTATTGACCGCAGCCTTCGATATCTTCTTGCTTGCTTGCTTGCCAGGCTTGCTGGTTTTCCCACGTGATGCACGAGAGTCGTCGTTTGAAACCGGCTTCTCTGTCTTCTGCGCTAACTCCAGCTGCTTCTTCGCTGCTCTTGCTTGTCGAAGCGCTGTTTCCAAGACCTTGCCCCACGGATGCTTTAACTTGCCTCTTATGTCAAAACATTCTGGCAGGGTGACACAGCGGTGAGGGGCAGCGGGAGTAAGAGCCACCTCTATAATCCGAGAATAAGGAGGGCCGTCCGCTAAATCTTTTTCATGTTTCGCACGCGTCTCGGGTTTAAGTGATTGTAGGTATTCCTGATCAATTTCGATAAGAGATTCAAGAGCATCCAAGGAAGGCTCCTGTGGTTCTTGGAGAGTGTCGGCTTTCATGTCGGAGAGATTGAGACCGTTATTGTTGATTAAACGTGACTCTTGAGTACGTCGAATAGATGTTGACCTACCCATGAGCTCGTCATCACTCATGCTCATGTCGGTGTTGAAAGAGTCACGTAACGGAGGCGTTTGTGATTGATGCGTGACTGACATTGGTTTAGCCATAGTAAGCTTCGAAGGTAGAAGCAAGCCCAGGCTGACATCGAAGATGAGCGTGATAATGTACTGCGTAGCGTAAGTGCTTGGATAATGCGGGAGGAACTATTAAGGGACAGTTGTGACCTTTTCTTGGGTGTCTGACCAATTAGTCGCGTCGCGAAGGAGATACGGGCACGAGATTATCTGAGTAGAACGTGCAGCACAGTGAGAACGCTCAAATGAGCGCAAAATAGACTGGTGTTATGTCTAGCGCAAATTTTGGCAGCAAAAGGTTGAAATTTCTTCAAAACCGGGGCTTTAGGCTTTTGCCTTTTGTCTGTGTCTGTTGGTAGGAGGTTGTGTCCAGCTCCCATGTTTCAGGCTCTCCCATTCCAATTCTGGTAACGCCTGTCATTGGTCGTGTCATGTGACACGCTCGAATGGGCAGCATATAAGCGTTATTAAGTAACGATTACCTGTTTAATCGTTACCCGAGCCTTTGACTAAGCATTGCTATGTGGTGTGGCGGCATAATAACCCGTGCATTAATACGCCCAAGGTCACGTGGTCACGTGCGTGTGGTTAGGCTCCCGTTTGGGTGGTCCAAGCAGCACTTTAATGAAACGCGTCCCGCGTATGGAAGCTCTCCTAGGGAATTGGCAAGTCCTTTGCCTTCATCACCATTAGGGCAGGGGGTCCCTTTGGAACAGTTCCGTTCCGTTCCGTTTTGTTCGTGTTCTGAAACCGTTCCGTAAGAAAGTAGATGTTTTAAAACATTTTATTACTAAGCCTATTTTAAGTAATTAAATGTCGGATAGCACGGTGATATCTTCCCTAGTAAAGAAGTGATAAAGCTTACCTTGAAGTGGTTTAGCGGCTACTATATACGGCTAGCTCGGTCACGTGCACCATTTGGAACAGAACAGAACCACCTAAAATGGAACAGCCCTGTTTTAGAACGGTTTTTTACGAATGGAACAGTTCCAAATCCTGCCCTAATCACCATTGATCCCGAGCCCGTTCATGCTCAGGATACCTAGCCAAGTTAGGCTAACTTCTGCTCTGCATTACGCGCCAACGCGCTTTCGGTCATAGCATGCTCTCCTCAAGCATTCGCGGTAGAGCAACTCGGGGAGGCAAAGGTGACTTCCCTACGAGTTGTCCATAGGTACTTGTTAATTATCTCTAGCGCGTGGCGGCCCTACCCCTCGTGAGGAGCCCGCGATGGATGCCTCGACGATATCGTCAAGCTCTCCTTCACTCACGCGCCCCGCAACAGCCCCAAAGGATAATGCCTCGTCAACTGTAGGCAAGCTGATCGTGGGTATCGACGTTGGTAAGTCAGCTTTTTGGAGCAACGCTTCCTTTGCTCGTTATCTATATATACTCGACACAAGAAGGCGCTCCACATTCATCCACGCCCTTCTGCTCCAGCTAGGCCGTTGTCCCAGCATGTGCGGCTTGTATGAGAGAAAGTATGCTAACCCCGAGGCTCTATTGTATAGGCACAACCCAATGTGCAGTTGCTACTGCTGAACTCTTGTATTCCAAGCAAAAAGGCCAACAGGTTCAAGCTTGTCCCAGGATCAAGCTCTTTGAGGGTTGGCTCGGATTCTATATGAACTACAAGCCAACTCCTCGAACAGCTATGTACTATCAAGACGATGATTCTCCTTTAACAGGAAATGACCTCGAACAGCTTTTCGCTGATGTTAATCCCAAGGTTTACCGTCCTGACCGACTGATTCGGCTCTGGAAACTCATGTTTCACCACCACCAGAATAAGCCTATCATTCAGGACATCCAAGCTCGGATCCAAAAACAGCTTGATAAACTTGGAAAGACAGCCGACGATCTGATGAAAGACTGGGCGAGACTGCTTCTCGATCAGTTATTTACCGACGGTAGTGGTGTCTCCTCCCTGAGACAAAACTATGAGAATTTCGATAAGCTGGATCTTGAGCTTGTCATTGCCGTGCCTCCAGGACGCTCTACGATAGCTCATGAGCAGGTTCTGCAAGCTTTCGTACAAGGTCCAATTAGTTCGACTGCTGTATCACTTGAGTCGGAACCTGCAGCTTTATTCCGCAACTGGGTGCATGAAGGTGAAGATGACCAGAATGTAAGCATCCCTTTCCTTTGTTCCTCCTCTTCGTTACTTAATGGATTTGCTATGTTGGGATTCCCTGCCCATGTTTCATCTTCTTCTGCTCTTATTCTTTACAGAAAAGATGATACTAATTCGTTGCAGTGGATTGTGAGAAGCTCTCTGTTTTGTCAAAAGTGCTCACTAACAATACATTGCTAAAGGTTGGAAAGCGATATCTTATCGCAGATGGCGGAGGAGGAACCTGTGTCAGTTCCCCCAATCAGTTAAAGATATCGCTAACAATTGTAGTGTTTCGTTCGTTTTAGGTTAGATAGTCTAGAGCCACTTCGCTTCACGCAGGAGTTTTCTAGCGAGAGTAAGCATTCTCACCCTTCAACTTACTCTTTGAATACTGCAACTAAGTACAGATTGTTAGGCGTCGTCTGCGGTGCAGAGACGATATCTGATCTCTTCGAGAAGTTGATAGCAACAAAGATAGCAGACGACTGTCTAAATCGAGATTGGTGGATTGGTCGGATGCGAAACAAATTCGACGCAGAGTACAAGCTTTTCGTTGGTGGTCGAAATAAAGCACCTGTGTCCTTTTTAAGACCCGGTGCCAAATCAGAACATGACTTTATAACAGTCACAGCGTGAGCCAAAAACTCCTTCCTTAATATTATTGAAATTGACATTAGACTTAGTGACGAACTCCAAAGTTGCTTCGCTCCATGCATTGCAAAGCTTGGGGAAGGAATTAGGCGACAACTCGCTCAGGGTGAGCCAGTTGATTATATCGTCCTTGGTGGAGGGTTGTTCCAGAATATGCATGTTCTGAGCACAATTAGAGAAGAATTCAGCACCGTGAAAATCCTAGAGACATCAACACAAAAAGGAGCAGTGGCAAAGGGCGCTGTTCTATCCAAAATTTACGACAACTTCACCTTGACCTCTGAAATTACAAGAACCAGAGCAAATGTTGTTTTAAGGGAAGTGACCCCACAGATGAAGAAGTCAAAATTGTATGAACATCTACATATTAGGACTGGGGACCACGACCAGAAGCAGTATTTCTGGGCAGCGGAATATCTCGTGAAACAGGGTGACAAATCAGTCGCTCTAAGGGAAATCTCGACAGAATCAAGCGCCAAGGACGCGAGAGTGCGATACGTCGAGCCTGGTGATACAGACCTTGAATTTTCTGAGAAGATTTTGACCTTCGACTATCGACCGGGAAGCGATAGCTGGGCAGCGTATCGTAATGATGGGACTTGGATGAATGAGCAAGGCAAACAAAGCATGAAGACCCTCAGTATATGTCGTTGATATGCTAATAGTGCGAAGTACCAGAGCCGGAGCATGTGGATATTATCACCTGGACCCCCCTGGCAGAAGACACCGAAGCCGATCTCAACGATCTAGACACGATGCTGAGTGACGAAGGTATCATGGTTCGAGTCCTCAGATACTCGATTCAAATGCAGATTAGGGAAACCGGAACTAAATACTGGGCTAAGATGTGGTCCTCAGAAGAGATGAAGAGAAAGACGGGCGAAAGTGTTTGGTCTCTGTCACAGCCAGTTGACCGAAAGCCGCTATTTACCCCTCAAGCGATTTCACAAAGTCTCGCTAATAGTTTTGATCTTGACACTGGCGACCGTCAAAGGACACCTACCGCATCCCATGTTGCTCAGCCGTCTAGATCTGAAGTGCCGGTGCCATCGTTAGTACCTACTTCTAACAGAACTAATGCCACAATGTCTACTCCCCAACAGCCCAGAAGACTTTCTAGCGCTACTAGAATCCAAGGAACCAATTCGCATCTATCGGCTTCCATGACCACGTCGAAAAGACATCAGGATACTGAAAGCGGCAATCTATACAGCCCTGGAGCCATGCGTAGCAATGGAGGTAAGTTGATCGTTCCTAGCAGTGTCAAATCCTGATTTCTCCGATTACTGAGCTTTATCAGGCTGTTGGACATGCTTGCTCCGGCATAATGATTGCAGTAAGCAGACGCCGAAATGTAGTCAATGCGATCGTTTTGGACTTGAATGCGATTATAAGCGTCCCCGCTGGTGGTATGACAAAGAACTGAAGGAGGAACAGAAGGAAAAGAACAAGCTACTCGTGGAGCAGAACAGAGCAGGGCTCTCCTCAGTCAAAAACACACAACCGCAATCGACGGCAGCCAAGGCGTCCGGGCAAGCATCCAAATCAGTAGGTTTCGCAGACACGCTAGACTAGAGGATACTAACGCGCATCGACAGCCCAACAAGAACAGAAAGCCCCTCCAGCAATTAAGCCGAGATGATTCTTCAACATCATCTTTGCTTAGTATGGGTGCCGATGACCCGATCCCGTCCATCGAATCATTGAAGAGATCAAGAGACAGAGATCAGCAAGACAGGAGAGGAGATACTCCCCAGTCCAAGAAAGCACGACTCAACGATCTCACACACGGAGCAAATAGTATCCCTTCCCACAACCCTGGCGATGCACAGAGGCGGAAATCAGATCGAGCAAAGGTGCAGCGAATGCCAGCGCCTGAAATGAGAGCCTGGGGAGATATATCAGAAGTCGATATCGAAACTTTACTCAAATCTTGATCTACCGTTTCGTCCTTAACCAACTCTGTCTTAAATAATTCTGACTTCAATAACTTCATAAATTCATAACTTCATAAACACTTCACAAATACTTCACAACCATTTTATACATGTTTGCGCCACGGCAAAAGGTCGGATGGACCTCGTACCTCGAGCTCGAGCAAGAAATGAGCTCAGGTGCACCTGAGCTGTTTTCTTTTTTGCGACATGCAACAAAGCTCCCATCAGAACAGAAGGAGAGTGGAGTGGAGCCTTTGTGCAACACTTCATAAAAGTACGGCATGGCGAAAGGTCGGGCAGTTTCTTCTCGCTTCGGCCATTCTTCTCGCTCAGGTGCACCCCAGCTGTTCTTGTTTCGCGATATGTAACAAAACAAGAGAAGAACTTCATAATTCATATATGCTTACCGAGGCCCCTCCGTACAATCCTGCCACTACCTCTTTTTTGAAATCGGAAATCGGAAATCGCAACCACCAACATCAAAATCACGACTTTTAAAGGGCTTTCTAATACATAATCTAGTTGCAACTTAATACAATCATTCTGAATATTATAAGAATTAAATAAGTCTTCAATTTCTCTATAAATTAATAGTATCGCACGATGTATAAGTGGTTAAATGCGCACCGGTACGCGCCCGTGGGTGCGAATATCGTAATATGCGCACGCGAGCAAGGGGCCCTGGCCCTAGTAGGCCCGCACTTACAATTCGCTTAGTTAGGGGCTTGCTGCCTTAGGCTATAATAAATCTAATTCTTAATAAATACATATAAAAACACTACGTTTTAAGCTTTATAAGTATTGGAATCGATTTTTTAATACTTATTTACTTACAAGAAGTATATATTTTAAAAAATAATTAAAATATCAAAATATACTTAAAGTCACGTGCTTAAAGTACTTCGAAAATAAAAATAAAAATAATTTTATTTAATTATTATAGTTAATTAAATTAATAGATTTTATTATAGAGTTTAAAAAGCTTTAAGCCTTACGTGATTTGCTTATTGCGTTATAGTTCTATAATTTTTGAAAGTTGGTGGTTGCGATTTCTGATTTCAAAAAAAAAGGTAGTGGCAGGATTGTACGGAGGGGCCTCGGTATATGCTTCATAAATAGTTGAGCTTTGTGAATTTGTACGGCACGGTGAGAGGTCGGGTGTACCTCGTAACTTAACCGAGAAAGAAATGAGCTCAAGTGCACCTCAGCTCTCTTTCTTTTCACGACGTGCAACAAAACCAAAGAAAAGAGAACAGAGAACTAGAGTGGAGCCTCGAAAACAATTCATAAATGTTCTATGCGCATTTCATGAATATTTCATGAATATCTACGGCACGGCGAAAGGTCGGGTGCACTTCGACATCGAAGAATGGAGTACAAAGGTGCCTCTAAGCACGAACGAAATGAAAACTGAGCTCAGTTGCACGTCCACCGAGCTCTTTCCTTTCGCGATATGCAACAAAAATGAATAGAGAAACAGAAGTGGAGCTTTTATAACCCTCAATCATTTCATAAATCCTTCATAAATATCATAGTACAGTCCGATGAAAGGTCGGGTGGACCTCAAACTCTAAGATTCTTCTCTTGCAACATGCAATAAAAAAGAAGAGCAAGACATCAGAACCCATTAATATAATAATATCCCATACGGAGTCTATCATTTATGAACATGCACCGCACAACACGGCAAAAAGTCGGGTAGACATCAAACGCCCAAACCCAAACGAGCAGGAAAATCAAGCTCAGGTGCACCCGAGCTCTCTTCATCTACGACATGCAACAAAACAGGACAGTCCGTAGAGTTTTCACAAATCCAAATTCCTCACAAACCTTCCATAAGGATTTTATGCCTGTTTTATGAACATTTTTGTGAGTCTTTAACTTTAAGGAGATACTCGGGATAAGGTCGGGTGGACGTCGATCTCCTAAATGGGAACTAGAGCTATCCCTCTCTTTTGCGATGTGCAACAAACTCTCTCTACCTTGGTGCTGGAGAAGAGAGGGAGAGTGGGGGTTGGGATTGGGATTGGGGGTTGGAGCGCAGGTTTCGAATTTCGAGGCTTTGATTGGATGGATGGATACTTTGGGTTGGATGTCCCTGTTCAGGGGTAATAGGTTATGTCACGTGAGTGAGTATGCGCGTTCCTCGGGCCGTTTTGGAGTTGGGAGATGTAATGGGGGAAGGGAGAGAGAGTATATTTACCGTATGGTTGAGTGAGTGGTCGCATATTTGGTATATTCATGGCGTGTGGCAGTGAGATGTTTCTCGATGTGTTATCGCTCTCAAATCGAGACTTAAAGTCGTCATCGCGACACTGTACCGAACTGGATCAAATCCCTGGACGATAGGTATGAATAAATCTAGCAAGTATCTTCAAAGACTACCCGCTCTGGTGCTTGAAAGGAATTCTCCTTGAAACTTCCCTGTATGAGACTTCGAGAAGACAGACAAAGAGTACAGATAGGAGACTACAACTAGTTCTTCATGGAGGTCTGGAAGATGTTACTGGATAGTACTCCTGCAGCAGTGTCTTCTTAGCTGCCTTATCTTCGAGCGCCATCACCTGCAGGCTGTATGCTGTGCAGGAGTCTTTTTTAAACTATATACTAGACTACACCTTATCATGAAGGCAGGTTTTCGCCTCCCGTACAAGCATTCGATAGAAGGTCACTGCTGGTGCGTCCCTAGCTGTGTGGGTGGTGGGTATTGTACTCCCTTTTTGGATTACCTCGACCGATTGAATGATCGTGGTCGCGGCACGAGTCACGAGGAGAACGTGCGTGCAGCTCTCACGTTCGTAGGCATGGCATGAATCATGAATGATTACTGGAACAGTGTTTCCCAGTATGTAATTGTTTGGTCTGTTTCAATAAGTCTCAACGGCGCCAAATTTAGATGGGGGGAAATCAAACATTGGATCATCTATCGAAGGCGGAAGGTTAGACAAGGACTCAAGAAGCAAGAGCGTGAATAAGCAGGTGTTCATTGCACCATATGCGGGCTGCCTACGAACAGCAGCGCCTCCTTCTCAATGCGTCGTTGACGGCAACCACGATGATATTCGATGATCGACTCGAGTCCGGTTCGAGCTGAGGTTGCTATTTGGGCTGCTGTATCTCGAGAAGAGACCTTTTTCCTTTGCCGAGGACTCGCAACAAGTTGCTTGCCACCTTGTCGTCATGTTCATGCAGCGCTTCAGAAGGGGTGCGCAGGCCAGCAAGATCCGGACCTCGTCGCCTGGTCGCCATTCAGGCTCATGTCCAGACTGATGCAGACGCACAGGGACAGGGCCCGACCTGGGTTCTCCCGAACCTATCGTTGAACGGGTTAGCCAGCCACGCAAGGGCAAGCACCGGCGTCAACTTTAAGTGATTTGGCTTGCACTAACTTACGCTAGCTTGCACGGTGCCTTTCTTGGCGTGAAGAATCGGGCCTGGGACGGGGAGTTACTCGACTGGGACTGGGGCTGGGGCTGGCCGGCCTGGCCTTCTCTTCTTGCGCGCCAGCGACGAGCGACATGAGGCTATCGAAAATCCAAAATCTGGAGATGCCCAAGAGGCCAAGATGCACACATGTTCTAGCTGCGATCTGGAGCTCGGCGAGCTGGTCCGATGGGCTGACCTGCGTGGGATGCATCGTTTCAGATGGGCTTACGACCGTTCAAGCTTCGTGTTAATCGTTGAATATCGAGTGTAATGCGCTTCGTTCATGCTCTCCCCCTCGTGGATTCGAGGTGCCATTGTGATAACTGGGCCATGCTGTGACACGGACGCTCACTGATTGCTTTCAGAAATGGATGGTCGTCTTGCGCCACAGGCAAGGTCGCAGGACCTTCGTACGGTCGTACTCGTCGTACCGGTCGTAACATTGGCTGATATGTCGCCTCCCTCTGGCCATCCAGGATTTCCTGGCCTGCCAGCAGCGCCCAGAAGAGAACGACGGCAGGAAGAGGAAGGCTGGGGCTTCTCCATCCTCGATAGGCTTGTGCAACCAATACGCGGCTGCCCCGTCCATAACTGTCTTGAACTGGCCAGGCACTTGAGACATCGAATTCACGAGTTTTGTTCTCAGAATCAATCCATCGTCACGTACAGGTCGCTTCAGTGGCATTGAATTGCAATCAAGCTTTCGATTCGATCTTCGCCGTTTTAGTCTCTGCTGGGTTTAGGATAGTTCGGGGGTAGAGCAAGCCTAAGCGAGATAGGAACTGGGAAGGGCAGTGCCTTGAGACACCCGCAAGATTGCATCAAGGTCCGTTGAGGAATACCATCAGCTTTTGCTCGTCGTCCTGCTTCTTCTTGATAACCTCCCCTCCTTTCTCTGCTCTCCTCGTTCGACACGACAACGGGGGCGCGGCTGCTCATTCCTTCAATTCAATTCAATTCAATTCATTGTTCAGAACTTTATTGTATCTGGACCTGTGTTTGGGCAGCTATTGTCGAAAGACTCGAATACTAATTTGACTGCGAAGCCTACAGTCCACGACCATTTTGCAACAACACGAATCGACGTCTGCAACTCATACATACCGATTCCGATCCTCGAGTGATCGGAAGACCTACCTAGCTTAAACTTTCGAGAGAGGAATTGTCGACGATTGTTCTCCAAACCTCCTTCATCTCGCTCCTTCTCTATCCAAGGTCTGCACACGCAGGTCTTTAGTTCAACAACCTTTCTACCTTTACTCCCTCGCAGCTCCCTGATTCACAAGCACAAAGAAATCGCACGTCGATTACTCGAGCAATCATGTCTACCATTGACGAGAAATCTGGAGTGGTCACAACGGCTGATGCCATTGGCGATGCACCTTCTCTGAATCAAAACGTCCTCACAATCACAAGACCATCGCCGGCCAGACAGCAACAAGGCTTAGTCCTGTCCACCATTCAAGACGTCGACTCGACGCATTCATTGAGCCCTCCTCCTTCTGCTATCCACGAGAAAAACAACCTCGACTCCCTCAACTCACCTTATCAATACTCTACTAACGAGGCCCGATCTGACTCCAAGATGAACGTCAACGTTGTCCACTCCTCCTTCGAGAACGATCTTGAGGCTCAGGGCCTGACCCAGGAAAAGACCCAGGCGAGTCAGAGCAAGTCAAATCTTATCAATAACAAGACCAAGTCATGTATCGATCCAGCTTGGCCAGGCCGGAACCACTTGAAGATGCAGAAGAAGATGGCCAAGCGCGACCGCGCCTGTTGCAGACCATGGGCTTCGTTGAGCAAGAAGACTAAGGGCATAATCTCTGGAGTTGTCTTTCTCGTTATCTTGGGTATTGCCCTCGGTGTTGGCTTCGGAATCAGCTCACGGGTTGGTGGCACCATTACCACGGGCAATGGTCCCAACAAGCCGATTAATTCGAAGTAAATGTTGACCAGGTATGCGCCTATCCCATATCCCACTCCTGCCGCAGAGCCTAAACATTCCCAGTGTTCAATCTCGACGACTCGTCTTCATCGAATCTTCGCGCATAGGTCCACGACATTCACCTTCCTCTTTTACGAACGTCCACGATCTCGATTGTCGCTTCGACACCTTTTCTTGTACATAATTCGCAAGCGCCTCTGCCTCTGCTACCTCGAGTCCCATACCCAATGTAAGGCGTTCTGGCGTTCGGCCCAAAGTCGCATCTGGTATCGATCAGTCGATTTCTTCCCGACCGATACCATCGATTGAATGTATCTCCAAAAATCGGCTCCACATGTGCATATGGTGGATAAATTCGCAGCTGCTGCCTCTGGTTCTTTGTTTCTCCTTGCTGTCTCTGAAAGATAGTCTTTCTTCATTGCCTGGCCTGGCTCTTTCGAACTCTTCTTGTAGCTTGGAGGGGAGGAGGATTATATGAGGATAGAGAGTGGAGATATGGATAGATGACGGTTATATCCAGCCATGGAATTAAAGACAGTGTTCTGTCATCACCTACCACTATTTGTCTTGCTCTCCAATTCGTTGACCATCGGTGAAATACTGCCTTTCATATTAGCCATGGTCTGAAATGAACTAGCATTCCACAACGAGCTCTCAGAAGTCATTCGGATGATTTGCACTTTCACGGTAGACTATAAGACCAAGAAAACAAACAGGAGAAATGAAAGGAGGGAATTCTCACCTTATAAACAGAAAAGAACTCAGGTTTTGTAAGCACTGCTCCGAGTGGGGATTAAAAGCGATAAACTCCGCCGCGACCGGTGTTTGGGGAAGGCCGAGACTTACTTTATGCAAGCGTTATGCGAGTTATGCACGTGAGAAACCCAAGCTGGATTTGGCCTCAACTCTTGCAAGAGATTATTTTGCTACCTGGATACATCACGAGTGTGAATACTCAGATTCAGTCGCGGTTAGTCGTGAGTCTATCTATGTAGGTTTACAATGACTTTGATGTACACTCTTTTCGTTATTTCGCACAAGTTAGTAATTGCTTCGTCTTTCACAGAGAATCATCCCGCTCCCAACTTCTCGTTAATTCGTTATTGAGAACTATTCCCTTTAGCTCTAATATGGCCTCATCAAGTTATGAGAGGAGATATCGAAGTTGCGAATATGCACACACAGAGTTACTGCAATTCCTCTCTGTAATTGGGCGCTGCTCTCTTGCCGCGGATTCGTGTTTACTCCACCGGATTGCGCGACATCAACTCCGCAAAATGTAGATATAGAAAGTCTCAACGCATCAAATGGTCTTTGGCATATCTCTATGATTTAAATCCCCTTGTGAGCTATACAGAAGCGTATAGTCGACTTCGTCAATATGATGTTCCCAGGTCACAGGTTCAACTCCATGTCTTGGTTTGGCGTTACACTTCTCCTTAACCTGGGTTACTTTCCATTAGCACTAGCGAACTGGAGATACAAAACACGTCCAGATCTCTCTCCACCCACTCTAAACATCACCGTACATGCAAAGTCCGACATAGGCCCCGGATACCTCTTCGTGGCACCTTACTCGGCACTCCCTTGGAACTCGCCGCTTCCCCACGGTCCCCTCCAACCCGCTCCCTACATCTTCACTTCAACCGGGGAGCTGGTCTGGTCCGGCTTCGGTTATTTCTCCAACGCTTTCAATTTCCAAGCCGGAAGATACAAAGGCGAAGATGTCCTTTTCGCTTTTGAAGGACATAGAAATGGGGGGAAGGGACATGGTCATGGACATGTGAAGATCTTGAATAAGAATTATGAAACGATTAAGGAGGTGAGGGGTGGTGGGAATGCGTTACTTGATTTGCATGAGTTGAAGATTGTGGATGAGAAGACGGCGTTGGTGGAGAGTTATGGGCCGACGCCGTTTGAGTTGCAGGAGTATGGTGCGGGGCCGAGATCACAGTGGATTGTTGATGCGATATTCCAAGGTTAGTATGAAGCCTGAATATATCGCTCGCTGTGCTGACTGGTGGATATAGAGATCGATATCGAGACCGGTCGACTTCTCTTCGAGTGGAATAGTCTCGATCATGTGAAACCAGATGGTAAGCCTAAACCTTCTTTTCCACCCTACAACACGTTCGAGGCTATAACAAAAGCTTCTTCTTCAACATCAAGCTCCATATCAACTAACAACACCCAGAATCCATCAAACCAATCTCCTCCCTCAAATTCGGAACCGGCCACAACAGCTCCTCCGCCCTCGACTACTTCCACCTAAACTCTGTCGACGCCGATTCCTCACACAACTACCTCATCTCCGGGCGCCACACCTCCACGCTCTACAAAATCAACGGTACCACCGGTTCCATCATCTGGCGTCTCGGCGGAAAATTCTCAAACTTCACCCTCGGCCCGGGCATCGCTTTTGGACTACAACACCACGCTCGCTGGATCTCCCAAAATCCCGAAAACGACACCGAGATCATTTCCCTATTTGATAATAGCGGAGCTGAGATCAAGGATAGTGGCGAGGAGGGGGAGTATGAGAATATCTCAAGCGGGAAGATTATTTCATTGAATACAAAAACCTGGACTGCGACTTTGCTTCAACACTTCCCCGCTCCATCACGGGATATTTTTGCTGCTTCCCAAGGCAGTACCCAGATCCTCCCTAATGGCAACGCACTTATAAACTGGGGCTCTGCTGGCTCGATCACCGAGTTTTCTCCTGGTCCTGATCCAGGCGTCCTCTTTCATGCATATTTAGAGAGTGGAGAGTTATGGAGTAATAGTGATGTTCAAAATTATCGGGCTTTTAATTTCCAATGGGAGGGCGTGGGTGTGAGTGGAGAGGAAATAGCTGTTAAAGCGTTGAGGCATGGGGGGAGTACGATGGTTTATGTTAGTTGGAATGGGGATACGGTTACGACGACGTGGAGGATTTGGGGCGTTTCTGAGGCTGGTACTAAGGTAGGGACTGAGATGGGGAAGGTGGGGAAAGGGAAAGAAGTCCTCCTAGGAGAAGTAAAGAAAGAGGGATTCGAGACAAGCGTTTATGTCAAGAGTGGAAGCGATTGGGAAGGCTTTTTGGTTGAGGCTGTAGGTGGAGAGGCGAAGGTGTTGGGGAGGAGTAGGGTGGTGGGGATTGAGGAATATGTTTATCAATATGTGCCTGGGAGAGATGATTTTTTGTCGACGGAAGAGGGATTTCAGAATGCACTGGGACTAGGGCTGGGGGGGTGACTTATGATAGGTTGTTATGGGGTGGGAATCTACCCGAGATTCAGCTTCACTTATGCTCTCGCTAACTAACAAAGTACCCTAACATGACATCTTTAACTAAAATTAAAACTTTACCTACGTTAAGATAAAGAGCTAAGCAAGTTTCAATTCACGTGATCACAGCCTAATCAAGTCCGGGTTTTGTTGCACGTCGCAACAGCCCCTTCGTGTGGAAGTTCTCTTAGTGCGTAAGTTCGGATCGACAAGTTTTTGCTTGCTATGCAGTGCAAATTAGTAAAAAGTGCAACGTGCAACAAAACTCCACTACAATTAGAAAGATGAGGTTACGATATTATATATATCTATACAGGTTAAAGAAAAAGGGGTTTAAAAGAAGGGGGGTGATGGATAGTGGGCTTTGATTTTCAAAGATTGGTTTTCTTGATATTCTATTCTATATCGAGAAGACTGTGCTTTTCATTGTAAAGAAATCTATCCAATTTGTCTTCAAAATGCAATATTACAGTTTTCTCTGACTCTGTTCTCTCGCTCCTCCACCATACTCTCTTCGCAGCCAAACCAAGCTTAGTTTTGCTTATCCCTTCCAGTTCAGATTTGACCAGAGGCCATGTGAGTACAGAAGTGGGTTAAATCCAATGCTCCGATTGGTTTACGGCTTGTGCGGACACGCAAAATCGTCGCAGTTTGACCCACATCGGTACTCGGACCAAATTTTGGTTAAATCTGAACTGGAAGGGATACTCCAGCCTCGCCATCACCCCACTCTCCATGCCTCAGAGCTTTCGATACATCTACCTCTAGTTTTAACCTCAGCTCCTCCTCAAGGACGCTTTTAGTATCTTGCATAACATCGTATCTAACTCATTAAGTCAGCCTTATTCTACTTCTATACTCCTATTTGAATCAACGCTCATTCGTCAACATATACTAAACTTTAAAAAGTGTGTTTCCTTTGACTTCAAGAATTCTTGAACACATAAACTGACAAGTGAGCGAGGAAGAAAAGAAACGTTCATATTATTCATTAAGCAATGTTGATATAATCGTGAACGTGCACAGCAGTCGTGAAAGATACCTACTATCTTCTAATCCCATCTCACCAAAATCTTGACTCAAGAACTCTGCAAACCCTTCGAGTTCAAGAACTCATTGATAACAGCATAAGCCCCAGTAGCGTTATAATGCAAATTGATCCCATGCCCTGTATTCGGTTGAATATATGCTGTAAAATTACTCTCCGCCACATTCGGAAAATTCATCTTGACCATCGCAGGGATTGACGATGCCGCACCACCAGTCGCTAAACAGTCACCTCCACAAAAAGGCAAATCATTCGAGCCGGTAATGACCAAGACCGGACCTGCGAAATTGTTCATCATCGGCAAGCTTCCGAGCGTTAAGATTTCTCCCAGGGTGACAGGTTGCTTGGTGTTCTCAGCTAGAGTGAGGATGGCGGGGTCGTAATAGTGGGGTTTTAAGAAGAGGTATTTGTTGGCTTCGATATCAGAGTTGATGAGGTAGCCGTTTGGTAAGGCTTGTGGTGTAGGGAGAGAGGAGAGGTAGGAACTGAGTGGGGCGATATAGTCGACTAATGGTTCGGCGTACATGGAGAGAAGTTGTTCGATCTCTGTGCCGGTCTTGTTGTTGAAGCGCAGTGGTTGGTTCAGGTTTGCTAAGACGAAATTGCCTCCGGCAAGGAAAAGTGGCAGGAATGAGGAGTTCGTGGAGAAACCGGTCAAGACGATGGCATCGGTGAGGTTGGGGTACATGTTAGCGAGAGAGTAGGTCTGGCCGGACCCGAAAGAGTGTCCGACGTGCACCACCTTGGTGAAGGTTTGATTCACGTTGGGAAACGTGCCATTTCGGAGCATTTCTGTGAGTTGGACTGTTGCTGCAACTTCGAGGAAGCTTTGAATCTCGTTCAGGGGCTCTCCGTGCGATGAGTTGCCAATGCCGAGACGATCGATGTTCAGTGTACAGTAGTTGTACGTGTCTGTAGCAACATCTACATAGCTGTAATTGTAGTTGTTGGATGAAAGGTCCCAGTAACTGCCGCGTATTAGTATGTTCTGTTAAAATTGCTTGCGGAAGCTTACGTCTTGTCAAAGCCAATGCCATGGGTTAGGACTTGGACGGTTGGGTCTGTACTGTTGTCGTTATCGGGTCGACAGAATTCGGTACTAATATTGTAGGTTCCAGAAGTAGTGTTATAACCAGTAAGAGCAGTGTTCGTGAAGTTCCGACCTTGCTGCGTCATATTAAAAATGAAATCCGTGACTTCAAGGTTCATTTGCGGGATAGCAATGTCAAAGATTCCGGTTCGCGCGGAAATTTGAACAGGAACCGTCGCATTGATGCATTGTTTTGCAGCCGCAGAAGTTGCGAAGAGGGCCAGAGCCGCCGTAGAGTAATACATATTGCAGGGTTCAAATTACAGATTCTTCAAGAGCTACTGTTAGGGTACTTCCCATGTTTATATCAGAAGCTCATCTAGCACAACAGAGTTCCGTCAAACCTTGTGATGTCACAAACATTTACAGCTCGGCAGAGCCGTTCGAGCTACGTGTCACAACCGTGGGCCTTACGGCAGTTCACAAGAGACCAATGAAACCGTTCACGCATCCGAACCTTCCCGCCTACGAAGCAACCGTTCCTGGACCCTACTTGTGGCATCTGGAATCCGGGAAGCCGGAAGAGCATATAGTGATGATTATAAATACTTCCAGCTTATGCGATTCTCACGAAAGAGCATGTTGAGGGGATTTGGAATTTTAGGTTTGAATAATGTAAAATTAGTGATTATTAGTCGCGGCAACTCGCAGCAACGTCATGATCACCTCGAGATAATCTTTAGAAAGGCATCTCGTGACTTGAAAAGTTCAAACATTTGATACGTCGGACCTGACTTCAGGTCGCAATATTGGCGACGTGCTCTATCGTGAGTTTCCTTGCGGATAGTTTGGGAGAAACTGGAAGTTGGCGAAGGTGGGCGGATCATGTGATTTAGCGTACTTATCTAGCCCATACCTCTTAGGGTTAGCTCCTGTCGGTACGAACCACAAAAACTCGAAAATCTTCGCGACTTTAAACTTTTCTCTTCATCAAAAAGCAACAGAGCCAGCCACGACCTCCACCTCGAATTCGAAACAGTGGTGTGTTGCCAGCATTCCTTCTGGAGTGTGAGGCTCTGGAGATGAATAATTTTGCTACGCAAGCTCCTTGATAGGAAGTTTGTCTCCCGTGTGTCTTCTTAATTGAGGGCGAGGGGAGGTGAATGTCGATGATGGGAGACATATCGCTGTCCAATTTGAAGCTTATTTCGGGAATACCTGGCGCCGTATCGATATCTGATGCTATTTCCGGTCGCTGTGGCTGTCAGGACGGATTGAGATCCATTTGGAGCCAGTGAGACTGCTCTACCACGTGATATCTTCTGGATTATAACACTTGATTGCTTTTGAGGATATGGCTGTCCTTCGATACTGATTCATCGTCCAAACAATGTATACCTTATACAAAGAAACTTCCCTCTTCTGCCTTGCATATTCTAATCCTAATTATTACGGTCTCCCAAATGTCACGTCAGACCTGAAAGTCTATAGTGAGCAGAAATTATCAGTTGAGTGGTACGTTCCCAACTTGTTCCTCAAGTAAAACCAGCAAGAATGCTGTTGAGCGAAGCCCACAACACTCTCCGCCCACAAACTACCTAGGTAGGTAGAACATCTCTGATCTTGAATCACGTGGCTTAGAGTCGGTTTTGTTGCACGTCGCGCTGAATCTGTCGCACGCCCCACGGGAGATAGTTTGTCGAGTCCTTGCCGACAAAGGACGATTCAAGAGACGATGTCACGGGTAAGCGTTTAACCCCTAGGTAGGTATAGGTAGATCTCGAGAATTTTGTGTTAGGAACGTTAACTAGATTTCCATGGTGCGTAAATCAGCCCGAAACAGTGTTCAGGGAAATCAAGGTAGCGGAACAAGGATAGGTCGGATAGATAGGATATTATGGCTTTTACGTGCCTCGAGCCTTCTTTGCCTTTCATCTTCTTGTTGCTTCAAGTCTCTATAAAACGCTGCTTCCGGATCTTCGTTGTCAACAGCGTTATCTTCATCATGTAATGCTGTCCTTGTCTCTTCAACCCAAGATGATGTCGAAGATCCTGACCTACTGTCTCCAGCGAATGATTGGCCAATCTCAAAGGTTTCCGTGGAATTTTGAGGTTTTGCGCTTGATGTCAGTCGCTCGAACAGATCCAGATCCAACAGATTAGCTGATTCTCCCACAACCAAAGGCACCTCGGCGTCCAGGATGAAATCTAAGAGCGTTCAGTTGATCTCTCTTTGAAATTGCTTTAGCGAAACCTACTTGTGTCTTCAACCTTCTCCGGCTCCTCACTTCTTACTTCCGCAACCTCGGATATCGTTGCTCTCTTCTCTCTTCTCCTATGCACCATCGCCAGCAATTCAACATTCTCAAAACTCACACACTCCACTACCCTACTAATCGTCTCTCCTGCCTGCTCTCTCATTCTCAGAAATGCCACCTCACTCAGCACTGCTCGATGAACCCCTTGCAAATTGCCCTCCCTCCTCTTGAATGCCGAACTATCGCCCAGGACCCACTTTATTTTCTTTTTAAATGGAACATTTCCTCCCTCATAAACCTCTTCTCTACATCCTTCTAACAATCTGCACACATCAAGTATTCCTTGCTCGGTGGAGGCGATGATGTTTTCGATACGAGAAGAGATTTCAGGGTTCTGGGAAAGATAGGCGACATTCGAGGGTGAGGAGCGTAATTTTATCAGATATTGCAGATCTTCGGAGATCAGCGTTGTGAGGGCGATGCATGTTTTCACGTCCAGTGGTGTGTTTTTTATGTCTCTCAAGAAGGCTACGAGTGTAACGGTTTGTGAGATGGTGCTGGCGAGGGGTGATATTAAGGCCGTTGGGTCAAAAGGCATTGTTGCTTTGTGTTGTAGAGAAAGGGTTTATACAACGTAAGTGCTTCTGTGAAATATTGATGACAAACCTGATGACCAGTATAGCTGCCGTCCTTAAGCTTTGCCAGCTTCTGGCGGACTTGAAAGAAGTTCCCGAAGAAGAGTTCGAGTTGAGAAACAAGAGGCTTTGGCAAGGTAAACGATATTACCTGGCAGCCTTTGCAGTCAAAGTCATCATCGCTCCTGCGGACCTAAAGTTCGAACTTTGGTTCAATGACACCAAATATAACAGAGGCCATGACCCAATCTCTGTTGAGTGGGATGCAGCAGGTGCGAGTGCTAGGCCTAGAACAAGTGATGATCTATCGGATGAGTGGGAAAGTAGTGTTCATTTGACCGGTAGACTTCGGTAGGAAATTTGAACGTCGGAGCTTTGGAGTTGTTTTCAAGATTGCTTTCCATGCAGATAGAAGATACCCTGTTGCGAGGCGCGGATTTACTAGGAGGGGAATTTGTTAGCCACGTAACTCCGAACAAAAAGGTGTCGGGGCGACGTTTGTGAATGAAAGGCTAACGGTTGGATTTACATATTAACCAAATTTAGAATGAATAACATTCTTTTCAGTGTTTGACGATTGTAAGGAAGTGGTATTTTTGAGAGGACAATCTGTTCATTGTGTTGAGCGACTTTGCCATAAAGGCAAGTCTTACTAATTTGTGACTAAGCGCCGGTGAGCTGGTGGAGCATGATTATGTCATCACGTGATAAAGTTCTAATGGCCGTTGTAGAGTTTCTGGGATGGTGATACCTGGCTGCTGTATAGCTTGCCCAGTATTATCTTACCAAGATACAACTATAGAAAGAAGATAAATTCAATTAATTCTCTTTAGGAAATCTGCTATTTTGACAAGAATGAGAATCGTTTGACAAAGGAGAGTTGTCTCGAAGCGGTTAGCTTCTCGCTTGATGCCGTTAATATAGAGCTTTTCTCGACCTCGTCCTGCATTCTTTTCCTTGTCAATTTCATTTTCATGTCCAAGGAATCTGCAACTAGAACCGCATGCTGAACCGAAATCCTACAAAGCCCACTACAGCGGTATACTCTTCTCTTCATCCAATTCAAAATTCAAAACAAAAAATTCGCTGATGTGGCATAACCGTCACTTCACTCTCAAATTTAAATATAAATGCAACTATGACATCCGTTCATAATTTTAATTTTAAAGTTCAAATTTGCTTGACTGCATCTCATCTACAACCTCTTTCTCTCTTTTATCGACCCTGATTTACCGTCATCCTCGACAACTAACTCACCCCAAAAATCATAGAAACTCGAATCTCTGTCCGCCTTCTTCTGTTTCTGTGCCAACGGCGTTCTGTCCTCTCCTCGAAACTGTCTATAATCACCGCTCTGGTAGCAAGCTGACCACTTCTCAAACAGATTTTCCGTCGTTGGTTTGAACGGTCCTGAATTCCACCTCTCGACCGTCTCCGCATCGCTATCCTCCTCATCTTCCACCTCAGCCTGCTGAGAGAAGATCCTCGAAGTTGCTCTAGTGAGAGTGGGTTTCCCTGCTGCGGTCACGGTCGCGAGTCGTACGTTCGGATTTGGGAGGTTGATGTCCATGGGTTTTTCATCTTCCCATTCTCCCTCTTCTTCGTTGTTGTCGTTCGGGATACGAAGAAGATAGTTCCTCTCTTCATCATTAGATTTCCGCATCGATAACAACGTGTTGCGATCTTTCAACGGGGGCGTAGGCTTGATCTCGCCGTCCTCATTATCTGAGCTAGGGAACGAGAGCCCAAGCCCAACCTTAGGTCTCAAGAAATCGCCTTCGCATTCAGCGCAAAGACCACGCACCCCACGGATCCCTACCTTTCCACAGAGTCTGCATCTCTCGTCTGCAGGAGTAGGGCTGTACCAAGGACTCTTTCCCTCGCCGCTCAAGCGCCTACCGTTCTCCTGCTGTCTTCTTTTCATCGCTTGGATTGCGGCGTCATTCCGCTTTTCTTCGTCCTGGGGAAGATTATCTTCTCCTATGCAGCAAAAGGATGAAGTAGAAGAACTTACCGAGCTTTTTCGCGACGAGAGAGAGAAGGATGGGTAATGGATATATGAGAATGGGGAATGGAACATTGCCTTTCCTTTCCCCTTACCCTTACCCTTATTTCCTTTCTCCACATAAGCCGCCAATTTACTCCCTATTCCCAAACTCTTTTCTTGGTCCGCCGATCTTCGTTCCCTCGAAGATCTTTCGACTGGAAGCTGGGAATCTTTAGCTGGAGTTGATCTTGAGGAAGTCGGTCGTGGTTGCATACGTGGTCGTGGAGGAGGAGCCAGGCGTTCTTTCTCTTCTTGAGTCTTGGGAGGAATAACCCGTTCTAGCTTCCCTTCTCGGATCGCTTTTCGCAGGTCGGCGAATTGTTGTACATTGTTGTTCCCGCTCCCGTCTCCGTTTCCATTGACAGACTTCTCAATCAAAGCCCTTCGTTCGCCTTCATCCTCGTCAGCAGACACGCTATTGAGTCCCGCCATCACAACATCTGAAAATTTCTCTTTCCGTCTCAAAGTGGGGGCGACTTGAGCTTTGGCTTTAGCGTTGGTGTTTGCGCTTGGAGGTTCAGGGAGAGCCAAGTACCTACCGCTTGAATTCGCTTTTGAAACAATCTTTTCTTGTTTTCGTGCAGCTTTTTCCGCACGCTGTTGTTGGAGGATGTAAGATGCTAGGTCTTGGTTTTTATCCAGTGCTTGTGTTTGCTTGACCGATTGTTTGATTGGCGGAAGAGGAGGAAGGGGATGGGAGTGGTCGTTAGAACTAGAGGTGGATGTGAGTTTGGGCCAGAGAGTAATTGGTCTTTCGGTCTGGGACTGAGGGGTTCGAGTATGAGATGAGACCTGCTCATTCTCATTCTCGGCATGAGAACTAGATTGAGAATGTGACTGTGGTTGCATTCGTGATTTCGATTGTTGGGAAGAAGAGAGAAAAGAACCCATTTCGTTTGGTGTTGGTGTTGTGGATGTTAATGTGGATTGATGCTTCTCATCCCAAGTAACATGCTCAATAACCACTTTTCTTTTCTCTTGCTTTAATATGTTGTTGGACATATTTTATCAATATCTTCTCTTCTCTTTTCTTCTTCTGTATGTGTATATTGTGAATATCTGTCTGCGTGTATGTGCGTATTTGTATATGTGTCTATGTGTATCAATATGTCTTTATGGACTATAATGCGTTTGTAAATTTCGTGAGCAATTCATCTAGTCGAAGAAGGGATGGAAAACAACGCTCTTATATGAGTCTTTGACTCTCATTGTATGAATGAATGAATAGCAATACCTTATCCTACCACTCCCATTCATCCATTGTTCTCCATTATTCCTCATCACCACGAAACACATCACGTACCAATCATCTTTGTGACTAGGTAGTTCCCTATCTATCTTTCTCTCTTTGTTTGTTTGTCTATCCCGCCCATTGTGTAACCAACTCCATTGTCACGTCTTTAGTTTTCGAGTAATGCCATTGTGTGAATAACTCCCGTCTGTCCTCTTTGTCTGACTGAGTCAAAGCTTCGAGAATAAGACATTGAGACATTGAGATCAAGCATGATCGTTTTTCGAGTTTGGTATGTTGCTTTAAATAGAGAAGATTTCCTTTGTGCGAAGACCAATTACTCTAGAACTTGTGTTTCTACATCGTTTTAGACCTCGAACACCACGTGACGCCTATTAGTAGGTAAAATGACACGAACGAGCTTCGAGACGGCTGTTGAGGTTGAGAAGTGTCCGTAGTAGTGAAATATGATAATTCTCACTGATGCATCCCTAGCTCGTAGAAACGTTCTACAAAGCCAGGTTCTTGATAGGTATATAAACTTGATATCCTAGGGTTTTTACTATATACTGACGTCGCTCCATATACACAACCTCTATTTTCATTTCCCAAAACGTGCATTCCTTCTTTCGCCATTCTCTTTTCGACTTTCCAACATCTTTTTCTCTCCAACCTACCAATCTAAACCTTCACCCCCTCATCAACCCTATAATACCCCTCCGTCCGCCTCCTCGCTTCCTCAAGACACTCCCCCAACATTCCCTCCTCCTCCCCCATGCCCTCCCTCGGTACCAACCTAACCTTAAAATCCACCGGGATCGCCACCAACGCGCTCTTAAACTGATTATATTCCACATAATCCGTATTCGGCGGCATCTCTTCGCTCGCTACGATGCGATAGCTGGTTAAGAGACGGATGAGCGCCGTGTAGAGGAGGCGTGTAGCGATAATTTGACCGGAGCAGGCGCGGGAGCCGGCGCCGAAGGAGAAGTGTTGGAGGCCGGTGGACGGCTTTTCTGAGGCGGGAGAGAGGGTTCCGTCTGAGTCGAGCCAGCGCTCTGGGTTGAATATCGAGGCGGAGGGGCCGAAATGGTCGACGTCTATAGTATATCGCATTAACAAACATACTTCAAAGCAAAAAAAAAGTACCAAGATTTTCAACCTCTATGCTCATTCCAAACAGAAGCAAACCCCACGACAAAAAAGGTACATAGAGGAAAGAAGAAGAAGGAGAAGAAGAAACTTACCATGATTCGCCGCCTGCGCATTAATAAGAACCATCGTCTTCTTCGGAATCACCGCCCCATCCCACACCACATCCTCGACCGTCTTCCTTGGCAAACTCATCGCACTCACCGTATAATACCTCGCCGCCTCCTTAATAATCGCATTCACATACGGCACCTCCTCTCCCTGAAAACTATTCCTCCACGCATCCCTCACATCCGGATACCTCTTCTTAATATCCCTGTAAGCTTTCTCCTGGAAAACTTGTCCTTCGGGCGTGGAGAGGGAGCCGATGCAAGAGGTGAGGGTGCCGGGGATGGTTTCGAAACCGCCGGAGACGAGAGAGAGGCAGATGGAGGAGACTTCTACGTTGGAGAGTTTGGTTTCTTGGTCTTTGAGGATGGCGGCGCTGATGCAGGGTTTGTCGGTGCCTTTTTTGATCATTTCACGCACTTGGCTGAGGAGGGAGTTGAGGTAGGCATCTCTTCGATCCCGTAGGTCTTTACTGCGCCGGTTCTTCTCGTTGTTGGGGAAGTAGCGTAATATCGGGATGTAGTCTTGGAAATTCTCGCTGGCGGAGCGTAAGAGACTGATTGCAGAACCGACTTCGAGGATTTCGCGTAACATGGAGTCGTAGACGCTATCCATGCGGATTCCGTAACATAATGTGAGTGTCGTATTGAGAGCGTATCGTTGGATGTAAGGTCGGATCTCAATCTCTTTTTGCCCGTTCTGTGAATCAAGTGTGAGGTCTCGGATTATACAATAAGATTCCAGATCAAACATGTCAAAATAATCTCTAATCTTTGCTCTTCCCAACGCCTGTCCCGACGCTTTCCTCTTGTTCTTACAGCTCTCATCCCATGGTGAACTCCCAATTGTGAATCCCTGCGTGCTTGATATGATGCCGTGGAAGGTATAGAGGGTTGGACGATCAATAACAGCAGATTGATGACCAATCAGCATGCGTTTGCAGTCTTCGAAGGAGTTCACGACCACGGCTCGAGTGTTGCCCAGCTTGATCTGGAACACGGATTTGTTGTACTGCCGCCACCACTTCTCGCAGACGGTAGCATGGTCGGGACCTAAAGCGAGGAGATGGCCGGCTATGGGGAGAGAGGAGGGGATTTCGAAGATGCCTTTTATGTGCGGGATATCGGTTGCAGTTGCGAACTGGTATTTGTTAGCAGAGCCAGATGGCAGAGGAGGGGAGACGTACGTGGTACACTCCACAAAGAAGCACGATAACCACAAGCCCAATCAAACCAGTTTGGTTACTTATGCCAGGCAGGAAAGAATCCTGCTTCAGCATCTCCATATCCATGGCCATAGCGGGCATGATTCCTCGTTCCAACGAACAGTCTTCTCGTCGATAGGAACAGTTGAATGCACACGTCCTCCAAAAAAGAATACACCAGAGATAGGAAGTCGACGAGAAGAGACAGAACCAACTTACAAGTATCCCTTACCCAAGAAACCAAGCATGAAGAAAGAAAAAAATCAAATAGCATCGTTCGATACTATCCCACTTCCCACTCTTCAATCACCTACCAAGCCGATCCCATCTCATCCCATCCCATCCTATCCTCCACTCTCGTCGAGCTCAAAACAAAGCCTCGAATGCCGGCCGGCAGAGCTTAGCAGCAATAACCCCTCGCTCCCTCCCACCATTCAATCGCCCTCTCCCTATTTTCCAAAAGCTGATTCGCGAATAATATATCATTAGTTCCCCTCCCTCCTCTTCACACTTAATCCAGAACAGCAACTCTATCCGGCCTCCCTCGCAACCAATCCCAAGTGGCCCCCCTAATCCCAATCCCACACCCTCCAAGTCCGCCGTACACTGGTGGTAGATAGGACCATAAATTACATAAGCAAGATAAGGGCCGTCCTCGTCCCCATCACCGATTCACCAGTGATGTCTCGGAAGTCCTCACCCTCTTCCTACCTACCTAGAGACACATCCACCGAATCGAGTATCGATCTGCGCGCGCGGGACGGGCTGGAAACGCGACCTGTCAGATTCCCGGCTTCGTCGAGATCTTTTGTTGCACGTCTCATGGGAAATGCTGCCTCGGTCTGCTTCTCCGCGTGTGAAGTACCTAAAAGTGCGATGGGGAAATGTGGTGCGCCAGTGGGAGGGGGGCGATTACTAAGGTGTTGCGATTGGTGGGGGAGGTCATGTGCGGGATGAGAGAGAGAGGTTTTATTGCGATGAGGTTGGTAGGTAGGTATGAGAAGTTGGGAAGGATGGCTGTGTTGGAGAATGGTGGTTTGCTGCTGTCTTGATAGTTGGGAAGGAGGGATGGAAAAGGATAGAGAAATGTGATGGAAACGGAGAGCAGGAAATCAGTCACGTGATACGTACGAGACAGTGGATTGATCTAAAAGTTTTTGTATGTATTTGCAAAGAGGCCTAAATTGGCTACGTATAGTGCGACTATCGCACGGACCCCGTGTATTGTATCCATCCATGCAAAGGACGCGTGCGTCAAATCAGTAACGCCCCATGCTGTCCAGTCCGCAATTATCAAATCTGCAGTTTCCGTCGAGAAGCAGTCCTCCCAAGGGAAAAGCAAGAAACCAAATGCAATCCTGTGACGCCATGTTCATCCATAATGCCCCCGCTGATGCTCCCGATCCCAACGCCGCCCTGGGTATTGGTTTCTCGGCATGCCATGATGCACGCAGGGAATACAAGCAACCGCTAATAAAATACTGAGTAAAAGAAAGTGAACTAGAAACATGCAACTGTTAATCTCTCCTATGGAAAGGTTTGAGATTTCGAGTCGGATGTGGTGCAACCACGTAAATACAGGACCATCTAGTGCAGGTCGAGCCGACGCGGTCGACCGCTGCTGTGGTAGAAGAGGGTAAGAACAGGATCTTTAGTCTGCCTCGAAATAAGTAAGACTAGTTCCTGAGCTGACATAGAATAGATCCGAGGAATTCGTTCTCGTGTTGATTATCTCAACGACCTGGCATCCTATCATTGGTGAGACTGGTAGGTCTTGGGAATGGAGAACTTGTGAGTATTGGTGGACGGAGGTTCGGATGCTAGAAGCTCGTTGATCGAGAGTGCAGTACGGATAGGCTCTTGGTTTGATTGAGAGTTTTGATACATGCCTCCAGTATTGAGTGGTGGATTGTACTGATATCCAGACTGACCAACATGTTGAGGCCGATGGTTGAATCCCGCGGACATGGAGGTCATGGAATGAGGCCTGAAGGAACCATTATTAAAGGAATTTGTACCAAGATATCCATTATAGGATAGAGAGTTGGCATTATCGGCGGCTGCTGCTAGCACGTTTAAGTAGTTGTGGGCGTGTTGAGGATTGGCGGCAAAACGATTAGTGAAGCTGGCGCTGGAGCGGGGTTGATGCTGCTGGGCTAGCTGTTGTTGTTGTTGGAAGAATGTCTGCTGCTGTTGCTGATGCTGTTGGGCTCGGATTTGGCCAGACATCATTCTAGCACTAGAATTGGCACGCATGTGTCTAGTCTCGACTTCGAAGGGATCATTCAAAGAGTCTTCGAGATCAATGCCTTCTGTGCCGTCACTTTCAACAACTCCACAATTGCTGTTGCCATTCGATTTCTTCTTCTCTTCAATTTGCCATTCTTTTTCAATCTTGGGCTTGAGCGTCTGCCAGCCACGCTCAGTACCACCATCTCGGAAAATCCGAGTAGCGGCTTTATAAGCCTTGGTTACCTCAACGAATTCTGTGGGAATGTGAGGTAGATCTTCTTTGGCGCGCCGTGTAAAAAGCTCTTTTCGAGCGTTGCGATAGTCTTCGTGGGGACGACCATTTTCTTCGCGACGCTTGCGAACAGCACCCTCGATCTTCTTCACCGTCTCCATCCACGTTGCATTTCTGGCCTTCATCTTGTCGACCCAGTCCTGGCGCTTTTGGGTGAGCGCAGTTTCTTTAATTTGATGAACGGCCTTTGCGGAGGCATTGGCTGCAGCGGAAAGGGTTGGATCATCAACATATGGATGAGGAGTTCTGTTGTTGTACTCCTTAATGACCATTTCAACGTCCTTCTTCAAGTAATATCGGTAGAGTCTTGGGGCTCCGCGTGCGCGATCTCTTGATTCCTCTTCGGTGACGTAGTCATGAGGCTTGAGGAAGGAATCGTGCATGCCATTTGGAATGCAGGCAAGGAGATCCTGGAGGGTTTGGCGGCCGACGAGGTTTTGGCGGGTCTTCAGAATGCGGTCTTCTCGTTCAATCTTTTCCTTCCAGCAAGACCAGCACCATCTCTGCGACCAAGACCAATGAGTTCGTGAAGCCTTTTGATCGTCACACGATTTCTCTAAACATCCTTTTCCGCCCAGGAGATCATTGTATTGTCTCTCACTGATATCTAGCTTCTTCTCAATTGCTTGCTTGGGTTGTGGTTTTGTGGCCGCTGTCTCAGAAGTAGCAGCGTCTTCACCATCTGTCGTAGTAGAAGCCGCTGGTTGTTCGTCATCGCTGTCCTCGAAGTTTAGATTGACCTGGATAGCTGAAGCAGGAGGTATGTCTGCACCATAGTTCTCCATACGTTGATTGACGAAGATGGAAGAGTATTCATCGATCCAGGTCTTGAAGTCCTTGTTGAGGAGACGCGCCTTCCTAATGAAAGCCGGTGGAGTAAACTCGAGGATGCGCATCCAAAGGTCAGCGCCTAACTTATGTGCTGCCTATGTGAATGTTAGCAAGTTCTGAATACTTGCATAAGTATAACTTACAGGCTCGGCTTTGACCTCCTTCAACTTCACAACGCGCTTGGCGCCTTTGTCAGTCTTTTGCTTCTTCATACAGAACTCGTCTGATGCGTCTTTGCGCTTTTGTCCGGAAGACGCTGATGGTGTTCGTTCCATTTCGAATGCTTGCATAGTAGTACTGAAAGGGCGTTGGGTGGATACAAGACGTGTGGAAGACGTGCCTAAGTGGGTTAATTGACCGTGCTGAGAAGATGCGCTTTGAGTCGTCCGATTTTCAGGCGTCATTCGTCTATCAGCGAAAAGTGAACTGTCAGCAAAAAGTGAACTATCGGCGAAAAGCGAATTGTCCCTAGAGGCGTGCTTGTTGACGACAGTGGAAGCTCCAATAGTATCAGGCGTCTTGTTCACCGGGAGGAAGCTCTTGATAGTAGAAGAAGTGTCAGAAGGCTGAGACGGTACTGTTGAGGCTGGTTGCCCGAGTCCGGAAAATGCTCCTCTTTGAGTAGAATCTCCAATGTCGCGATGGGCAGAAGGTGGGTTTCGTGTAGAATCCATCGAAGGCGCCTTTCTCATAGGGGGTAAACGAGTTGCAAATAGACCCGCAGTGAGATCCGCTACTGGAAATGGTGTTTCACCAGATTGCAGAGATTGTGGCTGAGGGGTATTATTCGTTGAGGTTCGGGAGGGAGATTCGATTCGATATGGGGAATTGGAACCCGGAGTCAGAGAGCCAGGAAGACCGCCGCGGGAGTTTATTTCGTAGAAAAGCGACGCCCGGTCGTTTCTTGAGTGAGTGGTTATTGAAGGTTGATTGGAGTTTGGAAATATGGAGGGAAGGTTTGTGGGGGGAGAAGGATTGGTCGAAAGGAAGTTGGAGTGTCGTTTGTTTGTGGGAGGATATAATTCTGGGCGGGATGACGAAAATGCCGAAGAGTCTGTTTGGATTTTTTTTAGGTTAGCGTTACTATTATCATAAATGCACGATGTTAGAATCCGAATGTATTCACTCACAATCGCTAATCCTATTCTCGTTTCCATGACGGCCATCCATGATAATTTCTCCTAGCCGAGCATCGTGTCCCTCCGACCTCTGGACCTCTGAATCGCTAAATGCAAGTAGTGTATGAAGCAGACTGGCCACCTCTGGACTCAGTTCGAAGTTCGGGATGGGGACGTAGTAAGTTTTGTCATCTGCCGACGGAGGCGGCAGTGGGCCCTGGGCGGCTCTGAGGTATGATCGAACGGTGTATCTCGCAGCCTCTAGACCAGCAGGATGACTGAAGGCTGTATTGAGGTTTAATGGCGTATCGCGGTTCTCGGGGGTGGTCATCGAAGGGGGTTCGGCGGACATTTCTTTGAGAAGAGGGAGTCTGGAGGAGAGTCGTCGTGATGTTAAGGACGCCCCGCCAAAGGGACAAGCACACTCGACGTAAGGCCCACGATGTCTGGCATGAAATAGTCGATGCTCGGAATGCGCTCGTGGAGTATGTGGCCAAGGGATACAGGCTGTCGTTGGAGGCAGCGGTCGGTCGTCGGGTGGTTGTCGAGGGAAGTCTGAATGAGGCTGATTATGGTGGTCATCAGTAGTAGTCTGGAGTTTTGTGTCGTGACCATTTGCATCTGGACCATGAGCATGACAGGGTTGCAGACGACTGCTGTTTTTAGCTCAAGCACCAGGCCATGTTGGGCTCACTCCTCCACAGTGCAGAGTGCACAGTGCACACACCTCACACCTCACACCTCATCTCTGCCATCTCTGCCATCTCTGCCACCTCTGCTTCATCCGGCACGAACATTTTTATACACCTGGCAGCATTCGATGCGCAGCATGTCATGGCACGCCCGCCGGCCTCCTGCCTCCTGCCTCCTCCTGCCTCCTGCCTCTGGCCTCTGGCCTCTGGATGAAGAGCTGCACGACATTGCGCTCGCGGGTTCATGACATGACATTGCAGGGAGAGAATTCAATGCCAGTACGGAGCACCACGGCACGGCCTGCACCGGGTCGTGCAAAGCTGGATTTTTTCAAGCGCCTTCGAGGTCCCAACCCTGGAGGCCTAAGTCATGCTGAGAGGCAAATGCGGCCACGAAACTCAACTGCAGAGGCACAGAAAATTGCCATTACGTGAATGCCCGCAAGAAGACCCCAGACCTGCCAACTTGAGCACCAGAGACCGTCCATAGCATTTGCAGGCGAACCTTGCGGAGCCACCAACACCTGCACCCAGATGGGAATATCTGATTAATGAGCAGGTAATCCCGGGTGTATCGCGACCGTGAGAGACTGTCGGCATTCCCGACTCGAACAGTCAGTCATATTGGGTAATCATATTGCATGAAGACTTCTCATCACGTGAGGATCGCTAAAGGTGCCGATGCGAAGAGATGATATAGAATCCATAGACGAAGAAGCTAATATTCCTCCCATGACAGTCGTGAATACTAGGAGTGGGAAAACGAGTTTTTGAAGGTGAAAGATCAAGTGACACTTCTCACCTGACTTGCTCTAGCACCAAATACCTACCTAGGTATCGGATTTATTATCTACACATCTTGCCAATCTAAAGTTTGCCCCAAACGTGGGACATCGACCCAAAAACTCCATTTCTCCGTCTTCTTGCCACAGTCCATCCATTTCCAGCCTCTTTCTCCACTTAGAGCTTTTGAAGGACCGAGACTGATTTTTTCCCAGCCGATACCGGACAATATGACCATTTGTGGCTAGATTCTGTACAGGAAGAGGATTATGAAGAGTTTATATTGATATAGTGAGACGACCAGCGTTACGACCATTCTCATGGTCTCTTCATCTCTTCATCTCTTCTCAACATATACTTAATGGTAACCATGAGATCAGTATCAGTATCAGTATCACCGTTAATACGGAGCTCAAGCTCGGCAACGCGACAAAAAGACCGAGGGCGATCTGGTGGCTCCCGTGGCTTGCCTGGCCAAGTGAACCCCGCATCTGAAGAACAAGCCAGGCCGCAGCGCTGTCCAATGACAGCCCAGATCTGGACGGATCGTCGCTTCAATAGCGCCCCTCTAACCTATAACGGCCTGACCTCTTGAAGCCTTCCCGCACACAGTTTGCGGGGATTCTTAAATTTCCTCACTAACAGACTACTAACGGACTACTAACAGCAACTTCATTCTAGGGAAGCTCTCTTCCAGCGTGCCATTAGCCCCATGCAGTAACTGGGTCGCGCGAGCAACACAGCAGCGAGAAAGCGCGCTGCCGATGGCCGGAATTAATTCCAATGTGCTCCTCTGGAGGGATCCCTGACCCGGTAGGCCGATGTAGCTATGCTTACTTATTTACTGGCATGTCTTCTTCAACCCTGGTTTGTGCGATCCTCGACTCAGCATCATTTCTTCATTTCTTCCAGCTCGCGAGCCTATTGCCCCTGCGAATAGCTGCTGATATATAGGGCGCGGAGAGTTGGTATTGAGTTGAATCAACAGCTCTCGAACCTCTCTCAAAATGTTTGGCAAGAAAAGTAAGTGATTCAATCTTCCACTTTGCGCCAACCTGAAAACATGATCGTCTGACGCTTCGCAGATGGCGCGCAAGCGTCTCCTACTCATTCAGATCTCGACCCCGAGCCAGGGACTAAGAACGAGGGCAACAACTTCTATGATCCCAATATCTCGAACGCTGGCGCAGCGATCGAATATGACGAGCTCCATGTCGTCTGTCCTCCGCACACCACCGAGAAGAAGCTCATGGCCAAGATCGACCTGCGAGTGATCCCATTCCTCTGCATTCTATATTTGCTCGCCTTCCTCGATCGAGTCAACATTGCAAATGCGAAATCTTTCGGGCTGGTCAAAGACCTCAATCTGAAGAATGTGGAATTCAATACCGCCTTGACCATCTTTTTCGTCCCATATATCGTCTTTGAGATCCCGTCCAATATCTTTCTCAAGCGCCTCACGCCACGCATATGGTTGTCAACTTGCATGTTCTTCTTCGGTCTCGTCTCCATCTGCCAAGGACTCGTATCAAGCTACGGCGGTCTTCTTACCACACGCTTCTTCCTCGGCCTGTTCGAAGCTGGCATGTTCCCAGGCTGTTTTTATTTGATAGGGATGTGGTATCAACGATCAGAGGCTCAGCGCCGCTACTCATTTTTCTTCTCGAGCACGACACTCGCCGGCGCATTCGGTGGTCTTCTCGCTTCCGCAATTGGCAAAATGGACGGAATGAGAGGCTACCATGGCTGGCGCTGGATCTTTATTCTCGAAGGAGTTCTCACCTGCGTCGTTGCCATTGCATTCTTCTTCCTCATCCCCTCTTTCCCAGAAGAAGCCAAATGGCTCACCAACGAAGAGCGCGCCTACGTCAAAGCCCGCCTCCAAGCCGACCAAGGCCGTTCCGCCGCTGAGCGCAAGATCACCACCCACGACGTAGGTCGCGTATTCAAGGACTTCAAAGTCATTCTGGGCGGATTCATGTATTTCGGTATGATCGTGCCCGCCTACGGTTACGCTTTCTTCGCACCCACTATTCTAGCTACTTACGGCTATTCTCCCGTCGAGACACAGCTACATAGTGTACCACCCTGGGCGTGCGCGTTCGCATTCGCGATGATCATCGCTACCTTTTCAGATTTCACCCGACATCGCTTCCTATTCACCATCATCCCCATCTGCGTAGCCATTTCCGGCTTCGCCATCCTAATCCGTGTCCACCACAACAAACACCTCGAATACGCGGCCCTGTTCCTCGTAGCTATGGGCGCCTATTCCGCAATGCCAGTTATCGTCTGTTGGTTCAATATGAATCTTGGGGGACATCATCGCCGAGCTGTGGGAACGGCGTGGCAGGTTGGGTTTGGCAATATCGGGGGTATCATTGCGACGTATGCGTTTCTATCAACAGATGCGCCGTATTATAAGAAGGGATATAGTATCTGCCTAGCGTTCTTATGTTTAAGTGCGTTTAGTTGCGTGTTATACGGGGTGGCGGTCGTGTGGCAGAATAGAGCAAGAGATAGGGCCGTGAGAGATGTGGGGTTAACGGAATATGAGAAGACCGAATTAGGGGTAAGTTTTCCTTCCTCATTTATTCCCTTTTCAAGACGGCCCGGGAGGTTGTATAGAAAAGTGAGCACAAAGTACTAACTAGCCACAGGACATGAGTCCAGATTACCGATATCTACTTTAACCAACTAACGAGAAGGAGAACAGCTCAGCTCAGCTCAGGATTCCAACCTCTATCTAAATCCTCTATCTAGCAGAAATCTCTAATGACATCTACCAACATCCAAACCTCCATTTACCTCAAATCCTCGCAATCATATCCCAGGATTTAAGTGCTGGTCTGGTGATGGAGATCACGTGTACCCCTTTAAAAGTTAAAACCCAATACCTACCTACCTACCTGAACAACAACGACGAGAAAAGCCTCCCTCTTCCTCTCTCTCCGATTTTTAAACTTTGCTACCCTATAGACATCTCTAATACTTACATACTCAACATGAAAAAAGCAAAGAAGAGAAAGATTCGACGCATATCTATCTAGGTACCTTGCTATCCAAACCCCAAAACCTCGCCTTAGAAAAGTAAACCTCAAATACTAAATACTAAACCCTAAAACCTTAAACGCGCAAAAGTCATGCTCTTTAAATAGTAATTAGTAATGTAAACGTTGTGCTATTCAACTTTCTTATTTTTCCAAGAAATGGGTGGGTTAAGGGGTTAAGCGAGCTTGTTGATTAATTCAGAACTTATTTTACGTCACTTTACTTTATTTTCTCTTTTTATATTTTTTATATTTTATTGGCGAGAGAGAGAGTTAGGAGTTGGAATAGAATTAGAATATGTCCAAAAGCCAATGCTGGCATGAATAGGCAAGAGCTTATTGTTTAAATTATTACCTAGGCAATGCGTATTCAAATGAAACAAAGACCACACTAATATCATTATGTCAATATGTTTTCTCTATCACAAAGATCACATAATTTCAGATCCTTATAATGAAAGTATTGCTGGAAACCATGCTATGCATTGATCTCCTCAGAAGTATAAATAAATACACAAGCACATGTCCTCCACCCGATGCGATTCCGATTCCGATTCCTATCCTAGCAAATCCGCCTGTATGCATCCAGAGCCGTCTTCTCTCCTCTGTCTGTCCGCAAAGCAAGCCATCGATTGAAAGATTCCCCTACCAGCCTAACCAGCTGTGCTGTAGTCATTCCCGGGCCTTTCCTTCACACCAGATAATGCGTGCTACCTCGCCTCATATCGTATTGAAGAAAAAAAGTGCCCAAGTCCATGCAAGCAACAGGGGGTATACACAAACACTTGCATTTGCCTCTTCCTTGTGCGCCTCATATACACAAGTAAAAGTTGCGCCCTCGCGCCCGAAGCCAAGCGCCAATCACCATCCGCAATGATGCCATATTCATGATCGTATCGTGCAAGTTAGTAACCGCGCATACGTAAACTGCGCCTTATTCGAATCCCTTGCTCCTCCCAACTCAAAATACTAGGAGACCCTGATCCTTATCCGTGCCTAAACGCCGAAAAAAAAGTTAAAGGTAAACAGATACAATCCAAAACCATGAGAAGAAAAAAAGTCCCAAATCTAAACAATAAAACAGAGAATTTGAAAGTTGGCAAATTGGATGATGAAGAACGCCGTTATGATTATGCATTGCAATCATTGTGCCGGAAGCCAGTCCGGCTGCACGGTAAGTCGTTGAGAAAGTCTGTATTTCTCCTCAGCGGACGTAAGTCATAATGCGTCAAGCGTAACTAATGAGGTGGGGTGTTGGCAACCGTGGGCGTCGTACCACCGCTGGAATGATGATGGATGCTGGAAGGTCGTGGGGATGATGGAGGAAGAGATTGATGCTTGGCGATCAATGCCATCTTCTTTCTGAGAGTTGATAGGCGTGCACGGATCATTGATACAACTATATAATGTTAGATATCAAAATCGAATAAGTACGAACAATATCATAGAAATGAAAATGAGATGAGCAGATATACCTTTCAATACAGCCTGTCTATCTTCGAGAAAGATGCCATTGATAGTTCCATCACCTTCTTCCTTAGTCGTCCTCTCTTCTCTAAGGCTTGATGATCGTCTTCGTTGTGGAACCGAATCATCATCGTTCTCGAGAACAGCTTCCAGCATTCTGATAGCCGTAATGTAAGAAATCTCGCATCCTGGAAGATCCTCGTTTGCAATCTCATTGATGGCTGCAGAACGACTCATCTCTAATGCTCGATCATACATCAATTTCTCGGCAGTGATGCCAGAGCTCAATACAACACCATCAGCCGACGAGGCCCCAGCAACTCTTGATGCACTGGTGTGGTTACTTGGATGACCGGGATGATCTTCAGGCAGCTTCTTCTGGGCATCAAGGAGCTTCAGTCTCACGATTTCAGCCTTCTCCAAAACCTCGTTGAAGCGGTTGCGAACCCATTGAACAGCACTGTTGATTCTGTTTCCAGCTGAGATACTGCTGGCGGATTCTGCTCTGATATGACCTCCAGGCAGAACCTCGCCGCGTGACTTTCGGTTCCACCATCCACCCGCGATATCCATAGATTTAGCAAGCAGCGACAGAGCTTTCACGTATAATACGAGAGCCTCCTCTGATAAAGCAACAATAGCTTCAATTGTGAGACCCTCATCATCTTGGATTGAGCCTCCTGATTTATCGGCAGTCTGGCCTCCAAGACCATGATCCATAGAAGGCGCCATGGGAATGAGCTGTTTGTACTTAACTTCTGCAAATCCGTACACAACATCACTCCGAGTTGCCGACTCCTCAATATAGTTGACAGCCTTCATGTCCTCGTCAACTGGTCCGGTTGGTCTCGAATCTCCAAGCAAACCAACGGGTGTCGGATATGCTGGAAATGCACTGTATAACTGTGGAGGCGAAACACCTTTGCCAATGAGATGTGGAGACCAACCAACTCCAAATACTCTTACACTTGCCCCATGAAGAGCTTTAGCAATCGCTGAAGTTGCTGAAGGGCTGCCATAAGATTTGCCGTAGGAATTTTGTCGTTGTGGCACAACATCTGGTCTGGGCTTTCCTTGTGCTATTTGAACAGCACGTGAAGGTGACGCTTGTACTGCACCAGTTCCGGAAGTAGGATTACCCTGAGTAGTCGCTCGTCTGGCAATTTGACCTGATTGAGCTGGTACAGGCCTCTTTGTGCCTTGTAACCTCGGATTTGCCGCCATCTCGTCTGCAAAAGCATTGACTTCAACAGCTCGCTTCTCCACAAGTACATATTCTCGAGCATCACGAACAGCTTGTTCGGCTTCTTCAATTGCTTCCCTACTTTGTGGCTTTTCCATCGACTTCTGTTGTGACTTTGTATCTTCGTCGATGGATGAGGTTCGAGATGAAGGTCGTCGATGTTTGAATGTACGTGAAGGCGGTCGACTAGCTTGTACGGTCTCTGCATTTGGGGCTGTTGCTGACGATAGTATTGGTGGTCGCTTCTGGTCACTAGAGCCAGGTTGAGTGTGGTCATGTTGTCGGGGTGGTGTGCCTGCTCCTTGCTGAATGGGATCTGCCTTTTGTGGCCTTGGAGATGATGGTATTGGTCGTTCTTGCGGTGATGATGGGTATGCAGGAGATTCACTCTTAGTTGGGACTCGTCTATCGCTTCTTCTCGATGGTGTTCGAATCATATCAATAGGCTTCTGTAGGTCATCAAGTTCCGCTGGTCGGTCATCTCCCACCAATCCTGGAATTGGATCAACGACAACTGGATGTCTGAAGAAGTTTTCGAAGGGCAATCGCTCAACTGGTGTACGCTTGAGCAACGCTTTGATGAGATCCTTCATCCCTGGGCTCAGAACTGCATCTTTGGTAAATCGGATATGGTCCTCGCTCTGTTCGATCTTGCGGAGTAGTTCTACATGGTTATTGGCTCGGAATGGGGGTCGTCCAGTCATCATCTCGAAGAGCACCGTTCCTACAGACCAAAGATCGGCTTTAGCATCGTATTTCTCGTATCGCAGAATTTCTGGTGCCATGTACAATGGGGAGCCGCATAGTGTCTCGGCCAGAGACGTCGAGGGCAAGGATCGAGCAAAGCCAAAGTCGGCAATTTTCAGCATTGGTAGTGAAGTCAGGCCCACTACGGGCATCATAGCCTCTCTGCTGGCGCTCATGACTAGTTGTCTATCCTTCGTCTTTGCCAAATATTGGGGCGATGGGAGTAACAACAAGTTCTGTGGCTTGACATCTCGATGGATGAAATTTCGCTCCCTCAAGAATTCCATAGCACTCGCAAGTTGCTTTAGGAAATGTCGTACAATGACTTCGTTCAGTCCTCCAGCAGGTGGCATTGGATATTTTTGAACCATCTCCTTCAATGCTGGATTATCTGCAAGCCTGTCTCTCTTTTTGATGAAGTATGAAAGGTCCCCTAGCTCACAATATTCCATAACCAAATGTATATGGGTCGGTGATTCTCGGCAATCGATTAGGGCGACGATATGAGGATGGTGAAGTCCCTTGAGGATCTCGATTTCGCAGTAAAGGTTCTCCTTGAGCTTCTTGTTGAGCTTCGATAAATTGACCGATTTGATTGCGACAAGAGCTCCGGTGGACTGCAGATGAGCTAGTTAGCACTGCTAATCAAATACCAACTGTTTATGCTGATGAAAGTTCATCGGGAAATGAATTGTTAGGTATGACATGATGGTCTGCACATCTGCTCATCATCAGGCACTTACGTTGTGAGTGCCCTTATAGACCGTAGCAAAGCTACCTTTGCCTATTTCATTTTCAATACTGAAGGAGCCCACTACTTTGTCGCCCGTCCTCGATCGTCTCGATGACGACGAGGACGGAGGCGGTTGAGCCGCCATGGCTGCGATTCCGGACAGTGCTGGCCAGAGGCCTTGGATTTTGGCCTGCTATTGAGCTCGAGTACTACCAGGTGAGATGAGGATAGAGACTCGAGGTGATTTCGTTCTGCATGTACACAGGAATCGGCGAGGGAAAAAAATAAATGGAAGCTTGGAGAGCTTTGTGCTGGTGGAGAGGATGCTTCTGGCAGGCAGCTGAAGCGAGAAGAGAGCTTGATGGTCAGGTAACCTCGAGAAATAGAGCCCGACGGTGAATGGACAATATCGTCACGGAAACAGAGTGCCTGGATGCGTGGCTGCTAGGCAGGGCTTTCCGGGGAGGCGGCTTTGGATAGGTGAGGATGCGGTGGTCGACAAGGTGCAGGGCGAGGCTGCAGATGCCGGTTGGTGCAGGTGAGATAGTTAACGAATGGGCGATAGCGGCGCAAGTATCGAGTGCAAGTTAATGACTCGATGGAGCACCTGGAGAAGGAACAAAAGGCGTGCTACTTCGACGTATGAATGTGTGAATATGTGTGAATGGGAGAGGAAGAGGATGAGAAGAGGTCGAGGAATCAGGTGGGTGGCCGATGAGTAGCAAAGGGCAGGGCAGGATGAAATCAAGTGACTCCAACGAAGAACGCAAGAGCATTCGGGGCTAGGGCGGTTCAAAGGCACCAACCATGCAGGACTAGAGTGACTACAATGACTAACAGTGCCTAGGTTGGCGAGGGTAGCTAGGATCAGGAGGATGCCGACACCGCGCCTTCGATAAGAGCAACAGACCGGGATCTGGTTGCTTATCTGAGGCCCTTCGGTGACTCTCTGCTCGGCGCGGTCAAGGTGTCAAGGTGTCAAGGTGTCAAGCAACAAAGGTGTCCAGGCGTCTACCTAGGGAGTCAAGCGGAGTGTCAAGCGGAGAGGGCGGTCGGTGTCAAGGTGAGACGACGAACCAAGAATCAACCAAGAATCATGGCCTCCCAACGCTTTCCCCGTTGCTGTGCTCCCTTCCCCATTCCGTGCAACGCAAGACTCTCCACGGCAGGCCTCTGGAGCCACATTGGCTGCTGTGGTGATCCCTTCGGATATCAAGGCTAGGTTGGACGTGCACATTGGCTCCCCTTATTACACAACCATTGTGCCAACATCATCGCACATTTAATATTCGCCCTCCAAACAAGAAATATATCAGCTATGTAATGTCTGCTCACGCACTGCTCGATGAGGCCTCCCGGCACACCGAGCCCGTCCGGTAATCCTGATTGCCCAGCCCTGGACCCTTTGTGTTTCTTTGCCTCCTCGCTCCCTCGCTCCCTCGCCAAAACGCCATCGCCATCGCTGCGACGTCTTGCATCCACACGTTTTCGGGTCACGCTCGCCTGCAATCAGCCAGTACCGTTCTTTGTACCCTTCTGCACGGCACCCAATGTGAAGACACGCACATCTCCATCTCCGATTTGAAGATAAAGATGGCTGTCGCTTCTCACCTTTCAGGGTTCAAATGTACGTGGCAGATCCTCAGGTTGGCCGTCAGGGATGCAAAGTGTGTGCATTGCAGGGCGTCTCCGTGCAACCTCTCTATCGTGGTCTGGCCTCCACCCTTCTCAGGTGGCTTCCTAATGCTGGGGATGATATTCCGGCCATTGAATATGAGGAGAGGGCCATTGACTAGGCACAATTGTGACGTTTCAAAGCGTCGGATGTCGGGTCTAGCCTAAGCACTTTGAAATCAGTTCATCTCCTCTGAACCATAGCAAATTCAACATCTAATCATCATCAGCGATATCGCTGGGGACTTTCTGGGGGTTGTGGCGGCCCGCTGATCGTATCATGGCACGTGATCATCCAGCCACAAGTTCCGGCCGTGAAGGGCGTGAGTGGTTGCCACGATGATGACGATTACTACCTATCTCCGAGAGGCACTGTGTCACCCAAGGATTGCAGATGACTCAAATGCAGGCAGGTCTTTGCATCTCATCACATTGCACCATCTTTGACCACATACACGTGATATTGTACCTTCATTGGCCTCCAAAATTGTCCAAGACCCTGGATAATGGAACTCCATGCAAAGAAACATTAACCCTCCCCAAACTTCGCTCCGGGTATTGGTCCATCGAGGAGCCCCAAAAAGTGGTTGGAAAAGGGGTGCATTATGATATGCATGGAAGGGATCTCCTAGCCAACTCAGGGAGTTAAAAAGCTACCGAAACTCTCTTCGTTGTCAATGCAGGTTCTAGAAAAACCAATCACTTCTATAGAAAGGTTCGCATAGCATCGCATCGCATTGCACGGGCTTGATCTCCTATCGGAAAGGACTCCTGATCACTAGGCACGTGAGCTATCTTGAAGGACGTCAACTGTTGCCTGCTCAGAAGATAAGAGCGGGAGTTGTCCAACTCTTTCATTCGTTTCTGCAAATTCGTCTACCTCTAGGTATTGTTTCCAGATTCCGAGATGCAGCTAATCCAAGTACCTTGTGTGCAATCTGTACAGACATCGAAAATAATCACAATACTTATGCAAGTAAACCACTTTTCCTCGTACCGTCCTCCCAAAAACTCCAGGATTCGTACACCGCATATAGGGTATCATCCTTTCATATATCCAATCCAATATGAACGCCCTTCTCATTTTGAGGAATGACTTCGTCCTCCTTCTTTCCCTTCAAGTTCGGCAATTCGATTATCGCCTCGCTTATGATTCTCAGGACCTCTTTAATCTGCTCTTCGCTGATAACCAAGGGCGGGGCAAGACGAATGATATTCTCATGTGTAGGTTTGGCCTATACCACGTTAATAACAATTTAGCTCGTGCATGGCAACGACATACCAATAGACCCTTGCTTTTCATCAGCATGCAGAGATCCCATGCCGAATGTCCACCGGTCTTCGACTCATCGATGACAATGGCATTCAACAGACCCTTCCCTCGGACAAGCTTGATCATGGGAGACTTCAGATCCTCCAGACCTTGGCGAAGAATCTTGCCCAAAGCCTCAGCACGGGCAGTCAAATCTTCCTCTTCCATGATCTCCAGAGCACGGATGGATACCGCACATCCTAAAGGATTGCCTCCATAGGTTGAGCCGTGAGTACCAGGCTCAATAGTAAGCATGATCTCCTTTGAGCTCAAAACACAGGACACCGGATACATGCCGCCAGAGATAGCTTTTCCAAGCGTAACCATATCTGGCTTGATACCAGCCCACTCAGAGCACAGCATTTTCCCTGTTCGACCTATTCCAGTCTGAATCTCATCGCAGATCAGGAGAACGTTGTGCTTTTTGCAGAGTTCATGGACCTTGGTGAGGTAATCGTCTTCAGGCACCACAACACCAGCTTCGCCTTGAATGGGCTCAACGATGAATGCTGCAGTCTCCTTTCCGTGTGCCTCCAATGCCTCCTCCAAATCAGTCACGTTGCCAAAGTGGATAGTCTTCTTTGTGGAGGGGCAGATTGCACCAACGCCTGGAACATATGGCCCATAATTGTCGCGGGATTCTGGGTCGACGGACATAGAAATTGCAGTCATCTGACTATTTGTTAGCAGGAATATTTGGTATATAGAAACGAAAATCTTACTGTTCGGCCATGGAAATTCTCGGCGGCAGCAAAAATCAATGCTTTGTTTTGTGGGACCTTCTTGACTTTATATGCCCACTTCCTCGCAATTTTGATCGCCGTCTCAACTGCCTCTGCGCCAGTGTTCATAGGCAAGACCATATCGTACCCAAAGACATTCTTGACCTTCTCGGCCCATTTCGGGAAAACATCGTTATGGAACGCGCGTGAGGAGAGAGTGAGTCGTGAAGCTTGTTCGCAAAGGGCTTTTACTAGCTCGGGATGGCAGTGGCCTTGGTTGACAGCACTATATGCAGACAGGCAGTCGATGTAGTGCTTTCCCTCTGGATCCCACACACTGCATCCTTGTGCGCGAGCAAAGACTATAGGCAACGGGTGGTAGTTGTGTGCTGCGTATCTGTTCTCGATCTCAATTGCATCTGATGTTGACGTAGAGTGATACTTGGATTCTGAGAGCGCCGCAATCGGCTGGAATGCAGGAGCCGTGGGCTTGAGGGCGCTGCCATTGGTAACTTCTCCGTCTGCGTGGGGCGCCATGGTTCTGGATGTTTAGAATATATCTGGATAGTCAGCTTGACCTGGTCAGTGGTATTTGTGCCTTTGATTTTTGATTGTCTGTGAGGTATTTGCAGAAAGTGGAAGAAGGAGGGGTGGCGTGGGGACGGCGCCAACCTAAATGCAAAGAATGCTCAGAAGGGTTTGCAGCGATGCTAGACCTCTAAGTGCAAGTCCTTGCGATTGCTCTCTCTTATCTTACCGCATGACCTACCTCTTGACTAAGAGAATGTATGATTCGAGTTTGTGCGTTCAAACCTGCCTTTAGGGTCAGAATCCCTTGGGACATTCGTGTGAACCTGCACTTAGGGGATGGGATGAGGTAGCGGGGCTTTTTCAGCCTGGGATAGCCGGTGTGCTGCAGCCTATCAGACGGCGCGATTAGCAGCAAAATAACAGGCCCTACGATTGGCTGGCCATGCGCGTACCATCCTTAGGTAAGCGTGGCTTTGAGCCGTGCAAGGCCACAAGGCGACGGTTCTGGGTTTCTGCGAACACGTGGGCGCTCCTACCAATACCACAACTCTTCAACTTGTGGGTCGGGCGGGAGAACCATTAAGATGTATAAAATTGATTTCTTTCATTTTCTTCGAGATTGATCTTCAGTATTTTACATAAAATGAGTACAAACACCAATACGGAGCTCCAAGCTCCATCGAAAGCCACAAAAGAAGGCCAAGCACAGCCTTCCGAGTACCCCCAAGAGAATGGCCTACATCATCTCGTCAATGAGCAAACGGCTAAAGACACGTGGTTATTGCTTCTTACATTTCGTTGTATAAATGCTGCTCTTGTTTGGACATTCTTCCAACCTGATGAGTACTTTCAATCCTTGGAGCCAGCATGGCAAATGGCTTTTGGTTCTCAAAGTGGAGCATGGATCACCTGGGTAAACCCACCTGATATCTGATTTGACCGACGACTAACGGAAGCCTAGGAATGGCAACATCAACTTCGTTCCTCGTTGCATCCAGCACTCTTTGCTGTTGTATTTTATGGCGCAGATAAGGCTATGCAATTTTTGTCCTTTTTTCCACAATTCCGTGCCATGCTTATAGCTGTTCTGCCCAATATCGTCCAAGCCTACTTTGCAGCAGCAGCAGACTACTATACGTGGCAACTATCTGAACGAATCTACGGAACAGGAAATAACGCGCCGTGGGTAACCGTAAGTGAGACCCTTTATGACCATTTCAGTGTATGCTGATATTTGTCCAGCTCATGATGACCTTGCTAAGTCCCTGGAACTGGTTTTGTTCTACGAGGACATTTTCGAATTCCCTCGAGACAACATTGACGATTGTTGCGATGTATTTTTGGCCATGGAGAATGTCATCAGACACCATTCTAGGAGCTGGTAGTGATCCTTCTCAATCAAATGAAGAAGACGAGCCAACGCCCGTCGCCGCCAAGAGTTCAGAATCAGGGGTCTTCGAAACAGTGAAGTCTGTCAAACAGTATGTGCTCTTCTTCAACACTAACAATCTGTTTCTGACTATTCATTCTAGCCTTCGCATCGCGCTACTCCTTGCTGGTACAGCCTGTATTCTGCGACCAACGAATGGTCTGATTTGGTTTTGCGTCTTGATGCCAACCATTTCTGGCATGGTATCAGGCACACGAGCCTCATTTTCAGACAACCTGATCCTCCTACGCGAGGCCATTCTCTGCGGTTCAGCCATCTTGCTGATCTCAGCGCTATCAGACTACTACTACTTCGGCGAATGGACATTCCCTCCCTACCAATGGCTAAGTTTCAACATCAGTCAAAATCTTGCGGTCTTCTACGGCCGCAATGACTGGCACTACTATCTGTCACAAGGTCTCCCTCTTCTCCTGACTACCAGTCTTCCCTTCACCTTGATAGCTCTCTACCACACCACCGCACTTTCGACCCTCAACATTCGCTGTATCTTCGCATATGCGATCCTCTTTACCATTTTCAGCCTCTCCTTGATCTCTCACAAAGAAATCCGCTTCATCTACCCTCTCCTACCGCTCCTCCACATCATCACTGCGCCTACCATCGCCACCTTATTTTTCAAAACAACCATCACACAACCATCTCCAACAGCCCTAGACCGCACCGCCAAATCATCCACCAAAACACTCCACAAACCTCTACTTTACACTCTTCTCACTCTCAACCTCCTCATTGCAGGCTACACTACAACCTTCCATCAATGTGGTGTCGTTGCAGTCACCAAATTTCTGCGCAATGAATATGAACTCCTTGCTCTCGACGGCCGAGGACGTCTCCTCTCTGATGCAGATGCAGGAATCGACGACAGTCGACCCAAGAAGACAGACTACTCCGACGACGAGACGTTCGCTGCTTTTCTCATGCCATGCCACAGCACACCATGGCGCAGCCAACTTTTCCACCCTGGTCTCAAGGCTTGGGCTTTGACGTGCGAACCTCCTATTCATCTTGCTGCGCATAGTAAGGAGAGGGAAACTTATAGAGATGAGGCGGATAGATTTTACGACGACCCGCTAAAGTTTCTAAAAGAGGAAGTCGGAACGAAGGAGAGGCCGTGGCCGAGATACGTAGTTGGATTTGAGGGGATTGAAGGCATATTGAAGGAGTACTATGAAGGGACGATGAAGGGCCATAAGGTCCAGGAGAGGTGGAGGACTTTCAATAGTCATTGGCATGACGACAGCAGGCGGAAAGGAGATGTTGTTGTCTGGGAGTTCGTTGATGGAAGCCAGAGCTGAGTCGAGATTTTAGTCTAAATCGTATGTCTGTATATTGTCTGTACAGGTGAGATCGGCTATAGCATCTGGGCGCCGGGTTTTGTTCTTGTAGGATATCAAATTATGACAACTAATGTCACTCATTTCCTTCTTTCAAAACTTTTTGACGTATAATGAATGACTGTATCTGCTGTTGATTTCATGGGCTGTGGATGCTCTCAAATGGGAGTTTGGAAGTACTTAGGGGGTGATTTGTTGGATTAGGGGAGAAAGCATCTCGATTTCGAGGATTGGAAAAGTCACTATTTCGTATATGTAACTTATCTCTAATACGGTACTGAACTATGCCGTTCACACTATTCAAAACACCGACCGTCGTTTATCGAGAGGGGTATGATCTAACCTGATTTGAGTATATATCGAAACTCTCGGCAAGGCTTTGATATGAGCTGCGTCGAAACGCATCTCGTTTTCAGCTTCACTCTTGGAACAAAGCCCGAATAATTTGAGGGAAAGGAGATATGTACGTGAGGCACTGGCAGATCTCACTGTCAAAGACCTAGTTTTAGTGGTGGCCCAAACTTTGATTGTTCTTTTCAAGCATAGAAATACACCGTGAGCTCCCTGATAGCAGTGAAATTCAATGGATTCGTCAGAAGTCGGACTTATACTAACGTTTAGGAATGCGTTGTCCATTTCTTTTCGGGTTACCAGAAGCCGCATAGTGCTGCTGGAGGTGCGGATTGTCTATATTTCGCCGATGAAGCGGAGAAATATATATGCGATACCTGCTTTTACTGAAGATGCAGTGACTTGCGGTATAGGAATCTCCTTTTAAAAGCGCTTACAGTTATAGGGGAGGTATGGGAAAATAGAAATACAGATATAAACAAAGCGGAAGCCTGACATCGCGTAATGTATTGATGGCAGCATACAAGGTGTTGAAGTGGGTGCATCTCGATCTAGGTGGACTGCTGCGTCTGGGCTTCGGAATGGCGCCCTCCACTTTCCTTCCTCGCGCTTGCGGGGAATCGTCCACATTCTGCCACCCTCGTTCGGATTTAGAGCAATGCTTTTCCTAGAGGCATATCCGGTAGTGTCCCTCAAATTCTCGTATCATAGCAAGATGAAGTCAAAGGTCATAAGACCGATTTTTAAATTACCAAAATTTGATAAAGTGTGGTTCTCATCCTCACATGTTGAAGATCTCGCTTTGCGTCATCGTACCGACACCCCCTTTTGCAGAAGCGAGACGCTAGAACGGCTACCGACATCCACTACTGCACCCTATCGACTATCAACACATTGCTGCTGCATAAATATCCCCGCATCAACCATCTGAGAACCACCTCACATCGCGTCACATCATCTGTGTCACCTTTCCTTATATACAAAACCCCACCTATACCGAACTCGACCGCACGTCCCACGGCATTTCATCTTCTCTCAGCCACCATCTGCAATAAAGTCTAAATCTAACCACCAAGCTCACAATGGAGGCCATAGCAGCACTCAATGATTCCCATGGGCAAAAAATCCCATCCATCCTCCCATCTACATTCAAGACCTTCGCCCCTCTCCTCCTCGCCAACAAAGACGCTATAAAATCCATTTCTTCTACCCAGGACATCGCCTACGGACCACATCCCCGCCAAAAACTCGACCTCTACCCCAGCAGCACTAACCCCTCCACTGCACCAATCCTCATCTTTCTCCATGGCGGTGGCTTCATCCGCGGCGACAAGCTCTCCCCGCAAGTCCCAGAATCACTCGTTTACGCCAATGTCGGCGCCTTCTTCGCGACCCATGGTTTCACCACCATCTGCATGAATTACCGCCTTGTGAACGCAGGCGAGAATTGGAATGTCGGCGAAGGCGCCAAGTTCCCTAGCGGAGGCGAAGACGTCGCTGCCGCTTTATCCTGGGTCGAAGGAGAGTTTGGTGGGAAGGGAGAGAAGCGAGAAGTGTTCTTACTTGGCAGTAGTGCCGGAGGAGTGCATGCCAGTACGTTTGTTTTTGGGAAGGAGTTTGAAGCGCACAGGAAAGAGTTAGTTAGTGGACAGAGGGGAGTTGTCTTGAAGGGTTTAATCAATGTTGCTGTCCCAGTGCATTTCAAAAAGGCGGAGCCGGCACGAGGGGAAGTGCTGAAGGCGTATTATGGTGAGCCGAAAGAGATGGAGGAGAAGAGTGTGTTTGGGTTGTTGGAAGCTATCAAGGAGAGCGGAAAGAAGAGAGAGGAGGTAGCGGTGCCGAAATGCTTGGCAATGCTGGGAGAGTTCGATCCGGTGGATGAGATTGGGGAGCCGATGGAGGATTTTGTAAACTTGTGGAAGGCGACTTTTGGAGACGGTATTGAGTTTTTGAAGATGGAGGGGCATAATCATATTTCTCCACCGTTGTCGCTGATGAGTGGTGATAAGAAGGGAGAGAAATGGGGCGAGGATCTTGTGAGCTGGGTTAAAAAGCAGGTTTGAGAGTATGGAGTCCAAAAGTATAGTCAAAATTGAAAAACTCGAATTTTGATATCTATAGTAGGTTCTATATGCAAGGGTATCTTTTTTCCATCCAAACTCCTCGCTATGCTAACTAATTAAGACTTATAATGCCTCAAAAGAATCATTCAGATACCCCACAAAACTTTCTCCGATCCTCTTCACCGGCACAGCATCCCTCCTATTCAAGCCAATAAACTGCCTCCTCAACCTCTGCAGCGCCGGTAATCCCACCTCTCTCGCCGGCAAATAAACCACCAACTCCTCTCCCCCTCCCTCATTCACAATCACCTCCCCTCCTCCTTCTCCAGGATGATCTTTCACCCATTCCAACACCCTATTCAAAACTCCCTGTGTCGTCCTATCCAACTCGTGTAGATAATCCGCCGAACTCGACGCCTTTAAGACGGTAGCTTGATTAGGTCTCACTAATTTCTTGCCTCCCTCGGCATCGGAGCCGATCATAGCATCCCAAATGGCGTCGCAGGGAGGAGTATCGTCGTCCCAGAGAACTGTGAAGAGTGGCGAGTCCCATCTTGCGAAAGCATTGGGCTCTTCGTATCTGAAGACCAGGTTTTCCCAGTTTTCTCTTTCGTACGGCTTATCTTCCTCTTTCACCTCTTCCTTTCCCGTATCCTGGTTCGCATTGATATCACCATTCTTTCTCTCAGCCTCTTTCTCCAGAACAGCAGCGAGAGCGTCTCGGCGTGCTAACCTCTCCTCATTTACCTCTCTCGACTTTTCGACAGGAGTCCCAATATGCACGACGCAATGCGTAGTCCTAACCGCTTTCGCCTCGCAATATAATTGATATCTCCACCCCTTGATATAATTCCCGCCATCCAAAATCACTACATCTTTGGCACTCAATACCCTCTTCACTTCTCCGAATATCATTGCGCGTGCATCTTTTTCGGAACTATTGTTCGAACGTTCATTCTGGGATTTGGTATCGAGGTTGTAGACTGAGCGCTGGATAGAGAGCGCATGATCAGATATTAAATGCACGCGCAGGGAGGAGGATGGGTGGCTTGGTGGAAGTGAACCGAGACGTGAAGTGAGGTAGGAATGGAGTTGGGAGGCACGGTGGGTTTTGCCGGATGTTGGGTGCCCGGTAATTATTATTAACTGGGAGAGACAAGTTAGAGTTTGTTTTCGGAGGGGAGGGTAGAGCGTTACCTACGGGCATTGTGAGTGTGTTTTTGGTTGAAGATGGAGTGAAATGGTGGGGTAGTTTCTTGGAGGGGAGAAATTTTGGCGTGTTTGATTTGAGGTACAAATCAGGTCTAGCGCGAATGGACTAGTCTTGGAGATACTTGCAGAATTATTCAGACATCCTCGGTCCCTACTGCATCTACACCATCTTTTTATCATTATCCTGCTAGCTACTGCCTTGCTAATACCACATGCTTCTCTCTTTTTCTAGGAATTATCAATCTAGAGGAGGGTCTCATTGCATGATGTCTTGTTTGACAAAAGTGGTAGCTCCCGGATGTCTGCAAAGCGCTTGACTTTGAAAGCAACAGCCAAATGCACATTTCATTCACAGTACCTATCACTCCTTTCTCCCACCAACCCTCCTCCACTCCTCGAATAATCCTCTAAACACCGCCCTTCCACCACTATCCATCTCACCTCTCATAGCATCTCTCCCACTCTCGTTCATCGTCTCAAGCACTGCAAACCAACCCGGCATCAGCGCTTCTCTAACCCCACTCTCCATCCTAACATTCAGATCTAGTTGTAGGTAAATATATTCTTGTAGAATATATTTTGTCCATTGGGCGGACATGCGTTTAGCTTTGTCTTTGAGAGAGACGAGGGGATTGTTTCTGCCTTGTGAGAGCGTGGAAAGAGGTGGATCGGCGATTAGGAGGAGAAGTTTTGTGAAGTGTTGTGCGTGGGTGAAACTTAGGGGCTGAAGCCAGGAGGGCGGTGATGCGAACTTTGGTTTAAGAATGGCTGTTGATGAAGTGGCTGATGAGGTGGTGGGTATGAAGAGGCAGCGGAGGAGAGCCTGCATGGCTTGCTGTGTGAGGTGAGAGTGACCTTGGAGTTTGAGACGGTGATGCATGAGGATTGTTTGCAGGAGACGGCAGAGGTGAGTGAAAATTGTGCCTGCGTGTATTGATGCGAGAGTTGCAGCTGCAGACACAGTTAGTCTTGGTCGAGGAGAAATATCATACGAGGGAAGATTCGCCTACCACGAGATGAACAAAAGAGTGTAATGGCTCCAATCGTGCAATCAACATTGTATTGCGACATTGAATTACCCTTCGTCTTCAACATCAACTCCAAGGTCTCGCTGATTAGGCAGAATTGTCGAATCTCAATAACTTTTGGCAAGTGTTCGGCCAAGATCGTGAATGCTGAAGACAGTGTGAAACCTCCATCTTGCCCTTTTCTCCCCTTTTCATCTTCGATAGACATGATGATAAGCCGTATTGCAAAAAGCTCATCAAGTATTTCCAAGCAAGAGAGGTTCGAAGCAATGACCTGCCGGAGCAGTTCTAGCTTCTGCGGGTTCTTCATTCCTTTTGTTGCTGCTTGCACTCGCTCGATGATGGATTCTCTACCTAAGATCGTGGTAGCATCGCCTCTAAGTTCAGACTGCTCAATATCGCCTGGACGATGGATCATCATGAATGCTTCCAGTTGACTTTTGACATTCAGCTCATCATCGCCGACTGTTTCAATGAACTCTTGTGTTTCCGTCTGAAGTGATGCCAGTCGCGAACCATCAATTTTAATTGCAACAAGAGCATCAATTACACTGATCATGGCCAATTGTGTTAGTTTTTGATCGCTGTTCTGGATGTCAGTCTCCAAAAGCTGTTGTAACCGAGTTAAGAGTGCCGCTTTGAAAGTTTCTGTAACGCTTTCAAGATCATCTCGAAGAATGATATCGTGATCATTGAGAGCCATTTCCTTTTCATGGAATACGACTAGAGCCACTTCAATGATGCTAGTTAAGGCGTAATTAAGTGGTTTCTTCTTGCTAGCTTTATTGACTTTCTTCTGTATCGCTCGAAATGCTTCGGAAATATATGTCTTGTTTCGCGTCTGGTCCATATTTGCATGCGCAGCCCTAGAAGTATATCAGTACTATGCGTGTAATGAAACATGATTCGATAAATATCGAGGTAGCCACAATAAATCGTTGATAGATGAATCCATATAACAGACGGAATCGGGCAAATGAAGAAGGTATGCATACACAAATATCAACCGAGTAAATTCTTTCAACAAAGCAAGGTGATCTTGTTGACAAGGAATATCTGCCATAGCCAATGTCTCCCCAAGCTCGATGAGATCCTTGAATTTCATTCCTTCATATATTGCAGGATGGCGCATTATTTTTAGCTTCAGAGCCAGGACGGGGAGATCAAGAACGGTCGACTCTGGTGTTAGCCAATTTTTCATGATCCGCTCCTTGTCAGGTTTGGAAATGTCTTCCAATCTCAAGACATGCAAGCAGTGAGTTGCGAAAGCGTTATTAGTGTCGGTCCTGATCAAGGGGTTATTTAAGTTCATGGTCGATTGTAGCATAATGTCAACAATCATTTCTGAATAATGAGTTAGCTGAGTTTAACTCATCATGTTCATGGCATTTTCAGAGGCCACGGCAATACGTGGGAAGTAGGAGAAACTTACTAGTGAGCTTTTTGTTGCTGAATACAGAAGAGTTCCTTCCCAACATAGACGTCCATAGATCAGGGAAAGATAGAGTAACAATTTGCGATCTCTGAAGTGAGCATTCGTCTGCACTGTAACCTGCAGAGGATATCCAGAAAAGCTCCCTTAACATATCTTTGAGGAATTCGCCTTCTAGCTCCAGACCAACCCTAATGAAATCAACATAGTTTCTCTTGAAGGATGTTGCATATACTTACTCTAAAGAACTAGGATGCTCGACGAGCAAGCACCGAGCGAATGATCGGAGAGCCCAACCTAAATTCTCATCTGTTGGGTAACTTTTAAGCTGATATTTCTTGTCAGTCATACCGAGACTTCCATCAGATATACTCGACCGGCCGCTTTGGAATATTGCCACAAGGCCCCGAAGCAACCTTGTAATCAAGGGCTTAGCCAGGGACTTCAACCGGCTTCCTTTCCCTGTTTCTCTCACTCCCCAAGCAGTGCATGCAAAGGCGAGGATTTCGAGAAGTTCATAGGATTGTGTTGGATCCAAGAGCGAGGTGAACAGACGTTCAACTGTGTCTTCTTTAAGTAAACAGTCGAATGGCTTCTCTCCATTTTCCCAAAGCGTGGATAGTTTATCTATGTCCCATTGTTCGATCCAGGCCATTGTCCGATAAAGAATTCTCCAGGATCGCCATCTGTATCTCTTGTCCAAATTATTTGCTGCGCCGTTGTCAAACATGATATGATATAATCTCAGACTAACAGCGTCAACAACAAATTCATCGCCAGAAATGGATCCAGCGATAGCTTCGAGGATGAGGCAGGTAGCATCAGGATTTTTACCAGCTTGAGTTTCGAGCCAGTCAAGGATCTGCGTGATTTGCTGGATCGTCAAGGACGGTTCAAACAGGTTCTTGAGCTCTGCTTGAAGCGCCCCATCCTCCCAAGCGCAGAAAGAATTGATTTGGACTGAAAAAAGTTTTCTGAGTTTCTCAAATTCTACGAGCTGGGCATGCCAGTGTCGAATGAAGCCAGAGAGATCTCGTGCCCTAGCGAACTCGTTCATGAGAGGGACCACCACTTTTGTAACGACCAACTCAGATATATCCGGCCAAGATTCCTGGGTAGATATCTTTGTGATTCTGTCGAGAAGTTCCTTGAGCAAGTCTTTCTTATCTGGTATCAAGAAAGTGTTCCCATCAAGCTTGAGAACGATTGCGACAAGCATCCAATCCTCATGCTCTTTCGGAAGGCCAAATTCCCAAGTGATGTCGCGCAAGACTGCAAGATCAATACCGACTTTGAAGTCAATGGCAGACTGTAGCATCCCACATATTACTGAAGCATTCGCGGCCCTACTGGGCAAAGCAGTCTTTAAAGTGTTGAAGACTGTCCCAAGCCACGCATCATCTTGGGGTCGTCTTCGTTTCCGCGCTCCAGGTACTTGAATACAACGAATTGCTACTTCGAATAGAACTGCAGCATTATCGCTGTCTTGAAGCACTGAGATTCGCGTTAACGAGGTAAGGACATCAGAGTCTGCTTTTTGTGAATATGCTGCCTTGGCTGGGACAATGATATTGCGGGCAATGAGCACTTCGAGTTGTGATGTCCAGTTGAGGGTGGAATATTGTCCATTCTTCAATGTACGGAGAAGGGATAGGAGTGGTTTGGTGCTATGCAGAGAGAAATGGAGATATTGTGTTTCCTCTGCTGTGCGACATTGCCATATCTCGATGAACGGCGAGAGCCAATTTTGAAAATTGCTGTTCAGGCTACTATGGTCCGAGAGAGTTTTCTGACATAGCGATAACCATGATCCTAACATAGTAGCAGCTTCTTCGGCAGAGGATCTGATGACAGTCTTCATGTACTCCGCTATGAAAGCCGAGCTTCGGCCTTGTTCAAATGTGCCGGCGGTGACCTTTGTCGATTCCACCACGAAGCTGATTGCTGCAAAGATAGCTTCAACCAAGTCTGAGGGTCCAGCTTGGTCTGCTGCTGTTGACTTGGCGATCAGTTCTCCCGAACGTTTTCGTTTCTTGGGCTTTTTCTCCGGGGTCCCTTGCTCTGTCGAGCTTGATTCAGAGCCTGCTGTTTGAGCAGGTCCAAAATCCCTCTTCTCTGCCTCTTCAAGCGCCAATTGTATGATCGAGATGAATTTCCTCTCAACAAGAATCTGCGCTACATTGACCAACGGTATGGTTCGCAGAAGATAGCAAAATAACCACCACGAAGAGGGCGTTCGTCTCGGGATATCGTCTTTCGGTGCTTGCAGTCTCTTCAAGAGCCACCTTAGCAACCATTCCTCTCTCCCATGAGACACAACAATTTTAGATGACGGATCTCTTTCGGACTCATTGTCAGGAAATCTGCGAAGTCCATCCAAACTCGTCCCAATAAACTTCGCAGCTTCAGAAAGCTGTTCCTCGAACGACCCTGCTTCCTTCTCTAACACCTGAAGCTGCTCTTGTGCAGCGCGAGATTTCGACGCCTATGACATAACAATTAGCCTTCGTCCAAACTTCCAAAGCATGAGAAAGTTATCACTCACCATGATTATCATAAATCCATTCTAGAACCAGAAACAGAAAATCAGTTCCCCTTCAAGAATAAAAAAAGTTCCCGTCGACGGCAGAAAAGCCACACCGCTTCCGAATTCTGCTCCAGCCCGGCTCGTTGTCCAACCTCGCGCCAAAAATCGCAAGCTTCGTCAGGAACCGGGACAGAAGCTCCTCGCGCGACATCACGTTAAAAGCTTTCACGGTCCTCATTGAATCCTCACCCTTATCGCGGTACGTCAATTGCTTCTTGCAAGCTTGGGAGAGGCCAGGTTTGAGGTTAAAATATGTGCTGATTGAAAGACAGAAGAGACATTAGATAGGAAGAGTAGAAGTACAAGCAAGATGCCAGAGACGACTATCCCCCCACCTCCTTTGGCTGCGCGCCCGTCGAAACCTGTCAGTGAGGCATTGTTGAATGAGAAGGTATTGCCATTCCTCCTTCAATGGTCTCCATTTTACTGTTCTTTTCTCTCTTCCCAACTCTCTCCGATCAGCAGAAAACAATGAGCTGATATGTCCAATTGCAGTGGGACCGCTGTCTTTCCTCCCTCTTAATCCGCTCCTCACTCGGCCTCTCATTTGGTGTCGTCTTCAGCGTCCTGCTGTTTAAGAGAAGAGCTTGGCCTGCATTTGTTGGTCTCGGGTTTGGAGCTGGGAGAGCGTATGAGGAGTGCAACTCGAGTTTCTTGAGAGAGGGAAGGAAAGAGGGTATTAGGACCGTGAGGCCTTGAAGTTGCGATGGGGGATAGATGAGGGAACAGGAACGGGGCTACAGCTTAGGAGAATAGTGGAGTAAAAGGATAGAGGGGACGGGAAGAAGGAAGGTTGTATGATTGTACAAAATGAGATACATGGGACGAGAATGGGAGAAGAAGAGGAGTAATGCATTCATCTCTTGCTGGGTTCCTGGATGTGTTACATGCGCATGTGAGAGGAACAAGTTACAGTCCTCACATAGTCGTTGAAAATCTCCAAGTAGAGATAATTTGAATTGGAACAGTACCAAAGCCGGATAGTGACAGTAGAGTCAGGAAGGACTAATTATTGTTTATGGCATGAGAGTCTTAATTCTTAGTTGAGTTTATTGCTCTAGGTCCATTCTGCGATACTTTCGAGCTCACACAAACCATCCTTCGGCATGGATCTTATTTCAGACATCTAATAATGCTAGGTTAGAATGGTAGTCTGCCTCTTTCTGATATCAATTTCTCACAATCCTCTCTAATTCTCCAGCTGCAGGATGTACCATTGTAATACCCCAAGACGACTCCACCTATGCTGTCCACATTTTCCAATACAATCATCCCAGTGCGGGACAATTCTCACTCGTACCATCACCATCCATATACATACCTCTCTCCTGATCATTAAAAACCATCCCCTCATGGTATCCATATCTCCTCGACTCGCCAGCACCGTCATGCACATTCAGATTCTCCCTTAAAAGTGCACTTCTCTCTCCAAATTCTCTCTTCATCCAAGCCTCATTCTTCGTCAGCCCATCCCACAAACCCTTCACACCTTTCCCAATCCCCTTTTCAACCTTTCCAAAAAACCTAGTCGCATGTTCAATCTCTTGTTCACGACGTCGATCGTGAAATCTAACTCGTTTCCCGATATGACAATCTATTTTCTCTTTGATGAACCGGAATGCGTAATTGAAGACTATCCAGCCGAGCCAGCAGAGTAAGGCGATCAGGATCCCGATGACGCCTATTAGGACGATCATCTCGATCGGCGAGACGTAGAAAGCTGTCATGGTGAATTGAGGAGCGTGGACGTTTGCAAGGAAAGGAGTGAGATTTTGTGTTCGAGCTTGAGGTTGGGTTTGTATTTGGCGAGGACGATACCTGGAGGAAGGTGAGAAGTGTGGGATCGGCGAGTTTATGCTGAGCTGTAATAAGCGGCGAAGATGTATGGACATTTTGGTGGGAGTGATGATCTTGTATTTTTTCTTCCAATATGATCTGTTCGCTGAGGAGGTGTTTTGTAAGTTTGCAGCCTAGAAAATTATCGTACTGCTACGGTAGACGTCGACGAGATGGGTGTAACAGGCCGATCTGAATTATGCTAAAAAGGAATTAGGTAGTAAGAACAGAAATGATGATAGGAACGTAATGTTGATAAGTACTTAGAGGCTTCAAGGTAAGGATGAACACTAATCTTCTAGATAGAGCGAACGCTCCTTTCATTTTGAAAGTGTACCTGCCATATTTTTGGTTTTCATAGCAGCTTGGCCAAAAAAGCATATCTACAGAGGAAAGAGTGCCCCAACTTGAAAGACAAAGAACCTCCACGGATGCATGCTTGTAATTACCCTCGTGTTTAGAATAGGGATCATCTGAAAATGAATTGAACCTGAGTTTGACTTCGGAAGAGAAGCATTTTACCAGCCACATGTTTTCTTTGTGAACGTGAGGCTGCACGAGACTGCGAGGTCAACATCGAAGAAAGGGAAGCCCTTTTGAGATGATTCCAACTGCATAACAGTTCATTCATGGACCGGGGTAGAGGCCAAGACATTATTTCTCCGAATGTTCAGCAGATCTGCATCACCTCTAAGGCATCACGAAGAAACATAAAGATCGACTTTGGAGATTGAAGATCTTAACAGATAGGTTGGTAGTACCAACCAGTACCTATGCTCGGATGGTAGCGAACTACCTAGGTACTTTACCTCTCATGCACAAACTCACGTGCCACTTGACAGGTCTATTTTTCGCCCGACAACATGCATCGCGCGTAACTGCATATTTGGGAAGTCTAGATTTCTGAAGATTCGAGGACATGAGTAACTTGAGCCGCAGTCACACCGCTGATACGAATTGCCAACGCAGCAGGAGTGCCTGCAAGGTCGAAACCAGTATCTAATAGGTCAATAGACAAGCCCATTCAGACCCATCCATCCGACTCCCAAAGAGGAGCTCGATGCGACATTGTAAAACATGTAGATCGAGGCGATCAGCCAAAGAGGGATCGTCTTTTATTCAAGCTTTTGGCTTTTGTCCATGGCCCGTCGAGCTTCTGGAAGGGAATTGGAAGCAATCGGGAGGACCCCTTTTCCGCTCTGCTAGACCCACTACTGCTTCTGTCGCATGGCGACATGGGTTTTGAAGTCATTTTTTGAGCCCTAAACCACTTAAGCAATAGTACTAAGAGGATTCAGAATACTATTGAAACACATCTCAGAAGCGAGATGATCCAAGAAGTTCGTGGGGAGAGAAACGTTGAACGGTGTGTGAGAGCGAGCCACCGATAGCCATTCGAAGTGACCTAAGTCCACCTTCCAAGAAGGATTGGCCAAGTGTTTGACAGGTGATCACGGAAGAATGAGCTTTCGGACTCAGGAGAGTGAGGTGGGTGCGAAGGACCAGTGCTGATTGGAACGTGATGCCTTTGTGCCATTGGGCATGGATTTGTGAAGATTTGTTTCACAAATTCATGCATTCAAGGGGCCTGAGCGTGCCAGGAGGGGATGACGAGACAATCGACATGGCGGCTGTGAAGGACGGCTCGCAGCGATCCATCATTTGGCAGTCGGCCGCTTCTTCAGTTCTGATGTGCATATGGTGATACAAACATTCTGCTAGTTGGTGATCGTGATTCAATGAGGGGGTAACTCATCATCCGCACTGCAGCCCGCACAAAATGTCCGTTGTGTGGTTCTGGCTTCTCAGTATTGGACAGGGGCATGGTCGGGTTGTGGCGTTCTGCGTGCAGCAGCGCAGTGAATTGCTCCGCTTCTGGCATCATCTTGCCTGCGCTGCAGCATCCGACCCAAGCAAGGCATCCACCAGGATGATGAGTGAGACCGCTCGTGGATATTCCGACTGCCGTGGCGGTGGTGAAAGAAAGAAAGATATCTGGAAATGTTGCGATGGTGAGACTAACAAAGAGAAGACTTGACTCCTGAATGAAAGGCCCCAGTATTCCCAAGCTTGGCCATCTACGGGCGATAAAGCTGTTAAAGTCAAGGATGGTAAGATCTGAGGCAGCTCATCCTTGCCTGCGGTATTTCCCCTGGCCTGGCGAGGGGAATTTGGGGAAAGTTGTTGATGGCTTCAGGACCTAGATGCCGAGCCGACTCAATCATCCTAACCAATGCCATCTTCTTCTTTGATCTTGATCGTATTTTGGCCTCCGTCCAGTGTTCTCCTCCAAAGTCACTCTTTCCGTGCTGATATCTGTAGACAAAGTCCGTAGCGTATGAAGGCACCACTCGGTTAATTGCACTAACGGTATTGGGATTAAGTCCTTGTTTCCAACCTCCGGTCTTTCGCTCCTCGATCTTCCCTCCTGGCCTTCACAACCACACCGTGAACACCGCAAAGCAAATCTTGCACCCACAAAACAGGTCCATCGCCGACCTTCACATCCCATCGACTGGATTTCGCTCTCCAGACGATCAATTGCTCTCAGGTACGTCTGATTCAAGGTCCCTCATATATCCAAAACAATCGGCAAAGCTTCGCGAAACTGCGAAACTTCTGTCCAACCTACAATCAACCCAACCATCAACGATGCTTCCTTTCATCCCTTGATCCCCATCACAATCAATTGTCTGCGTTGTACTTATATATCTTCGGACTACCACTGCCGTCGATGACAGCTTCATTTTTGCGCTCCTCGACTTTGACTCCAGGCGCTAATTCACTTGGTAGAAGCGATTCCATCGCAGCCGACATTCATTGTTGATCGATCCTACAATACAATATTTCCGACCTTGTCGCGACTTGCATAATAAGTCAAGATGGGTTGTGGCATGAGTACGGAAGAAAAGGAGGGGAAGGCTAGAAATGAGGAAATCGAAAACCAACTAAAGAGAGATAAGATGATGCAGCGCAATGAGATTAAGATGCTACTTCTCGGTATGTGCACATGACCAGCCCCAATCGTCGGCACAAACTGACAATTATAATATAGGTGCCGGAGAGTCTGGAAAGTCGACGATATTGAAGCAGATGAAGCTTATTCATGAGGGTGGTTACTCACGCGACGAGAGAGAGTCGTTCAAGGAGATCATCTTCAGCAACACTGTGCAGTCGATGCGAGTAATCCTCGAGGCCATGGAGTCACTTGAGCTTCCTTTAGATGACCAGAAGGCGGAGTACCACGTGCAAACAATCTTCATGCAACCTCAGCAGATTGAGGGCGAGAGCCTGCCACCGGATGTCGGTAATGCCATCGCTGCTTTGTGGAGAGATGCTGGTGTCCAGGACTGTTTCAAGCGGTCAAGAGAGTATCAGTTGAATGACTCTGCCAGATAGTAAGTCTTCCGCTTTGTCGTGAACGTGCGAGAAATCCTTAAGCACTAGCCACGCTTCAGTGGTGCAGAGCTATCCGCTACATGTCATTGTCGCTCTAGGTTAGACAGTTAAAATCGTCGCTCAGCCGCGCAAGATGACCGAGCCGCAGCTCCAGCCGCATCACACAATAAAATTTCAAAATTAGATCGCTGACTTGGGTTTCTTTAGCTACTTCGATAACATTGAGCGTATCTCTCAAGGCGACTACATGCCCAACGACCAAGACGTTCTGCGATCTCGAGTCAAGACTACTGGTATCACCGAAACTACCTTCATCATTGGTGACCTTACATACCGCATGTTTGATGTAGGAGGACAGCGCTCTGAGAGAAAGAAGTGGATCCATTGCTTCGAGAACGTTACCACCATCCTCTTCCTCGTTGCCATCTCCGAATACGATCAACTCCTCTTCGAAGACGAGACTGTCAACCGTATGCAAGAAGCTCTCACCCTCTTCGATTCGATCTGCAACTCCCGGTGGTTCATCAAGACATCAATCATCTTGTTCCTCAACAAGATCGATCGATTCAAGGAGAAGCTCCCAGTCAGCCCAATGAAGAACTACTTCCCAGACTATGAGGGCGGCGATGATTATGCGATGGCCTGCGACTACATCTTGAATAGATTCGTCAGCCTCAACCAGCACGAGACCAAGCAGATCTATACTCACTTCACCTGCGCCACCGATACCACTCAAATTCGCTTTGTCATGGCAGCTGTCAATGGTAAGCTTAAAAACTCTTAACTATTTTCTCTACTAATATTTTCCAGATATCATCATCCAAGAGAACCTCCGTCTTTGCGGTTTGATCTAGATATAACCAGCGTCGGCCAGATGTGGAAGACTTTTCTTGTGTTCGGCATGGCGTTCATTCCTCAAAACGGCGGTCTTGTCTATACCTGTCCTTGGCTCGCACAAAACCTACACCTTATATCATATCTTGGTCGCTCCTTCTGCCGACTGGATAGCGAGATATTGAGTAGGGCATATTTGGTTGCGATAGCCAGCGATGCTTGCGCTTATTTGCTTCATGTGTTTATGTTCTTTTCCTTTGAGCTACCTTTTCTTGAGCCGACGTTGAAGCATTCTCTCTGGGCACTGGAATGGGGAGTTCGTTATTTCCGTGTCCACATTGTCGAAAGTACCCATGCTTTTCAGTCTGTTCTTAGGCTTCTTTTACTCTCTTACTAATAGCGACGATGGGAAAAAACTGCTGATTTGAGATGATTGCTCGTTGGTTCTCCTTCTCTGGGGGGAAAGATCGAGAAGATGACGTTGACGTTGTTATGAAGTGGTGGTGGAGGAGGCATTCATGGAGGGCAGAGCAGTGATGAAGAATACTACGCATGGAAGGAGTTGTCTTTCTGCACAGCTGATGCTTTCATCGCATGGTTGGTCTGACGACTGGATCATAACCGTAGTAAAAATAAAGCGATAAGAATAACCTGTGTTCTTCGATATGTGAGACCTTGAAAGCTGATCTCCAATTGGACTTGAGTGTCAATACGGAACCAATAGATCTATCTACTTGAAGATAATGTCAAAGCTCGAATGAGAGACGTGTCTCGCCCTGCCCATGTTCAATTCGGCGAATTTACTGGTCGCGACCAGGCAACAACCATCTGAACCTCAGCACGTACTCACACCACACCACACCACAGCCACATCTGCTCTGATCTGTCCAACTCGACAGCGACGACTTCAACTACAACTTACCCTCCCATCCCAATCCCTTCCCTTCCCTCCCAGCTAATTATGCGCTCCCCAATCATCAACCAAACCTTACGCTAACGGCGATTCCACATCAATCAATCAGTCGATCCGATTAATCAATTAATTAATTAATTAGCTACGGTACCTCTCCCCGCCAGTCTACGAAATCACCAGAGAGAGGGAAGGAAGGAAAAAATTGAAAACTAAACCGAAAATGCACGTCTCGTTTCTCCAATGTCAGGTGATGGTGATGGTGATGGTGGTGATGGTTGGTTTTGTGGAGGGATTAGTGACGTTGGAGACGATTCGTGATCTGACGGGTTTGATGGATGAGTTGAGGGTGAGGATTGAGGAGGCTGGGGGTGGGAGTGGGGGTTTGTTGGGATTGGGGTTGGGGAGTGAGAGGGTTCTGAGTAGTGGTGGTGGTGGTGGTGGTGGTGATGGTGGTGGTAGGGAAGTAGTTCTGAGTGCTGGACGGGATGGGGATGAAGGGGAAGAGGTTGAGGTTGTGAGTTCTTTCGTTTTTTGGAGGGAGAGGAAGAGAGAGAGGCTGATGAATAGAGAATAGGTCGTAGCAGCTGCGTTGAAAGTGCTGTGTTCGGAATTATTGGCGGAATTGGAGAAGCCATTTATTGCCCCTCCAGTTCCCATTATATTAGAGACGGTAAGTTTAGGTCTTTTCGTACTTGTGCTGCTAGAGCTTTGCGGTTTTGCTATCTATCCTCTTAGCTTCTTCCCTTCCTCATTCAAGCTCATCCTTAACCACTTTCCAACTCCTACTCAAAGATCTCGAATTGGAGACTGACTGGCTGATGATCATAGGACCAAGCACAAAACCCAGAAGACCTCCGATGTAGAGTTATTCGTCGAGGCTACCACAAGTTCTTAGAATCAACAGTTAAGTTCCTCCATGAGATACAGGAACGACAGATGCAATGGCGGTTTGATCATGAGAGTGCGGTGTTCGATGGCGTAGGGTGGTTGCAGGGACTTTGGGCTAGTAGGAGGATGGTGGGTTTTCTCTTTCTCTTTTGCTGTCTATACCTTCCCTTCCTTGGCCTTCCCTTCTCTTTCTTTCTTTCTTTCGATTTATATATACCTCTTCTTCCCTGCTGCTTTTCGTGCCTTGGGATGAGAATGCCGGATAGAGCTTAAAGTCGGAAAAGCGAAATGGGAATATGAAGTACGATAGTTAGGAAGAGAGAAACTGATGATTTGCGTGTAGAATATCCAAGAACGGAGTTTTATCGAGCAGCAGATGATGCTGTATGGTGATACAGGGTGCTTTGGGAAGAGTCAGGAGGTGTTGAGGAGTGGGGTGGAGGTGGTGGAGTATCTGAATGATTTGCTGGATGAGTTTCCTTGATTGCATGTCTGTAAATGGAGAAGGATGGGTAGATGAGAAGTTAGTGAGGGGAGGGTTGGATAGGGAGAGGAGAAAATCAGCGATGATCGTTGGGCTTTGAGGTTGAGGTTGAAGGCCGGGAAGGAAAGTTGAAAAGTACTTCGTGGATGGAAGGAAGTCTGAGTCTTGCACTTAGGTATGTTTATACGACATTCTAATTATTGAGGAGGTCTATGGATCTTGCTCTGGAGGGAATATACTTAGTTTTCCTGCATGGCTCATATCTGGCCTAGACATAAGCAAGGTATTCCAGTAGCATGGGCCGGCCATTCATAAGCCCAAATATTGACTCTTCAAATGTTCTCCACAAACCAACCTCCATTTTATGTACTGTACACATATCCACCAACAATCATGTATCATGCAATGCAAAGTCCAAAACTAATCCGGGTATCTGATTTTCATTTCCTTCCTCCCCAATCCCCATCCCCATCACCTCTATCCCCTATCCCCTATGCCTCTCATGCATCAATCAATCCTCACAACCCTCATCTCCCCCTTACAAAGCTCGCTCACCTCCCTACACCCCATCCTCTCCAACGCGCCCAGCACATCTCTCACCAACGCCTCACTCCCGCCCTCCTTCCTATCACTATAAACATCCACACCAGCCGGCGTAAACAAGCTCGGCGCAAACCACGTCACCACCCACCTCTCCCTCTCCCTCTGCCCCTCCCCCTCACCCCATTCTCCCCACCCAAGCACCTCCCAATGACTACTCGCAATCCTCAAAAGGCCCTTTCCGCGCCAATCCCACGCCCCCTCCCTCTCCGGATCCGGCGTATCAATTCCCTCGATTTTCTTTGGTTGCGGGAGCAGAGTTCGTTTCGTCGGCGAGGATTCTACGGTATCGTCTAGACACACTTTCCCGCCAGGTTGAGATGGGGGCAGGATTTTATAGGTGATGCGTACGTTTTTGGCGTTGCGCCACATGGGGAGGGTGCTGTGTGTTACGGTCCAGGTTCGTTGCAGCCATTGGAGGGGCGGAGGTGTCCAGGGGAGTCCTGAGTTTGCGGCTGCTTGTGCTTCTGGTGTGCCTGCTGGTTGGGAGGGTGGGGTGATGGATGAGGAGGGGGTCTCGTAGCGGTGTGGGACGCGGAGGATGATGGGTGACAGGGGTAAGGGTAGGGCTTCTGTGGAAGGAGGAAGAGTGGTTGATTGTGTTGTTGTTGATTGTGGAGGAGGAGCTTGGGACTGGGATTGGGGTTCGATATTGAGGCTGGAGCCAGTGCTAGTCTGAGGAGGAACAAGATTCGTAGATGCAGACATCGTGGTTGTGGTCGGGTCTGCCATTTTGCTTTGGTTTGCTCCGCTTTGCGCTGCTCTGTAGTCCTCTTCTATCAGCCTTCTTCACACTATTCGCGCACACTTGCCAATCTCCAGATTCGCACTTACTCGTAAACACAGTGTCCGAAAAAGGCCGTTGGGGGCTTTAGCAACAGTGGTGTAGGTCCTGCGAAGAGGTGTGTGTTATCAATTGTGAATGCGAATACGAGTGTTGATGTCGATGTTGTTCACATTGGACGCACAAGGCTAGCCTAGCTTAAGGTGAGACAAGACGTCACTGATCATCGTGTTTCGAAATTACCAAAGCTTTGCGATCAAGGGTGCTAGACCACGATGGATGGGCACTAAGAGAATTGGAAGAGGACTTTTCGAAAGTACAATGGCTCTTGATCCAACGTACTTGGATCATTCCGAGAACACATTTAAAGTCGTGGGATATGCAAGGCTGAGATATCGCCTCATCTAACTTCCGAGGCTACGATTAGAGTCACAATCAGTCTTGCGGTCAACATACGATTAGCTCAAAGCTATTTATTCATTTCTGGTTCTGTTAAACCTAGCTAGCTCCTCCTCAATAAGATACTGCTAACAGTTCAGAGAGTATCTTCCAAAATCCATCGCAAAGACTGGGTATACCATTTCCATCCATACCATCACCACGCAATGCAATGTAATGCAAATCACAATTCTTGTGCCACCCACTATGCCTACATCTTCAGCATTGGACTCCAGCGCTCCGAGAAAACAGCGCCACTCGTATCTACTCCTCCCTAATAAATTGACAATGCAGTCGTCCTCGCTCGGACAGACGCAAAATGAAAATCGTCCCATCGTGATCACACAATAAAAAGGCCGTCGAGCCGTGACAGGAAAAGACAACAGAGAATGTAAAGACAGTAGTACTAAGCACATTACAAGCCAAATATTAGGAACAAGAAGGGAACATAGAACGACAAGCAATAAGTTGTTACAAGAAGTGTCCATCGAAGCATGGAGAGTCGGAATGTGAGGAACTCTAAAGTACGGCCAGGATGCTGAGATGGCTTTTGGAGAGATGTCGGTAGATGATTTCCATAGGCGATTGTGGTCGATCATTCTTGAATCATCTTTCCATATCGAGCAATCTCCTCATCTGAGAGTGCAGCCATCCACAGGCAACGTTCCGTGATACCCTCGATTGGAAGGAATCTGTATAGCTGACTTGCTTCCAGCAATCTAAGCAGGTTCTTGACGATTGTAGCATCGGTACGACAGCGCTCGAAGTTGACCAATGGCTCCGTGGTTGGCGTGCTTGCGATCTGGCTAGGTCTCTCCGAATTGACGAGCAGATCATGAGTGTATATACCAACGAAGGGAATACAACCCTGTTCTGCTCCAGCACCTTCCATCTCAGCTCTCAGATTGTGGAAGTTGTGTGTTGGTGTGACCAGAGCCTCGAGCTCTTTTAAAGTTTGTATATCAGCCGCCGGGACGTGCGCCCAGGTCTTGGTTAGACGTGCTATATCCTTAGATGTGAGAGCAACAGTAAGTTGCGTCATAGTTGCGAAGTTACGGTACCTACGGCAGTGTGCAGCAATATGAATGTACTTGATGATGCACCGCACTCGCTCTCCCAGGTCTTGCGTCAAGAGACACTCAGATACAGCCCACTTAACCATGATGTTGAAGCGTGCAATGACAACCTCAACTCCACGCGGTTCAGATGAGCGGAGGAACTCGACCCAAGAACGAGCTTCTGTCGAAGCATCTTTCCAACGCATCTCAATCAGGTCTTTCCAGTCAATCTCATTCAAGGCATCTTTCTCAATCAAAGTGAACTGCTGTGCAAGGACTTGAGAATCGAATGCTAAGGTGAATGGTAAGTGAACCGAAGTTTTCCGGGATGCTTCGGGTATCTGATGAGATCTTAGAGGATCGGTCGTTGGCGAGGCTCCTCTGGTACCTCCAAATCCTTTGATAGGAAATGCAGCCGTAGGAGTGATCTCCGGTGTTGGTGGAAGCGCCTTATGCCCATGCTCAAGTTGTCCTTCGTGAATCATTGGAGCGTAGGTTTTGTTTGGTGACAGCTGGAGAGCTTGAATCAACGTTATCGGAGGGGAAGGAGGGTGAGCCAAGGGATGAGATGGAAGATCCGCCTCTTTCATAGTTCCAGAACGCAACTGGGGGAAGGCTCGAGTAGAAGTAGAGTCATGTGCAGTGTACTCTGTCCTTGATATGATTTCCAGAGATATTTCAGATGAAAGATCGCTGCGGGCATCGCTGTCCGTGTCCAAAAATGACTGATCAACACTCGGTCTTGTCTCTCCCGGAGGAATTCTCTTCATGCTATCAGTCTCCTCGATGAAGTCAAATGAGTTAACGTGGGATGACTTCGGAGTTTGGAACTCGTAGCCAAGTCTCTCGTTGCTCGCATCGCGTAAAATTGATTGATCTGACCAGTTGCGTTCTCCCCGTTCATTGCCATCATCGGTCAGGCCTCTTTCTAATAGTGGGATTGAATTATAAGATTCAATCGATCTTGGGGACAGGACCATGGGTTTTGGAGAAGGAACCATTCCGCGAGGTTGATAGACGGTAGGCTTTAACTCTTCTAGATGCGGCACATGCTGAGGTCGATATGTCTCGACAAAAGGTGGCGGAGTTTTAGACATGCTAGTTTCAACAATATGTTTCTGTCGATGCCGTCGCTTCTCTTCCTCTTCTTCCTCTTCGTCCAGTATCAAAGTACTAACTTCGTTGGGAGCGTGGCCGAAGCTGCTGCTCTGAACTAGAACATCTCGAGGCTGCGCTTGTCCAGACGTATCAGACCGCCGTTTTTCAAACTTGCCTTCCAACTTGAGCAGGGCAGATTCAACCCCACCATCGTCATCGTCATCATCTGGAATCTGTGCGAGCATTTGAGCTTCTTTCTCGAATGATGGGCGCATAACTGGCTGAGATGAGTGTGTACTGAAGAGTGAAACATGTGGCTGCGGTGCCGGCTCAGCCAACGCACCCAAAGAGAAAGTCTGATTCCTTTGTGTTTGCTCCTCCTCAGGAGGAATAACATCAACATATTCGTTCGACTCATGTTCAAATAAGAATGAGCTGCGGACAGATTCGGAATAAGTAGTCAGAGAGCCTGTTGACATTGGTCTCCGAAGAGGGTGGAGACTAAGATCTCCAACATTTGAGACCGCTCTCAAATCACCTCCTGGACGTCTACGAAGAATTCGAAGGGGTAAAGGTACCGAGGGTACATCCGACAATCGTCGTGCATCTTCCGCCTCGGAGAAAGTTGAAGCATCAAAGCTGCGTTCACTCCGGTCCCGCGTGAAGCCGCTGTGATAAGAAGCGTATCGGCGCAAAGACACAGATCGTTTAGACCTATACGAATGACCTTGAGCCCCTCGCATTGCAAGTCTGCCTGGAGGTCTGTGGCTAGACGAGCGTTCATCATCACCTGATGGACGAGAGTCGATGACAAGGGAAGGGGTCTGCTCAAAAGAATGAGAGCGAGTTCTAGTATGTTCTCCGAGAAGGTGGGAAGAGCGTCGAGGCGTGCCTAGAGGCGCCTCAGGAGGAGTTGAAGGTGGTGTTGGTCCACCCGATGGGTGCATAAAAGCATCACCAAATGTGTCAACAGAAGGATTCATTTGCAATGCTCCGGTCATTACTGGTAGGTCGAGAGGCAAGGTGTCGTCAACGATTACGATCGACTTACTGCTAGTAGTCATCTCACTGATAGGTACTCTACGGTTCGCGGATCGTGATGCTTCGTAAGTAGTGTCTGGGGCCATGGTCGAGTAGTCCAAAGCACCTTCGTGTTCACTACTTTTGGTTGACTTGCGCTCCGCGACGGCTCGCTGTTCAGCTTCTGCCTCGGCGTCCTCTCTAACAGCTTTTTTGAAGTCTTCGGCAATTTCTGCCCCCAATAAATCGATACGCATGGGCGCTCTAGCACCGGTGTGGCGGGGACGAGCTTGCGGGACAATTGCTGTGCCAGGAAGGCGATTGATTGTTGCGCCTCGAATTCCGAGAGGAGGAATATTAGGAAAGCTTCCTTGAGTTGGTGAAGCATTGGGCGTTTGGCCAGTTCTAGTACTTAGAGCACGGCGAACACTACCCAGGAGTTTCTTCATCCCAGGTCCTGACATTGCAGAAGGGCCTTTCTGGCTAGCAGGTGTACTAGGGAATAAGGTCGTCTGTCGATTCATTTCTGCCGGTGTACTGGGAGCGATGACTTCAACAAATGCTTGTCCGGGTGGGAAGAGATTGCCCCTAACAAGGCTTCCAGCATAGGGAAAAGCGAGGAACAATTCGGTACTTTTGTATATGACTTTGTGAACCGGTTGCTGAGGCCCTCTTCGGTCTCTCAGCGAGTCCGAGAAGCTTGCGCTGCGTTTGTGGGCATGCGCCGGACGAACCCGCTTCCCAGTCAGTGCCCTTGGAGTTGTCGCAATAGGTAGTGACGTGTCATACACTGAGCTGGCAGGTACTGGATGGGCGCCCAAAGGGTTTGTGGCTCCGTTTGCTCGCGCACGTGAGGGGAAGGAACATGAGACGAAATCTTCGCTCACTATACTCGAAGGTGACAACGGTGGTTCTTCTAACGGCTCTTCTGTTTGAATAGTCGGAATTTGAGGGATGATCATAGAGTCGATGTGACCAGCACGAGAGACGTCTGCAAAGAAGTTTTGACGATCGGCAACTTCAGCTTCGGGTTCGAAGAAGTCTGGTTCGATGATGCCATCTAATCTTGGTGGTCCATTTGGTTGCGTTTCCCAGAAGCTCGGATCCAATTTTGGGTTTCGAGAACCAGCCACTCCTCCAGGATGAATAGGGACATCGGGTCCTAGGTCTGCGTTGAATTCGGGTCCATCCCAATATAAGGCACACACCCTCCTCCAGCATTTCTTGAGTTCTCCAACAATCTTCAACGGGACCTTTGTCCGTGCTGGGTCCTGGTTTACATCGCGTGCGAAGTTGTTCAGCAGGTCACAGAAGGATACGCGCAAGTCATAATCGACAACGTAGTCGTCTAGGAAATAGTTCAGGATCCAATGTCGGATGGCAACGAATGTCCTGACCCTCACTACGGTCCCGGTCTCGTCGCTTCTTGCAAGAGCCCACTTCAATCGCGCAATTAGCATGAATAGCAGGTCTGACGCCTCTAGAAATGAGCGGAAAGTGAGGAAGAAATCAGACAACAGATCATAATCTACAAAGGTAGGCGAGGTGATCTCAGCTACAAGACGCGCTGGAGTCGCAGCTCGGATTCCTCCACCAGATGAATATCGGACGACCGAAGGATGATCGCATTCCGGCTTGAATGTGAGAGAATCAAACATCTCAGGAGTAATTGCAGTCCGTTGCCGAATGATGCCTGGCGCAGGAGATTGGACGGAGGAACCACTGAAAGGGCTTGGTGGCACGCTTTGCTGGTAAGGTTGCGGCGATGCGTCAGAGTGACGCCTGGAAAGAATTCGAGGACGTCGATCGGAGGCTGGATCTCGCGATGGGTCTCCGTAAGAGAAGACACTAGATCGCATATCGTCCGTAGTCGTGTAGGATGATCCACGAAGGAAAGCCGTACCTCGCATACTGAATCTAGGCGTACCAAGTTTGTATGAGGGTATAGGCACTTCCAATGTCGGTATCCCCTTGAAGAGTTCGGCAGGCTTTGGCCCAGTCCCTGGCCGTTCAATCACTACCTTAAAAGCTCCTGCGTCGGAGTCCAACACAGGTATGTGTTGCTCATCTACTGTCGAGTACGAGTGCGCACGCTTATGGCGTGGATTTTGCGTCGGCGTTTTGAGCTGAGGAAAGTATTGATCGCGGTCATGAAGAGCAGGCGTTCCTGGTGAGCGCGTAGGAGTCCATAGACTATCGCGTTGCGAATCGTCGGCCTCGTTGCGTGCGATCAGTGCATCGAGTCCAGCAGTGCTTGGTGGGGTGATGGGGAAAACGAAGGACGGTTGAGGGTACCGTTGATTTGCAGGGCGAATTGTCGGCCTGTTCTCCTGTGTCAGCCACTGTTTACCCAAACATTATGCCTTTACAAAGAAACAACGACATCATCAAGCATAATTCCTAGGCTTACCGAAGATATATCTTGCCATTATTGCCAACCTTCGCCACGGTGAATTGTCGACCTTCTCGTCCTGCCGAACCACCATCTGGGACCACGTCGTATTTCGACTCCTCTGCCTCTCTTCTCGCACGCCGATTGACACTGTTCTCCTTGCGTAACTCATCCTGAACCTGCTTCTTCTTCATCAGATCCGGCGATCGGTTGCCAATGGCTTTGGGTTTCGGGGCGGGTGCAAGCGTGATTCCATTCTTTCGCGAGCCGTCAACCTCTCGCACACTCTCCGCTATGCGACTTGTCTTCGCGAACTGGCCTCGCGGCGAAAGACGATCTCGTTGACGCTGTCGCAGGCTCTCTGGCGTGTGAGTCCTGGCCGGCGGAGCGGCCATAGGAGGGGCGGCGTCCTCCATCAGTCTCTGCCAGTCTTTCCACGGTGTAGCACTCAGCTACTTGGAGGGTTTTCGGATCGACGATGCATTGATGTCGTTCTCAATTGAGTCCCAGATCTGTGGCGGGGAAGGAGTTTCGATCTCGAGAGTGAGGGACGTTGAGGGCGATGCAGGGCGTGCGGTACAGGACAGTACAATGCTTCGTAGCGGAGAGAGCAGGCACTGCAGAGATGGTCTTGGTCGAGGGAGGTCGAAGTGAGGGAGTGAGGGCGAGTGGTCGTGGGTCTGCAGTGCAGGTGCTGGTGCTGGGTCTTGGTTGGACGTGATGCCTGCGAGCACAATGCAGGGCATGGGGCATGGTAACAGACCACAGACCAGACTGCACCCAGCCCAGACCCCGACGCCGACCCAGGCGAGCAACGGCGAGGCGAGGTTGGCCAGCGGCAGCGATGGGCTGCGATGGGCTGCGATGCCCATGCCTGCAATGCTCAGCACGCTCTTTCCCCCTTTAGCGATGCTGGCAGTGGGCGCAACGGGCAGGGGCACGCCCGCGTGGCCACCAAAGACGCCCCTGTCCGCCCAGCAGAAATGGCCACTTTGGGCTAATCGCAGCAGAATCCCGGTCCGTCAAAGTGTTCGTCCAGGACTCCAGGCATGAGCGCTGGGCTGGCCTGGAAGTTGGTGGCTCACTGGTTGATGCCAGATGGACGGAGTAACTTAAGAAGTTAAGAATAGCCTTTGCGCCGAGGTCATATCGAGCAACAATTAATTAAACTGCCTGCGCCCCCAGCCCCGAACCGAACCGCTGCCATGCGGTGCGAGTCGGGCCACGAGCGTGAGTTCTCGGGTTGGGCGATGGCAGAGAACTAAGAGAAGCAATCAAGAGGCCATCGAGAAGTCTCCATAAGCCGGCCACTCCCAGCTTCACCAGAGTGCTTGTCTTTGCCTGTGCCTGAGCTGCAACATCCCATGAGCTCACGATCCCGCCGATGACGACCATCGTGACTGCCGACTACCAAGGTACAGTACAGTACGGAGGGTTCCCCCTCTTGCCTTCGGCTGATACGCTGCAAAGAGGCACCACCTCGGAGCTTTTCAGCCTCTGAAGCCATCCAGAATTGCTTCGTTCTGGGACTTCATCAACTTCATCCAACGGCAGCTCACGGATTCGCAGCTCTCGTCAGTCCCCAGCTAGTTTATTCGAAGACCTCGTACCGTATCTGCCTCTCTTTGAGTGCCGGTGAGGACGGTGGAGGGATCTCCCCTCACTATTGGCGTGCTATCGAACTCCTGTGCGTCAAACTCTGCCAATCTGACTATCTGTGCTCCCCGAACCGAGATACACGATGGGCCAAGCTGGTCATTGCTGAGAAAATAGCCCAAACGGGGTCAGTTGCTGGTCGTGCGGTGACCACTCAGGGCCACTCAGGACCACTCAGGAGGCCCAGAGAGATCACCAGATCTCGTCGCCCTGCAGCGCAATGCAGCAATTACACACCGCATCGAAATGGTCCGCGGCCTGAGTACGAAGTACGAGTCACTCCTGGAGTCCTGGATTCGTGATCTTCCGGCGGGACTTGCAATTGGCAGGCTGGAAGGGGAAAATCGCGCGCCACTCCTTGAGCGCTGCCCTGCCACTATCACAACGATCCCAATTTCCTCTCCTGTGGCCGACGTCTGACTCTAGGATGCCGCCGTCGCGAACGGCGTCACGAACGCGAGCGATGAGCGTTGACACCACGGGGAAATTACCTACAGTTTGACGCTCTCCCCGATGCCACAGCAGAGCGCCACAGGGCCCCCCGACCGTTACAACCGGCATGACAAGCCAGGATGGGATGATTTGAGGACCTTTTTCTAATGCCCCAAACGCGTGCAAAGTTGGAATTACTGCTGTATTACACTGGGAAGAAATTGTCCATACCTCGGGCTGTTCAACCATTCACACCGATCAATCATCAATCACGCTCAAGAGACGCGGCGCTGACTTGTGAGCCCCAGCCAAAAGTCTTTTGATCCCGCCGCACCCAGTGGGGTGGACACGAAGCTCCGAATCCCCACACGATGAGGAACTTAGCCTACCCAGGCTTACAAAATCTCACGAGCGGCCCTGACAAACATACCAGTCCGCCGGCTTCACGGAACGCTGGGAGCCATCCCCGCGACGGCGCAGTTCTGGCGACCCCGTTATCGATGGCACTAACGAGTAACACACACGGGACAGCATCTGTTGGAACTTGGAACTGACGAAATAATGATTTGAAAAAGACCTTCATCATAACCTCCATCAAACCGACGAAGAAGCCTAGATCAGATCACCACGGTGCAAAGGCTTTGCGAGAAAGCAAACATCAGCGGCATGCGTCGATGCGATGAGATCGAAAACAAGCATTTCTCAAACATCAGATATTCAAAGAGCTCCAGGACCGCCTGTCTCCCACGCTCTCATCAAACCCGACTCTCTGATCTCACCCCACTTCCCTCCTTTTCCGCATCATCATCTCCCCATTTCAACTAGATATGTTCCGTGCAGCCTTGCATAAACTCTTTGAATCCCACTATCATATCCCATATCATTGACCTACTTCTTTCGTCCAGGCCTTCTTGTGTCTTCGTCTGCCACCCAATGAAGCAGCAATTCGACCTCTAGGCACTCTGCAAGTCTGCATGATACGCAAAAGCAAATGCTGATTCCAAACCAAACGTCACCTCGCCTCATACCCCCCACTTCCACCCGATACAACGGCTCGTCCAAGCATCCACAAGCCCACTCAATCTCGGATTTAGCTCCTCACTGACTCGCTGGGCAAGCCTTTGCCACCAACACGAACCACACTCTCGGGACCACCCAACCTGTCAACAAACCTATCATATGTAACAGCAAAAGTACCTAGGGCTCGGCACACCCGCGAAATGAAAAGAATCAGAGCGGCGGAAATATTTGCTTCGAGTGGAAGAAAAAACAAACCATCCTCAGCCTTTGGGGCGCAGGACAGAGGATCGGTTAGGCCTGGAAGCAAGCAGCAACCATATGCAGCGTTCATCATCGTGCTTCAGGATCCAGCAGATCCTATGCATGAGTTGGGAAGGACGTCGGGCTCCTCGCTCTTCCTCCACTTATCTATTATGCATCCTTAAGGATGTCTCGGCGCAGAGGCGTTTGAAGGCATTGAAGACATCCCGACGAGAATAACACGCCATGACATCTCTCAACCAATTGAATGCAACGTCTGGAAATAGCTCGCACATTTTGATATTTTAGAATCCAGATCTTATAAGCAAACCCCTAGACTCAGGATGTCTGCGACGGCTTGAAGCGAGCCAAAGCATCCCGTCAAGAAAACGCCTTTCGTCACAAACCCAATCGCAACTTGCACGAAGACGGAACGCCATGTGGGCAGCCTCCTCAAGTGCGCGTCAACTTGACACTTGTGACAACCTCCAAGATATCGGTCCCAGTCCACCGGAAACTACCGTATCCCGTATATGACCCTTGACATCATAAGGTCCCTTCTCCTGCCATGATTCGTCCTCTAGTACGCGTAGATAGCTCCGCCCTTTGACAGACGCCGCTGTCCGTCTTGGAGGCTGGGAGCCTAGGAGCCTGGGACAAATCGATCGTGGAACGGCTCGGAAAATGTCCTGAGAATCGACTTGGAGGCCGACGAGCCTCACTCACCAATGCACCATCACACTCGCTTAGAGGTTCGGCCTCATGTCCAGTCTAGGGCAAGAAGTCCATCCCGTTGCACACCGTTGCATCGAGATCTCAGGTCCATCATACCTTCCAGATTCGCTACACCAGTTCCTGAACTCTCTCTCAGTGCGTGGACAGAATACGCTCTCAATAGCATCAGTGACCGCCACCCCTCCCGTTCTCGATCCTGGTTCTCTCGAGTTAACATCTCATCTCATCGTAATCACCACATCTCCCTATCGTCCCGTTCCCGTGAAACATCCCGCCTCTCCACCACAGAACTCACCCGCGTTCTCAACAGCATCTCACCGAACCGCGATGGTGGACACGAGCCAGAGCCCCTTTCATATCCGTGCCTTCCGCTAATTGTCCGTTGCTTGTCCTTGCAAGTCAAGGTTCAAGATGCTGAGATTGTGACATCTGCGTCAACCACGTTGAAGCGACGGTTCATCTTCACAATCATCTCAACGTCGTCTTGATTGCCATCTTTCAACGCCATGGGAATCCTACGAAATCGTCCCGATCAATCAATCTCCTCTCCTCTACCCCGCCATTCTCCGCACTCGCTTCTAACAATCAACAGTACAGTACTCTTCAAGACTTCAACACAGATTCTCCCTGCTCTGGACTTCGGACCTTGAACCTTACTTTCTATGCAAGGCCAACAAACATCAATCTCTCGTCATGTCGCACGACATATCTTCAGCACCTCCACAAACGCAAGGCTATCACTCTCCTGCAAGCCCCATCACTTTCTCCTATCTACCTCGGAAAGATCCATTCTCGTTACCAGACTCTCGTGATCTCGCTTCCAACACACTCCAACCTCCTCCGCTATTCCGCTCTCCAAGACCTCCAAATCTGCTCTTCCTTCCGCAATTTTCCTCACTCGCTACCAAAAATAACAAACATCAGAACCTTAAGCTTGCTTGCATGCAAACACAGCCATAACGGCAGACCGCAAATTATCCAGAACCATCTACCGATCCATTACTAAACGCCAAGACAATTCCCATCTGCACTGCAACCCCGAAGACATATGATGCGTTTCCCGAGCTCGAAGGAGTGAGGTGCTTCGTTCCCGTCTTCTCCAACTTACACACCTCACTCCCTCACTCGTCAAACACCGAAGTCTGCATGCAACGGGATCTTATCGCTTTACACCATAATCACAGTTCGTCTGGGTTGGACCTTGAATGCGGAGATGAAGGTGCATAGCGCGGAAAGCACGAGGACGTTTCCAGTACGGGAATGGAGTTCTGGATGAATGATGCGCCGATCGGTCCAGTAGTCGGGACCCTTGTTGTACGAAGTATGATCGGATCGTTCGGCTTCCATTAACCAAATATTTCCGGGATCTATCCTTGTCGGCTTTGGCCGGCGTTCACGGTTCATGCTTTCGGTCGTCGCTATTGCATACCCCTCTCAGCATGCAGACAAACACGGAAGCAAGCAACACGGGACGAGTTTCAAGTTAAACATTAGATTGACAGCTTGCGTGTGGTAACTCGAGAGATGAAGCATGTTCCTCTGCTCTCAAGTGCACCTCCTTAGTCAGGGGTAAGAAGTTTATCTTAACAGCAAGCGAGGGGTATCCCTTCATTGACTGAGTTTGCTGTCTTTTCGTGTATGTGGAAACATGCATTCACACATTCAACCACGCAGGTGAGTTCACAACAACAACGATCTAGATTCTCGATTATAAAGCCCTCGATGCTGAGAGTTGTGGATTGGGATGTTCCTTGTTGCGTGTAGACCCACTCACGGAAGGAAGAAATTAAACTCCTGTGCGAGCTCCAACATGCTTTAACATCACACCTGGAGTAAATAATAAGATTTAAGCGAAGCAATTATACAAATGAGACGATTCTTCTATAACTACCTGCTTTAAGCGTCCCAATTCCCTAGCAATTATTATATCTTTATATTTAAACAAATATCTCAACTCTATCCCTAATTATAATTAATAATCCCTGAGATTTAATTATCGAATTTAAGCTCGGATTTTAAATTAAAAAATATACTATTAAGCACCGGACTCACCTGATGGGTTGTGATGCTTATTGTTTATATTGAACAGGAAAGTTGAATCGGTAGACAGAATCTTTGCTGGAGTATATATCGGAGTCTTGGTTCTGACTATGATATCTATCACTCTATCTCTTTGCTAATGGCGTCTAGAGAAGTACGTCTTGTAGACAATGATATGAATGAGTCGAAGCTAGACACGCAGATGAGCTACTTGTCAAAGGACTTACATTATTTAGATGCTCCTTCCTCCTTTCTTCTCCAACTCTTCTGATTCGAGAAACTGAACAAGAGCTGACTAACGACTTTCTAGCGGTTATCTTAATAACCATCTCCCAGCCGAAGAAGCTTTTCATAACAGCTAGCTCAAGGCAGGAGACATTCTCCAAATCGATGCCGAGGGATTTCTATACCTCGTCGAACGCAAAAGGGAACCCATAAAATACAAAGGCTCAATTCCTATTCCTATGGATTCATTTACCATCTCATACCTATATTTACGTCTCACCCACAGAGTTCGAATCTCTCCTCTCAAGCTCTCCATTCGTCCTCGACCAAGCTGTATGCGCAAAATGGTATAAAGAACAAGGTACCGAGATCCCCATTACTTACATCGTCCTATTCCTTCAAGGAGAAACGTTTAGAAAGAACAAGGGGGAAACGTGGTTTGCGAACATGGGAGGAAGTGGTTTGATGAGAGAGTTGCGGGATCCCAGAGTTCCAAGGGAAGCGTGGTAGGTCTTAATTAAGCGTTTAGTAAGGTGATGAGATGGAAATCGCCTGCTAGGATGGAGATAGACAAGGGAAGATTAAGCTATGGATTCTAGATCTGTTTCTAGATGTATTGAGATTGAAGCGAGGATTTCCAGGTGGAAAGACATCAGTTCAATGACGGACGCTCACGCGCATGGCTTAACCTTCCCACAAAATCTTGCACCCACTCTTCGAATCATATTCACCACTTCCCTTCTCCTTTATAATCATGTGAGGTTCGGGATCAATTCGAATCATAAGATTTAGCATAAACTCTCTCCTTTGCTTTGCACAGCGGCATTCCCTCCGCGCCGGCACACCAATCTCGGCTTTCCGTCCGCGCTGTTCCAACTCCCCCCTAATCGCTGATTGCCTCGCTTAGAGATCTCCCGCCCGGTGAGTGGGTCGTGACGGCTGTCGTGGTACGTGGGGCTTCTGCCATTTATCCTGAACAGAAAAAACATCCAATCCACATTTCTTTCAGTCTCCTAGTATGAGTATATATTTCTTCTATCTCTAAAAGCCCTATTCTTCTACCTTCTCGCCAATTCACCTGCTTGGCTCGTTTCATTAGATACCTACATATTTCTAATTCTCACATCTCAACTCGCCTCGTCCTCTCCTCTTAATAGCCGGCATCGGACCCGGTTAAACTCCTCCCTCCTCCCTTCTATTTCGGAGAAGCATCACGAGATTCTAAACTTCAAATCATGGCTTCCCCCACAGCCGACAAAATCGCCTTCCTCGGCCTCGGCGCCATGGGCTTCGGCATGGCCACCAACCTAATCAAACTCTCGCACCCCGTCACCGGCTTCGACGTCTGGGCCCCAACCCTCCAACGCTTCTCCACCGCCGGCGGCTCTACCGCCACCACGCCGCGAGAATGCGTCCGAGACGCCCCTTTCGTCGTCTTCATGGTAGCTACCGCAGCTCAAATCATGAGTGCGTTATTCGAAGGCCCAGACGCAGCTATACATGAACTAAAGCAAGGAGCTAGTTTGATACTCTGCAGTACGGGACCACCCGAATACGTGCCCGCTATCCAGAAGCAGTTATTGGAATTGGGGAGGGGTGATGTGCTTGTAGTCGATGCTCCGGTGTCTGGAGGGACGATCCGGGCTGCGAATGGGACGTTATCAATTTTCGCTGCCGGCTCGGAATATGCGTTAACGGCTGCAAATTCATTGTTGAAAGATATGGCGGGGAGTCATCTTTGGGTTATTCCTGGGGGGTTGGGAGCGGGAACTAATGTTAAGATGGTGCATCAGGTGTTAGCGGGGATTCATATCGCGATGACGAGCGAGGCGAACGGGTTTGTGGCTAAGCTGGGGTTGCCGAGTAAGCAGGCGTTTGAGTTGTTGAAGGCGAGCGAGGGGAGTAGTTGGATGTTTGAGAATCGGACGCCGCATCTTTTGGTGGAGGATAAGACGGTGTATTCGGCGTTGAATATTATTGTGAAGGATATTGTGAGTGGGAAGTACCTTGAGTGAGCTTGGTGAAAGATTACTGATGTGAATAGGGTATTGTGACAGCGGGTGGGAGGTCGGCGCATTTCTCGCTCTTCCTTTCGTCGACTACGGAACAGATCCTTGCAAGTGGTGTAGGTGCTGGACTTGGGCTTGTAGACGACGCGAATCTGGTTGGTGTTTACCTACCGCAGGATCCAACCGCAGTGTTGAAGCTAGCTTCATCATCAGAAACTCTTTCAGCAGATGATCCAAGATTGAAGGTTGTCAAGCAAGCAATGGCCGGTGTGCATCTCGCTGCAGCTGCTGAAGCGATGTGTCTAGCAGCTAGAGTAGGCTTAGACTGTCAGACTATGTTCGAGATTATCAGCACGGCTGCGGGAGCTAGTAAGATGTTAGTTGAGAAAACACCGATGTGGTTGAGTGGGGAGTGGACGAGTGGGAAGACAATTGATGATGTTGTTGCTGAGCTGGTATGTTTCCTTAACCTTGAGCGAGGAATGATGACTGATGATAAACAGACTGAGGCTATTGAGGAAGCTAATAAGTTGAAGTATCCTTTACATCTTGCAGGGACTGCGTTACAGCTTTTTCAACTAGTCTCGATGAAGGGACTAGGAAAAGAGCCGGATGTATCAGTTGCGAGGATATGGGATGGTGTTGAGGGACCGCTGTTTCCTAGAAAAAGCGCTTAGATTGGTTAGTTAAAGAAATGCACAACTCCTACCTCTATCTAGACATTGAGTTTGAAGATTCTCCAATTTGATGTTCGAATCTACTGCCCATAAAGTTTAACTTTGAAGTACCGTCTCCTCTTTCTCATGTGCTAATCAACTAGGTTTGATGTCGAGCCCGATCATGCTCCTTAGTTGTCTAAATTTCGATTTCACATCTGTCCTATGCCCTATTTTCTCCAACCTCCCTCTCCTTAATAATTTTTTGTTTTTAAAGCCGAACTAACTCTGCGCATAATTCAACAAAAAGAGAGTTTCGAGTTTCGAGCTGCGAAAGGCGAGGAGAGTTTAGTGATCCAGTGCTCACTGCTCACAACCCAATCCGTTGCACGCAAGCCTAGGTGTCGCTACTAGATAATCCGATTTGCTGGGGATGAGAGCGATGTGAGATGAGATGAGAGAGCAGACACCACCAGGGAGGGAGAGTAGCAAACGGCGCAAAGACTTTACCGTGCCGTCGAAGACTCGAATGGCAGAAGCTGATTCTTCTCTTAGTAATAATATAAGCGCTGAAGCTAAAGTCAATAAATTTGAAAAAAAAAAAAAAATGCGTGTATATGCACGAACACATTCAAGGTATCTTGCTTTAACAGCCTGAGCCTGGGTTGGGAAGGCCTTGAATATCCCATAAGATTCACTAAGAAAGAAAGATAGAGAAAGGATAAGTATAATATAGATAGAAGAGGAAAAGTGGATGATAAGTTAACTGAAACGTTATACTAGGGATACAAAGCGAAAAGAAGGATGTGTTTGATAGCAAGTGCCACCATACAGCTTTCTCAAAACAATAACCGGCCTCACTCGCGGAGGATTGCAAAACTCGTCTAACCCACCAAGTGGGCGCGGTGAAGAAATACTGGAACAGCGATATTACACAACTCGATACTAAAATAGGCTCTTCGCTTGGGTGACGTTGGATATAGATATATAAGTTAGTGAATGGAGTAACCTATGTGCCAGAAATAAGTGAACGCCGTGATAATGCTTCTGTGTAGGTTAATGGTGAGTATGATATATACAACGATATCCCATTGCAATCGTCCTGCCCAGCTCTATGAATAAAGTCCTGTGACCCTCGAACACGGAACGTCCTGTCATCCATCTCACATATCAAATAATCTTCCAAGCTAACAATTTTCCCTACCAGAGCTCACAAACAGGCTCCTTTTTCGCACATTTAAAACTCTCCTTGAAATCTCTCGAGTTCGCCATAGTGCCTAAGATCCTCGCCCATTTCGGAGCGTGGGGATCTGTATAGATTCTGTTGATAGCCGTCTCCTTCCTGCTCTTACCACACCACCAGTTGGCATAGCTGACGAAAAAGAGTTGCTCTTGTGTGAAATAGTCGAGACCAGGTAGGTCTTCGTTTGGAGTCTCTGCTCGTCGCTTCTGCCATGCTGCAAAGGCTGCCGTAACACCACCTGCATCGGCAATATTCTCGCCAAGTGTAAGTTTTCCATTAACGTGTAATGGTTTATCATCTGGCCCAGGAACGGTGTACTGCGCGTATTGATTTACAAAGCACTCCGCACGTTCTTTGAATCCCTCGACTGTGCTGTTGGTCCACCAATCGGTATAATTGCCATTCTGATCGTAATGACGTCCCGTCGAGTCAAACGCGTGAGACAACTCGTGACCGGATACTGAACCGAACGCACCATAACTCAGATATTGTGGTACATTGACATCGAACACGGGAAATTGCATGATACCTGCTGGGAACACAATTTCGTTGCCAGGCGGGTTGTAGTAAGCGTTAACTGTTGGAACCGTCATACCCCACTCGTTTCGATCAACTGGTTTGCCTAAGCTTGACCATTGACGTGCTACATCGAAGCGATTCATGTTCAGTGTGTTTTGAAAAAAGGTCGAGGGCGTGATGTTGATAGATTTGTAATATTTCTGCAGACTAGGTGGGTTCATAATGTCCGGGCTCTGTGGTGGTTGATCAGCATGAAGTGATATTATGGTCCAAGAATTGCAAACCTGAGTTGGGTATCCGATTTTTTGCACAATTTTGTGCACTTTCTCGATAGCGAGCTCGATGACACTCTTGTCCATCCAAGTTGTTATTTGTAACTTTCCGATGAACATATCCTTGATGTCGGATACGATTTGATCACCGAAATCTTTTGCTTTTTCCGAAAAGGCCTTTTCAACAAAGAATCGGCTCAAGATCCAGCCAAGTCCGTCATCCACATGATTAACACATGTTCGCCAACGCTCAGGGGTAGAATCAGGGTCCTATTTACGTTAGCTGTAGCCAGGGTGCATGATTGATTCGCACTTACCTTGCCTTGCAGCTCATTGATAAATCTGGTGTATGGCTTGAGCTCATCCGCTTCTATCTCAGAAGCGTAGGCCTGAACGACCTTCCACATGAAGTATGTTTGAAGGACCTCCTTCGAAGTGCTCGATAAAACATCTGATAGATTCGCCATATAACTAGGCGAAGTAACGATAAGACGATCTGTTTTATAATCCGACGGCGTAAGGCTATTAATGACCGTAGAAAGATGGAGCTGTGGAGTAAGCGAACCCGCTTCTTTGAGAGACATGGGGTTGTAGTATTGCTATTATTGTCAGTATCATTATCGTCGGGGAATGAGCTAAATTTACGGTAACATCGTCCCTATCTTCTGCATCAGGAGATGCCGCAGCCAACTTCTTCTCAAATTCGACCACATCATGTGCATAGTTTTTACCCTCACCTCTAGCAGCAATATTTTCGTGGCCTTTGACCTTCATCCACTCCGTATGAACTGTGGCATTCTCGTGCTTATGATCAGGATGAAGGTTCGCAATGATCGCAGTCAGAGTCTCTTCGTACTTCTGCAAAACCGTAGAGTCGCTATAGTAATCCTTGGCTGGGAGGCCAATTCTGTATGGAGGCGATACCTGTACTATCACTGTATCAGGATCTTTGTCGTCGGCTCCTGCACCTGATGATACGAGAGCCGTGACTCCTAGCTTTGAGAGATATAGAACAGTCTCTGCTATATCCTCACTATCTATCTCTCCCAGAGGAGTTCTTGTACTGAAAGCAGATTCTGTGACGGGGAAAAAATCGGCGACTTGGTGAAGCAGCTCCGTCAGAGGCTTCACACCGACCTTCTTGATTGCTTCCTCGTCCATACAAGCATCGTAGGCTGATTTCAATTTATTGAAATTTTGTTCGTCAACAGAGGAAACTGACTCGACTAGTTGTGCTGGAGAGAAGCTAGAGTGCTATATATCATAAATCAGTAAACGAAGTCTAATTCCGAAGCCTTACAAATTCACGATATTATGGCGCCCAATGCCTCGTAATTCAGTTGCTTTAAAGAGCCACATCCTTTTTGAAAATATTGCAATGTACTGACCTTCGAGTCGCTTGGATATGGAGCTTCCAAGATATGTCTAAGTAGCATCTGGGAGTTTTCACTCATGATGGTCCCGGTGAAAGCGTCGCCCTGGTCGGGTCGCAGGTCGTGACGGTCATCCCATCCGCCGCAGACCATCTGCTCGAAGTCCGTACATGGATCAATGTTCTTATAGTCGGGAGAGAGGTTGTAGAGAATTTCGGAGGAAGCATGAACACAGGCAGGTGTCAGACACACACTCGCCTTGTGATTGTGCTTCTGCTTGCTACATACTACTAGAATATTAGTGTTGAGCTTTATGATGCGATACTGAGTGATCTCCACTTGCCCCCAAAAAAGACACCGATGATAACAACTGCGGCGATTATCAAGAGGCTCGCACAGATGATGACTGCATTGTGGACGGTCCAAGTTGCGGCCTTCTTTAAGGGAGACTGGGCGGCTTTGTTCTGCTGCACTCTCTCTATGTCCGGCAGAAGTGGTGTACTTTCAGAATCATTCTGATTGCTCGAGGACGATCCGCCTCCCATGTCGTAGAGTCGTGCTGCTATTAATGCAAATAGTCCTGCTGGAGCTATCACAAAATGACTGAAGTTCGGTTCGTCGTGTCTGCGCTTGGAGCTTGATCGAAGTCTGGATCTTGACCGCGAGCGGCGTCTATTTTCGCCGTATTCCTTCGAAGCCAGTCTGCCAAAATTATAGCAAGAAAGCAAAAGTGTCGAGGTGAAGTTGTTGATGAGATGCAGCTGTCATGCCAGAGCGGCTAAGCCTAGTGCGGAGGTGAAGCTCGTTTCCGTTTTGGAGAAAGGCGGGGAACAGCACACTAGCGGCCTCGTTCAGGTACCAGCCATCTTCGCAATAAGGTTCGCGCCTGCTGGCTTCAAACGCCAATAATATTTCCACTTGGAGAGCTTTTGAGAGAACAGTCACACCTTCGCAACGTGGGCCGTTTTACTCGCCCTTCACACGCGCTTTGCAGAAGTGTTGCCACGTGGGCGACGCCTGAAAGCCTTAAGAGGAACCTCACTCATACCGCAGGGACCGATTCGTCGACACTCGATAGCCTCAGGGTCTCCACCTTCAAGTCAAGGCTGTCCTGAAGTCCGAGACATTGATGAGCAGTACAGTAACAATTACCAGGGCCGTAGCCCTCGTAACTTATTCTTTGCCTCGATTGCCTTGATTTCGGTGCGTATTTTGGTATGTATTTCATTCCCGCGATGAAGAGCGAATTGCTCGGACCCTCCTCCATCTCCAGCCGCCACCATCGATGTTCCCTGGAGCTGTTGAGGCACCCTGCCATGAGGCTGATTCTCTTGTTCAGGACTCAGGAGTCTCTACCTGGGTACATCTGGGGTATGGACCCTGATATCCACTACTGGTCTTCATTCGAGTTCTTCGTGATTGCACGGTTTCGACCCCGTTTCTCGCATCTCCGTCTACTTGCATTCCGACCCTTAGGCATCACTCGGGTGTGACGGACTCTCAATTTACACACAGTACGGAGCCTCGTGGACCGTTGATAGGACCCCATAGCCGCCCTGTTCCAACTGTCTTGCTGAAGCGGCCGCACACTGCTCCAGTGCAATATCAGGCTTACCGTCGAACGACAGCATGACAGGACAACAAATGTTGACAATGGAAAGTATAGTACTGTACCTACCTAGGTACCTACTAGGTAGGTATGACCACATTTCATCTCGTGACTCGTATGGCGGTTGCCTTCTGGACAACAACAGCAACAACAACGGCGTTGCTGCTGCTGGTCTGTACAGTGTGCAGTACTGTACTGCAGTCAAGGAGAAAGCTCCTCGCCCACTCAGAAGGCTCGTATCTAGGCGGCAACAGGCTGGTATTCATATTGTGTAACACGTGATCATCAAAGGGGCGTGTGAGGTGTGCAGGTCCACGGGCTGAAGGCTGATGATGGGGCGACCAAGTGTTCTGTCATTGGCCACAAGTGAAACCCGCACTCTTCGCAGCGCGTCATTCTGGAGCGCCACTGACGTCGGCCGCAGGGGTCTCATCTCAGATTACTCCCTCCAGCCATCCAATCCGCCAAATTCAAATCTCTGAGCGTCAGGTTCAGGTCAGGACTCAGGACTCAGGACTCAGGAGAACCCCAATGCGGCCAGAGGCTGCAAATTCCTCACTTGGCCATTGTGTTGTGTTCGGGAGCACCATGCAAATCGACGGGACCTGAGCCGCTGCTCGTAAATCGTGGTTCGACGTTTGACGTTCGACGGTCGACGTTCGAAACTGTCTCCCGACTCGACCGACTTACCCGTTTGATAGATAGCTCTAGATCCGTTGAAACTTGGCATCGTTCTTCCTTCCTGCTTCCTGCTGATCCTTCCCGCCAGCAGCTCCTCCAGGCACTCGAGCAACTGCGGCGCACTTGCACTTCGAACCCGGCTCCCAGTTCCGGGCCAGCGGTCTTTGATCTGTGGCACATTCGCTGTCTTCCCTCAGCTTCCCAGGTGCCCAGATAGTGACCGCATCTCATGATCTCAGACTTGTGTCTCAGCCCGTGGCGTCCCTTGGGATCTCGTCCCCATTCAATTTGATGTCTCCCAGAATTGCTGTCAAGAAAGCCACCGTAGTCAGTGTTGTGGTTACTTGTATAATTCTAATTGCCGGGATTTAGGGGTCAAGACTGACTCTCAATCTGGACGAGGTGACGGGGTGTCGGCAGGGATGTTTGATGGCCTGATAATGGCGTAGAAGGACAGCTTTAACTGCAACCCGCCAACGGGGGCCACTGTATTGGGCCACTGCAACGAGGAGCACGACGTGAATATCTTGAATCTGAAATGCGACCGCATACATCTGACCCCAATATCAAGGACCGCCCGATCGAGTCCAATAATAGACCCTAAGAAGAAAAGAGCCACAGGACGCCTTTTCTGGCTCGCCTATGGGTTTTCCGGCTACCTAACGTTCTCCGGCAAGGTTTTCGCGCTTTCAGAGTGTGTTCCTGGCATTCTATCCACTCAGAGTGGCACTGGTGCACTCGAAGAGACTTGGTCTGTTGTCGCCTTCCAACGACCCTTCACCGATCTACCACGCCTATCACCCAAACACAAACTCTTCCTTTTCGACTTCTCTCTGCGCGTCTCCTCGTCTCCGCGATTGAGATTACATGCGCATGCCCTTCTCATACTTGTAATATTGACTGAATGCTCCTTCCCGTCGCCAGCCTCTTTGTAGATACTTCGCGATCAAGGGTCTCCCTACGTCATCCCGCCCAACCACACGACGGCAACATCTTTTCGGAGGACCAACAACAAACACACTTCCCTCTATGCGAAAGAGACCCCATTCTCCTGCGATCTCGAGAGCGACCGTAATCACTGACATCCTGGAGTCTTCATAGTCTGCTGGGACGGCGCTGAAGGGGTATTCAGGGGACGGAGAAGGCATGCCACCCCCAAAGTCGCCTCTGGACAAGCCATCCACCTCCCACTCACGACGACCAAGCAGTGCACGACGCTCGAGCAGCGAGAAAACTAATACCAAATCGTCAAAGCATGGAATAGGCTCCGGCCAGTCTTCACAAGGCAAGCACAAAGACCCAATGGCTGAGTCGCCGTCGGGTGTGAAGGCCCCTACAAAAGCAGACCCAAGCGACTTCGACCCAAGAAAGAGTTACGAGACGGATAGATCTGAAAGCTCGCGGTCCCATTCATCAAGATTCGATGCGGCACAACTAGATAAGCAACATGAGGATTACGAAGAGCGCGAGGTAACAGCAGAGCGTGCCAGCAGAGGAGTTCCAAGTACTACTTCAGCTGATGAAGTGGAACGGTTGCGCGCAGCTATGAATGCTCAACTCCAACTAAACCTGCATAGAGAGCGCCTCGCTAAGCATCTAGGGGAAAAGGAGGAGCGAAGCACTTCCAGTCCCTTGATACCAGGTGGGAAGACCAGAGTTTCGCCGATACACGAAGAGACTGCATCACCATCGATGGATGAAGCCTTTGCAAGCCCAGGACCAACTGGCCCCGACACTACTTCGACAGAATCAGCAAATACCGTTCGAGGAGGAAACACACCTGGCCCAATGGCAGTACGAACGCCTTCATATCCTTTCCCATCTATGCGGACACCTCAGCAAAGCTACTTGGCTCATCGACCATTTACAGCACTTTCACCTACAGTCAATCCTGCGAACTTTGCAGGTGGCACTTTTGAAGGTGGCCCACGCGACCAGGTAATGTCTGGCTCAGTGACTCCCGCATCCACTATGAGATTTCAACCGCCGGGATCGTCTATCGCTCAAGAGGATCCCAACTTTGAGACTCCGAATCTCTATGACTTGAGTTTGATGCTATCATCTGAACCAGGACTTGACGCGTGGTGGACAACCATTGTTCAAATTATGAGAACACTGTACCTGGCTCACCGTGTAACACTTTCTGTTCCTGCGGATTCCACGGACGTGGAAAATGTACCATGGGGACAAAAGGCCACGTTCAACGCTGTGCAAGAAGACGAGTTAAGCCTGACATACCTGCCACGAGGTAGCAGCCTCGTACCAAGTAGCGTCGATACCAACGACACGTCAAATTCTGGGGACTTCGCTGACGAGTACTCTGGCAATTCAACTCCTTTGCATAGCGCCGTTCGACCGGGCCTATTAAGCAGACATTCTTTCACCGCATACGAGGATAGCAAGCGAGCTCCGGGTTTAGCAGCAGATGCAAATAGGTTACCTGTCGTTACACGTCCTACTCAGCCTGTCAGAGCTAAAAGCTACCTTTCAACTCGTCCTGACCTACCGCCACGCACCGCCACCCTCCAAAACGCGGAGCTCAACTTACAAAGTTTGCAAGACCATATGGCATTTGAAGATGCAAAGCAATCAGCGTGGGAGAATCCAGAGTCCGCGAGTAGAGAAACCCGAGGACAAGTCTTCCCGGTGTTACAGGCACTAGACTATGAAGGAGAGCCATTGATCGATAACAAAGGCGTCATGAGAGTCTTAGAACGCGGTAAGGTTATTGCGTTAACACGAGATTATCCGTACGTGGAAAGTGCAGCAGATGAGAAGAGCGGTGGCAGCAAACCGTCGACGCAGTCAAAGGAGTCGCCAAATGACAAATCGAAGAAGAATAAGTCTCCAGAAGCCAGCTCCAGGATCTCATCATTCTTCGGTGGAAGGACGAGGCAACGCCGTGCAAGAAGTCAGGCTAGTGATAAAGGAAAAAGCATGCCATCGAGACGTTCACTTGACGTTAACGACGATGACGATCAGCAGCCCGGACCGAGATATGAAGAGTATGAGCAAGCTCCACCTTCTCCATGGTCGCAATCTCCGGCTCCTTCACCAGCGGTTAGAGCAGAGACTTCCGAAAATCCATTTTTCGCTAATGCACCTATTGACGAAGAGACATTCAATCCTCGCACAACTCCCCAAGACTACTCTGAAATGCCACAACCCGAAACTATCGGCGTCGACAGATCATGGACGGTCTTACATATTCCACTTATCCACCCTTTGCTCTCGAAACCAGTGCAATCGTTCAGACTGGACACTGCCGCCATGGAACTGAAGACTACTCGTGGAAAAGTTGGACAATCTAAGGATGCAGAAGATGTCAAGGCCAAGGTTAAGGATGAAAGAAAACAGAAGCCGACCCCTATTGCCATTCTTTCCATACTTAGCCCAGTCATCCCTTATCCAGCTAGTTTGAGGCATTCCCTTGGCCATCTCTCAGCTCATATGGCAACTTCGTTCTCCCTTTGTCGACACTTCTCGAATCTTGAGACGGAAATTTCTGGACTGTCTCGAAAGCGTCCTCAAACAACTGGATTTGGAGCTGTTGCTCCTGGTGGTAGACCAAGTGAGGAGTCGATACATCTAGGAAAGACTACTTATTCGCCAGCTGATGAGAGTGGACCTCATCAGTCAACTGGTGGCAGCATCACCAGTCCAAGTGACTATTCAGGTGTCTCTAGGAGCACTGCAGGATCGCCTGCGGTGACTCCAGGATGGGATCTGGGAAGCGTTGGCTTGAGCATGGATAAGCGATCTAGTGGTGGTAGTCCTGGCTACGTTGCGGGAGAGAGTTACTTTAGCAGTAGGTCTAGGCCTGGTCTGGGTCGGGTAGACACTGGTTCAGCAAGCAGCATCGCCGGAGCTCGACGTACCTCAAAGGAATCATCGCCTGCAGATACTAGGCCACAGAAGGTATCTTTGATATCGGAAGAACGGGCTCACGATACCGAAATGGCCGCTGCTGACTATGGCGAAACATCTTCAAAGGAGAAGCATGTGTCTGAAGACGTTAGCTCGTCGACTAGCACACCGAAGCAGGAGCCTCGTCCCCAGCGTCCATCGCGTGATAGTTACTCGGAAAATACCGAAGGTCGTGATACAAGTCCTTCCAGGCAGCCTCCAGAGACTTTATTATCGCCTCGGCGGCAGGCTATGCGAGCTACATCTGTGTATGGCACAACAAAACCCGACCGCCAACATACCCAACTTCATTCCTATGGAGCTGACTTTGGTGCAACGTTCCAGTCTCTCCCTACAACTGCTACGCCATCAAAGACACCCGCTCCGCCTAAAGTTCATTCCCGTTCGGCTTCTTTGTCAGTACCAGCATCCGACTATATGCCCCCGCCTTCTGATCGCGTCAAGGGCATCATGTTGGACTCTCTCCCAATGCACATTTTCATTGCTCTACCACCAACAGGTGAGATTGTATGGGTCAATAGTCGCTATCTGACTTATCGCGGCCAAAGTGTGAAGGATTTGCATGAGGATCCGTGGGCTTCTATCCATCCAGACGAGAAAGATGATTACTTGAAAGCTTGGGCTAATTCTATCCGCACCGGAGAGCAATTTTCTATGCAGGTTCGCCTTAAGAGGTTTGATGGGGAGTATCGATGGTTCTATACACGTGCTGTCGGTCTCAGAGATAGCAGAGGAGTCATCGTACAATGGTATGGCACCCATATGGACATTCACGACCAGCACATCGCCGAAGTGAAAGCTGCTAGACAAGAGGAGATCGAGGCATCAGAAGCAAAACACAAGCAGCTCGCAAATCTCATCCCACAAATCATATTTTCTGCGACAGAGGATGAAGGCGTTACATTTGCGAATCAACAGTGGCTCTCTTACACAGGACAGGCTTTCGACGACGCTCTAGGCCTCGGTTTCATGGACTGCGTACACCCGGAAGATCTAGCCAGATGTCATATTCCTTTCAACTCTCCGCCGACGCCTTCTGCACCAGGCCCCAAGAAGCCTGCAGAACCGAGCCGTAACCCATCGCAAACATCATCGGGTGGAAAATCCTCAGAGAAGTCGCTAATATCCGAAGCTGCTACCGAAACCACTATTCGAGGCAGATACCAATCATTGTCACGAACTAACAGTTCAAGCAATGGCTCCGTTTATGAATTCCCATCCGCTGACCTTCTTGAGCTCACAAGAACCGGTGTCGTCAAGGTCGATAAGGATAGCAACGGTAGAATTTCATACAGTACCGAGGTTCGACTTCGTTCGAAGAGCGGCGAATATCGTTGGCATCTTGTTCGTTGCGTCGAGGTCGACAATATTAACCTTGGTAGTGGAGATGGATCATGGTTTGGTGCTTGTGCTGATATCAATGATCATAAGCTACTGGAAATGAAGTTGAAGGAAGCCATGGAGTCGAAGAGTAAATTCTTGAGCAATATGTCTCATGAAATCCGTACGCCACTGATTGGCATCTCTGGCATGATCAGCTTCCTCCAAGATACTCCTCTAAACGATGAGCAAATCGACTATTGCAGTACTATCGCATCAAGTGCTGAAGGTCTTCTAAATATCATCAACGATATCTTGGATTTGGCGAAAGCTGACGCTGGTATGATGAAACTCTCGTATGATTGGTTTCATACCCGTTCCTTGGTTGAAGAGGTTAATGAGATGGTGTCAACCATTGCCATTACAAAGCATCTCGAAGTCAACTATGTTGTCGATGGCGACGTACCCGAGATGATTAAGGGCGACCGATTCCGTATCCGCCAAGTCTTGCTGAATGTTATAGGCAATGCTATCAAGTTTACGACTGTGGGTGAGGTATTCAGCCGCTGCACAGTCCTCAGATCTGATGATCTTGATCTTCGTGATAACGAAATTATGCTAGAATTCTCGATCATCGACACTGGACGAGGTTTCACGCAAGAGGAAGCTGAACTCATATTCAAACCTTTCAGCCAGATCGATGGTAGTAGCACTCGCACTCACGGAGGCACCGGCTTAGGATTGGTCATTTCTCGTCAATTTGTCGAACTTCATGGTGGCAAGATGGAAGGTACTGCAATTCCAGGCAAAGGTTCCACCTTTACGTTTACTGCCAGATTCGGCCTTCCTACGCCTGATGACCACCCTGATCCACCATCGACACCTGCCTTGAGTAAGGTACCTTCAGCTTTGTCGTCTGTTAGGTCTTCAATTTCGGAAACCAACCCTCGTCCTATGAAGCCTATAGCTGCCCCACAAACGATGGCCTCGAAGGTCTTCCAATCACCAAATGAAGAGAGCCCACGAACAGAATTAGTGATGACTGATTCACCAGCAGTCTTGTCTTCTGGCAGTTCAGAACCTTCACTTCGTTCATCTCGAACGCACGCCACAGGAAGATCTTCCAACTCTTCAATTGCAGGGTCGCTAGCGCGGTTCGGTGAAGCAGCTCGCTCCAGCTCGATAGACGCTTCTAACATGAAGCTAGCACTTCCAGACCGAGTGTCACCCGGACCTGAATCGCCCCCTTCGCAATCGTTGTCCTCCGGAGCAACGCCAACTCCACAAACTTCCTTGGCTAGTGGTTTGGCGTCTCGTCAAAGTAGCACTCCTTCCGACGCGAAGAACTTCCGTCCGCCAATGTTCTCGATATTGCTCATCTGTCCCCAGGTGCACAGCCGTGAAGCAACCACTCAGCATATCGAGATGACTCTGCCGAAAGACATTCCTCATCAAATTACGGGATTGGCAAGTGTCGAGGAAGCGAGAGAGATGATTGGCGGAGACGATCCTGTAATCTTCACACACATTGTCCTGAACCTTGGATCAGCTGAGGAGATTGTCGCTTTGATTGATCAGATTATTGCATCTATCTCATTACCGCAAACATCAATCGTCGTTCTCTCCGATCCAGTTCAGCGACAGGAAGTGATGAAGTTAGCGACTACCTACGACTATGATCAGCTCGCAAAGGACAACCGTGTTACCTTTATCTACAAGCCAGTCAAGCCGTCTAGATTTGCTGTTATCTTTGACCCAGAGAAGGAGCGAGACCTGAGCACCGACCGCAATCGCTTTAGTGCCCAGCAACAGGTAGCGAACCAGAGACAGAATTATCTTGATATCGGCAAGCGTCTTGGAAACAAGGGTTTCAAAGTCTTACTAGTGGAGGACAACGCGACAAATCAGAAAGTCCTTCTCAAGTTCTTAAGCAAGATTGGTATCAATGTCGACTTGGCTTTGGATGGTGTTGAATGCACCGATAAGGTCTTTTCTCAGCCCCATTCCTTCTATTCCCTGATTTTAGTAAGATTCACACCTCTCTTCTTCTCAAGAACTCTACTGACGGACGTGCAGTGCGATCTCCATATGCCGAACAAGGACGGCTATCAAGCTTGTCGCGAGATCCGTGAATGGGAACGCAATGAATCCCTCCCTCGCATGCCTATCATCGCTCTATCCGCGAATGTCATGGCTGATGTCCTCGACAAATGCGTGGCAGCCGGATTCAGCAACTACATTACCAAGCCGGTCGACTTCAAGGCTCTCAGCACCGTCATGGGCGACCTCCTGGATCCGATCGAGCCCGAGGAGGCAAGGAGGATCATCACCAAGACATGACTAGCCGACCATAACTTCTTTTCCAGCATAATGCGAACATACCACACACAGAGATGGACTGCATACATGGCGCTGGCGTTTGCTTTTGTGGTAGCAGCATACCTCTTGCGGCGTTTTATGTTTTGAGTTTTTTTCCTCATCGCGTTGCGGCCCACGGGTCGGACGGATAGATGGGGTGTATAATATGTATGACTGTATGGACTAGTTCTTTTCTCTTCTGCCCTATTCGGCATCTTCACATCTCTTTCTCCCGACATTCTTCGACGATCGAACCAGGTTATTTTATCACCACCTTGCTGGAGATGATGCTCGAGATCTGTTGAAGGAGAGGAAGAGAGGAAGATTTTTATTTGCGCTAGTCTGCTTTTTTCTTCTTCTTCTTATTTTTACTCTCGGCAATTGCATACATGGCGAGCTGGCGATGGGATGGATGGATGGGATGGTACCATGGATGAATGATAATGAAACCCTTTGCGCACGCATTTGCGCGCTGGCTCAACAATACACGCTTGGGGCATCAATGAGTGAGCGAGCGATGCGTTATGGTGCATAGCATGGCCTGGTACGGCGCTTTTTGTTCTTTTTCTTTTCTTTTATGGATCGGATCGGATCGGATGGTACGGATGGATGGTTGGGAGCCTGGGAGGTTGGATCTAGGACTGGCGTTTGCTAGATCTAGATCTGCTCCTACTAATTCTGCCTGTGCGATGGATGGATTTGCCGACAGCGGGATTTCGGTATTCGGGAATCGGAGGAAAGGAGCGAGGTGGGATGGAGATGATTGTTCGAAATTTGTATGAATGTGCATTTCCCTATCCATTTATCTATCTCAGGCCTGAGACTCGACGCACAACACAACAGAACACAACACACAGAGACAGACAGCAGAACAAACACAAACGACAGCAATGCTCTCCAGGGGAAGGAAGATAGGGAGAGGCAGAGAAGAGTGTGTATCACAGTCACAGTCACAGTCAAAGAGAGAGCATCAGAAGCAGAAGCCGAATCAAAATTCAGAAATGAGAACCAGATGCAGGAATGAGAATCAAAAACTGTGTGTGTATTTTAGATGAGTATGCATAGCGTCTTGATACCCTATCCTCTTTGTCTGTGAAGTGAAGTGAAGTGAAAGTGATGTGCCTGACTGTCTGACTGTAGTATATTGTGCGACTGTAGCTTACTGATCAATGATATGAGATGTGCACGAGTATAAATAATTTTGAAATACAGCAACGAGACTGAGACTGAGGTTGAGGTTGAGATCGAGATCCTTCTAGGTACGAAAAATGAAAAAGGCAGAAAGTTCTAGACGAATCGATCGATCGATCGCTCGGCTCATCATCGGCTTTCAACCCTCCCCCCTTCTTACTCGTTCGTTAAGCTCACTCATTCGCTAAGAAAACGCACACCACATCACACCTCTCCTTGACAAAAATTCACAATTCAAAACCCCAGTTTTTAAACAAAAAATAAAAACCTAAAACCCAAAAAGTAAAAATCCAAAAAACAATTGACCCACGCAGGGGTCGAACCTGCAATCTCTTGATCTCAAAGTCGAAGTCAAGCGCCTTGCCATTGGGCCAGTAGGCCATACATTCATTCACCAGTCTTTGCTGGTGTTGTATTATGTAATACACATGTACAGAATTTTTGCTTATTAAAATTTATATCATTGTTTTTGGGGAGTGGGCTGGAAGGGGTTAGAGGGAGAAAGGAGGGAAGGAAGGGAGGGGAGGCGAGGAGGAATAAGTGGAGATGGAGATGGGGAGTGGGTATTACTTAGTAAGGGATGGATGAGAGGTTAGCCGAGGATAGGATAGGTAGGGAGGAAGGAACTGAAGGGATTTTTTTATTTTTTATTCCAAAGTGTGTTCAATTGTGCTCGTTAGTACGAAGGAGACGGAATGAGAAATGAAGGGGTAGGGAGAAGCAAGGGAGGGATGGAGGGTAAGATTTGTGGTTAGTTGACAGCATACTAACGAATTGCTGATTCATCACATTCACATCAGATACGAATCATTTTATGTAATTCGTTGTTCGTTCATTCATCGTAGCGATCGTGAGGGTGTGATACCATGCCAGAGCCATGCCTTCTATCTATTTTATCCAGTACACGCGAGGAAAACTCTAAGTAATGTACACAGTTTGAATAGAGTTTTCTTCGCCGAAGTGTCAACACCGCCATGCATATCCATCCAATCCCATCCCCGAGAAGCAGAACAAAACCATCGCCAAATAAAAAGAGGCCAGCATTGCTGTAAGAATCGAAGAAGTGTATGAAATTGATTTTCTATCTCATCTCATACCTCTGATCTACCAAGATCTGTGAAAAAGAGGGCCCAAACGGGAACGAAAAAAATTAAGATGAGGGGCCAAGATCTAGTTGGAGACCTCGCGGTTAATATGGCGGTGCATATGTCGGTGTGTGCGCTTTGTGTTGCCAGTCTTGGAGTAGACACTAAGACTCAGGCCACCACCACAGGTCTGAGTTCCGTCGCCCTCGCATGGCATATCGCAAGCAGTCTCATTGAGAGCAGAGCTTCCTTCTAGCTGGTTGCCACAGAAGCATTGTCCGCCATACTCGGTGCCGGCCATCGAGAAACCACGGGCACTGCAGTAGTCAACACACTTGGTGTTGGTGACGGCGTGTTGGCCAACATTGGCGAGTTCGATGCCGGTCAGGACTCGAGCACGAGTGTCTTGGTAACATCCATAGTATGACCAGCCTGAAGCGACGGAACTTCCTCCAGTTGACGAGGGAGCTAGGCCAGTAGCAGTGACAGTGGTCCAGACAACAGTAGTCTCCGAGACGTAAGAAGTGACAACACTATCAGATCCAGAAGAGACTGAGGCAACCTGGGTGATCAGAGTTGTTGCATGAGTCTCAACTGGCGTGCTAACAAGTGCAGCAGCTGTTGAGGCTGAGGTTGGAGCCTGGACCTGTTTGACGCCACTGGAAGAAGCGTGAGTGCCGGCAGCAACGCTAGAGTCAGGGGACGAAGATGGAGCAACTTCCTTAGCACTTGTTGGCTTAGAACTGCTTCCAGCAGCCTTGCTCGAGGCAGGTGCGGCGGTGGATGGAGCCTGAGACATAGATGCAGTAGTACCGCTTCCGCCACCAGGAGCAGCAACATTTACTCCCCAGCCAGTCACGGGGTTGTTTCCAGGAAGAGCGCTCATAGTTCCCGTGATGACTTCATTGATAGGATCAGGAATATTGCAGGTGGTTGACGGGTCATTGAGTCCTCCAATGAGACCTGGGCACTTGTCCATGCCAGAGTCACCAGCATCACAGTTATCAATGATTTGTTGAAGAGTCTCGACATCCCAGCCAGAGATGAAGTCACCGTGCAGAGAGTAACCAGTTGGGTCACCGTTGGCGAGGACGAATGGTTGAGTGCCTTTACCAGGAGTCCAGCGAGAAGCGAACAGAGGGGTGTTCCAGTAGACTTCGTAGAACAAGTGAGGGGTGTGGGTCCAGCCTTCTGGGCAGTTGCCGTTGGTTGGGAATTGCATGTTCTCCTTGTAGTTGTCAAGACCAGCAGCTGGGTTATAGCATGATGGGAAGTGAACATCGGCTCGGAGAGGAGATGCATATCCATCACAGTTCTGGTCTGGGAATCCAACACCTGCACCCCCATTTCCAGGATCTTGAATACCAACACCGTGAAGACCATCAGAGTCGGTAGGGTAAAGAGGTTGCGCGGTGCTTGATCGGGGGCAGGTAAACTGGACCGGTTGAGGTGTGCCGTCAGAGAGATCAAGGATTGATTTACCACCAGTGGAAGGAGGAGTACGGAGAGAAGGGTTGCCGATGACCATGCGGTGTCCTGGCTCGAAGGCCTTGATCTTATCGGTGGTAGCCTCAAAGCTGTGAATCATTAGTACAGATCGATCTACCGAGCTTGAATCACCTACAAGTAGTACACGTTCATATAGAACATTTCGACCGGCTCAAGCTCCTTGGTAACAGGATCTTGGAACCACAAGGACGGAGTCCAGTAGTTGCTCTTATCGTTCTTGACGAGGGATGAAGTGCAGGTCGACTGATCCAGAGCTTGAGTGTCGGTCATGGTAACGCCGAAGGCATTACCACCTTGAATGGCATGAACGTGACCGGAAACACCACCAGGGCTGATGATGGGATCAACACGACCCGTCATGAGAGGACCCTTGCCATAGAAGTGGTTGACCGCAAAGGTACGGCCAGTTGCACTGTATGCAGAAGCAGAAGCGGCAAATGCCATGATGGTGGAAGTTGTGAAGCGCATTTTGTTTGTTGGTGCGTATGTGGCGAATGAAATCGATGTTGTAGTTGAAAAGGAGAGTATCGCCGGGAGTACTGGGAGTTTCGCTTTTGCTGGTTGAAATGACTGAAGAGCTGTCGAAGCTGGTGATTCACAGAGAGTGATTGCTTACACACAAGAGTTGCTGGACTCGATTGGTTTTGAAGGAAAGGAAGGGATCTGTATCAACAGATAGAAAAGAAGGGATAGCAAAAGCGAACTGAAGGAATGTGAAGTACGACGAGTTCGACGTACAAATCGATAGTGGTGAACAGAAAAGAAGGTGAGTGTGCCGGGTCCGGCGTGACTTATGTACGGACTCAGCACTGGCTTGGGAGTGGGGAGGGAAAGAGCGAAGGCACGGCGCGTGGGCTGTGGTGGCTTGCTCGATGACATTCACTAGATCCTCCCTAGGTGGGCGGTGGAAGGTGGAAGGCGCTAAGAGCCGAGGGCATCTCGATTCTCGACTCCCTCGTCCCAGCTACGAAAACAAGACATTTTCAATCCGTCTGGGAATAATGCAGGGGCCGACTCACCACTTTTCTGGGCCAAGGTCACATAGCGTCTCGCTGGGGGTGGGCAGTGGGCAGGCAGCTCGACATGTCTGATGTTGGTGAGAGTTCTCAGTTCACAGCAAACAGTCGCGCGAGGAGCGTGGAGGGGCGAGCTCAGAGATGGGACGAACAACGAGCAGTGGGTTGTGCAGGGCTCCCCCTACAAGCGTCAGGTACCTTGCAGCAAGAGGCTGTTTGGCACGGGAAGCAGTGGATCGGTGCCAGGGCCCTCAAAGACTACTGCAAGCCACTGTCGACAGCGAGGGCGAAGGACCTGGACAGCCTGGACAGCCTGGACCAGCCCCCCTTTGGGCGACAGCGCGACGGGATGCAGCCCGCCCAGCGTGTTTCGAAACATCAAGCGAACCACTCAAGGGCCCTCCATCGTCCATCTTCTGCACGTTGTTTTCGGGCCATGTTTCTTTTCCCCTGACGGCGATATCTAATCTCATTATCCTCGTTATCCTGGCGACCCTGTCTTGTGGGCTCGGAGTCGCCCCGTTTCAACTGGTCGTTGTTTATCTCCGCCTTTCCATTGTGGAAATCACTTCTGGGCCCGCAGATCCCCACCGTGAAACAATCCTAATCAGACGTCGTTGGGTGGTCCTACTTTCTATCATCTGCCAGCGCAGCATACACATATCATTGTTTTAGTATCAAAGCCTTCTTTGTTCGCGGTGGAAAGTCATCAGTGTAGCAGGGTCGAACAGCCAAGAGCAGACGCAGGAACTGATGTTGGATGCAGTCTCACGGCGGTACTTCTTAAACTGGTCATCGGTCTCTGGTATTTTTGTGCGCACGTTGCACGGCGCTGCAGCGCTGGGATGCACTGATTATGTGTACCTGCAGCTTCCTCGATTTGAGCCTGAGAGAGGGAGTTGAGCCCAGAGCCAGTAGCGATAGGGGCAGGGCACACCTCTCGCAAGGCCAGCTATTTTCTCAAGCACACGCAGCTCGCAAGGCCATGGTTTTCTGGCTGCGTTCGCGGTCAGGTCCCGAAATATAATCGCGCATTCGTTCCTCTCAGCAGCACAGCCAAATATACTCACGGTTTGATTGGAAGGATGCGAAGGAACTAGACCCTCACACAGATAATTTTACAGATCCAGAGCACGAACACGAACATCGCCGTTGACTTGCTTCTGTACCCTTCGGAGGCTGACCTCATTCCACCATCACACCCGACTCCTGAGCCAGATTTTGCTTTCTCTGATCTCATCACCGCGCAGCGTCCTTGAAACGCAGCCGAAAGAACAGAACATGTTTCCCCAGACCTGTCGAATCGGATATGGATAGCCACCGCCTGTACCTGCATGGCGCCATGATCCTATCCTTCCTCTTTCGGCCTGGATCCCTTCGAAGATTCGAAGAATCTGCCGCCTCCAGGGAAGGGCCGCCCCACGCCGTCAACCCGGTCACTTTGGACCGGATCGTCTGGACGCTGAACTCTCGCCCCTCGCTCTCTGCTTTTCTCCTGCATCATACTTTTTCGTGCCTGACTTGAGCCTAGAAAGGCCCTAGAACGCGCATATCCACATGCTAAAAACTCCTATCAGCAAATAGGGAGGGATGGAGCGATGGGGTTTGTGCAGAATTTTGCACAGAGTCTGCATAAAGCCTACACCACAGTCCATTTTTCACCTTCCACCATTCCGAAGGAGGGTTGCCCTCGCCATGTATTGGCTTAGAGGCATTCAGATGACTTCGTAGTCTTTGCCTAGTATGTTGGATGCATCTCTAGCTACAGGAAGATATACCTGGTACTACGAACTCTCTATCGGAGACGACGTAATCATTTCAGTCGGAAAACAAGTCCGCAGGACTCGAGAGACTCCGATATGCACATGAGGTGAGGGGTTTTCCTTCTTGGTAGCGGGGTTCATCGACGACGAATTGTTCTGGATGCTTTGATCGACAAAACGTTCTCAAGCTTTCACGTCCTCGAAAACAGTCTTAACAGCTCGTTCTGGACGCTCTGATCGACAAAACCGTTTTCGGGTCCTGACGTCCATCACAAAGAGTCTTAACAGCTCAGCGCCAAACGCTTCACGACGTCTCATCCTTCTCTTCCGATCCCGCTTCCGCTTGCCCACAATCCATTTACCCCGAATATCAGTCGTCGCACAGCATCTGCATCTCATGTGTCTGAGAACAGTTGAAATAAGAATTTCAACTAGCACTAAACTGCCGTGCCAGGCCGTTGAAACATCACGGTTACACACATTGATAGGCTGTAGGTTCAGCGATACCCACCGATCCGATCCAGTTGAGATCTCTACGAAGATAGATTGTCCAACGAATTCTCAGTGTCGACTGCAGTCAGCGACACGCTTACGGTTCGTTCCTGGATCGAGAACCTAAAAAAGTGAGAGGGGGGTCGATTGGATGGGAGAATTTCGCGAGTGTGCGCCCCCTGAATATATATCCCGAAAAGAAACTTCTCTTGTTTGGTTCTGTTGGCGAGCGGCTGCGATGCGCTGAGGGAGCCAGATGATCATGTGACTAGATACAGAGTGATGAGAAGGGCGACAAGTAAAGCGCTTCGCTGTCACTATTCTTGTTCTTTTTCTTTTTTGACAAGAAAACGGATTCGGCTTCTAACAAGGATAAGCAAGAAGGACTCTTCACGAAAATGCTTCAAGGAGAGCTGCCCGTCGACCGCGCTGTACGGACCAGATAAGCTTATTAGCGATAAGCGATAAGATTGGGAAAATCTTCTACCTCAACCCCGCCAAACAAACAACCTCACATCAGAATCTCCTCCCCTCACTTCCAGCCCTCTCAACCTCCAGGATCCTCTAAGATGATTTCTCCCATACCAATTACAATCCTTACAGGCTTCCTCGGCTCTGGAAAGACCACACTCCTCCTCTCCCTCCTCCCACAACTCCACCGCCAAAACCCGCAATACAAGCTCGCCCTTCTCAAAAACGAATTCGGAGACCTAGCCATTGACTCCCAACTCGCATCTTCGTCCTCCATCTCCTCTGTCCGCGAGCTCCTCAATGGCTGCATCTGCTGCAACCTCGTCGGCTCCCTTTCTGTTGCCCTCCAAGAACTCGCCGAATCACAAAATCCCTCGCGCATCGTAATTGAGACGTCTGGATCTGCCTTCCCCGCGACGCTTGCCATGGAGATTAATCGATTAGCACGGGAGACAGGGGGAAGGTATAGTTTGGATGGGGTGGTGAGTGTGATTGATGTAGAGAATTGGAAGGGTTATGAGGATACAAGTTATACGGCCAAGATCCAGGCACGGTACACGGATCTGGTGGTTTTTAACAAGTGGGAGTTGGCTGGGGAGAGGAGGATGGATGAGTGTTTGGATCGCTTGGGAGATTTGGAGGGCGTCGAGGTGGCATGGGTTAAGAGTGATAAGGGATGGGTAGATGTTGGGCTGGTTTTTGGTGTCGATGGTGGGCTTGCGAGGAGCCTCGGGGATGCAGAAGTTAATGGCCATGATCATGATCATAAACACGAGCATGCGAATGGAGATGCACATAGTCATGGGCATCAATCCGAAGTCGAAGTCCTCTCCATCACGCTCTCCTCTCCAGCATCTTCACCACATACGACAATCAACACCTCCAAACTCACCAAACTCCTAACCACAGCCCCAAAAGACGAAGTCTACCGCATCAAAGCCGTCTTATCCTCCTCCACACCTCTACTTGCATCAGATCCCATCCCTGCCTCATCTTCTCCCTCAACCTCAATGTCCAACGGCGAACCAAACGGCACGACCAAATCAGGCAAATACATCCTGAACTGGGCATTCGGTCGCTGGACCGTAACTCCGATGACGAGTGCGGAAGAACATGAAAGTAGTGCGGGAGAAGGAGTGGTATTGAGGATGACGATCATTCTGGCGAGGTATGCGGGGAAGAAGTGGAAGAAAAGGATTGAGGGTGGTGGGTTTCTGGAGTTGGATGGTGAGCAAGAGGGGGAGTTGAAGGTTGAGAAGATTGCATGAGAGAGGGTTAGGCGGGAGGATAGAAAGGGAAGGGTATAGATGGAGAAAGATGTACATATACATGTACATGTAAATGTAGTACTAGAGAAGAGGTGGCATAGAGAAGAGTAGGATAGAAGAGGGGTCGATGCGTTAGAAGCGAACGGCGTTAGGGGACTTCATCGAAAGAAATGCCGGATAGACGGACAGAGCTCTGGTTTGAACCGAGCCGAACCAAACCAAACCACCACAGAACAAATTAACAAACATGAGCTAAAATATCCCTCCTGTCCAATCCCTTCCTACCCACCATCTACTCGCCTCTACAGTACAGTACAATACCTACCTCCTCTCCCACAAAACACCTCCATACCAATAAGAAGAAAAAATAACCTCGGATCCTCCACTCCTTATTCTTGAACTCAAGTTTACGACGTCCGATCCATAACGCGAGAGATACAGTAGTACTCGGACTTTATTGTTAATAGAAGCTCGAGTTAGTCCGAGCTATCATCCATCATCCATCATCCATCATCATGTGAGATGCGTCGTCAGCTATTCATGCCAATCCTTCCTTACAAATTGTTACAAATACATGTTTACTTAGATGTTTACAGCTATTTAGTAAAGAAGGGTATTTGTTTCCTGTATATCTTGATTCTGAATGAGATGTAATCAGAATCGGAATCAGATAATATTCAAGCTCGAATAGGTACCTACGGAATAGGGATAAGATAGTATACCCCACCCACTTCCTAGATTGGGGTACCAGTCACCTGGTGTTTGGTGTCTGGTGTCTAGCGTATGATTTATGATTTGGGGTGTGTGATTTGTTCGTGCTTACGAAGTGTCTGTCAGCGTAGGTACTGTACAAGTAACTTGGTAGGTAAGGAGTTAGTGGGTGGGTCCTTTTTTCCCGGGACGTGCATGCAGCCTTGCATTACAGTATCACTCTGCTTCCCGCAGGCTGATCGAATGAATGGACGGAGCTGCAGATGCAGAAACGCCTTGCGTTATCTTTCCGCACGCCTCGAGGGTTTTAGACAGCTGGGTTGGGTTTTATGGGATGGGGGATGTGTATGTGTGTGTGGAATGGGGTGGGATGGGATGGGATGGGATGGGATGGGATGTCCGTTTGAGTCCGGACTTGATATGGTGAGTGAGTGAGTGATGGATGGATGGATAGATGGGTTAGAGTGAAGTGAAGTGAAGTGGGAGGGGTAAGGTTACGTGTACGTACCTACGGACATATAACGATTTTCTAGAGGGTGGGATAGGTGAAGCAGTGCGTAGTCAAAGCTTTTTTTTTTAGTTAGGTCTGAGGTCCATTGCTAGGCAGAATTGTTTTAGGTGTAATTGTCGTGAGTTTTGTGGTGTTATATTGATGGTTTGAAGAGAATCATGTTAAGTGATTTGAAGCTAATTGCAAAGTACGGGGGAGGTTATTGACGATATGACATTTATTTTTCTCAGAGTGTAATTCACCAACTCGTCAACTTTTCAAACTTCCACGAAGTCCAGCAAACCGTGAATATTTGCAGGTTTGTCATTCATGCTAGAATCAGCAGATAAGCATACTCGCTGTCATGAGGTCATGAGGTCGTGACATCAAAGAAATGTCTAAAGTATCAGTTACAAAAAATGCAATTCGCTGTCCATGAACCTTAGTCCAGACATCCCGAACCGAAACTCCAGCCCATCCAATTTCCAGCCCATCTAAACATTATAATTTTCCTTCCCTAAACCACAACGGTCCTCCCGTTAAATGATCTCGCTCATCCTCTGCGGTCGCCCTCTCTCACTCACCGCCGCCCAACTCTGGCTCCTCGGCGGATGAATTTTCATCGGCATCCTAATCCCACTCCCCCTCAACGTCGCACTCCCACCGCTCCCCCTCCGCTCATCCCTAAACTCCCCTTTCCGACACCTAAAAGCATAAACCAACAACTCTTCCCCATTCCCCACATCCACCGGCTGGCCCACCAACTCACTATTCAGCTTCAGATCCCAGATCGCCTGTCGAATATGCTCTCTCGTCACATTCGTTCTATCGATAGGAATATCCTGCCACTGTTGGCCTGACACCGGTCGCCACCTCGCTGCCCCCGTCGGACTCCCATCATCGCTCTCCCACATGCCTTGCGGCTTAGTGTCACGTGGGAGATCTATCCCTGATGAAAACCGCGACTTGAAATCCACCTCTTGGAACAGGGCTTCTTCATCATCGGACGGTAACCGGAAGCCAGATTTCGCTTTCAGATAGTCGCCTGGTTGGGACGAGCCATTCGGGACCCAGAATCGGAGATCGATGCGAGAGATGGCGTATAGGAAGACTACGATGATTTCGAGCGTGAAGCCGGTGAGGTAGAAGACGAGTTTGCTGTCTAAGGGAGCTGAGGAGTCTTTCGGGTGCGGTTGGAGGTTGACGAGGAGGCGGACGATGGCGCCGACGACGAGGAGGATGGTGGCGGAGATGAGGATTGCCATTTTGGAGGCGAAGGAACCGAGACCGAAGTTCTCGATCTGAGCGCCGAGGGGGTTTGAAGGGGCGAGGAAACCGATGAGGAGGATGGGGAAGATGGATAGGAAGAGGGTCCAGCAGGATCCGAAGAGGAGGAGGTCTTTGGTGACGTGGATTGAGTGGGCGTCTAGGGTGTAAGAGGAGACGGTTAGGTTAACGATGTTCCAGACGATGATCAAGGGGACGGAGATTAGGATTGCGTTGATGAAGTTGTTGAATATTGGGTGCCAGCCAAGGGCGGGGTTGAGGGCTCGGATCATGCGCTGGGTGAAGACTACGTTGACTGCAAAAAGTACCACAACACTGAGTATCAAGGTTAATTCAGATTCCTGTGATGGTTTGGAAGACATCTTACCCAGCATTCTCAAAGATTAAGGCCGAAAGCACGACGCTATTATTTTCGGGTCGATAAATCCATACTATCCTCATTACACAAGTGACCGTCCTGACCATGCAAAAATCAAAAACTGCATCCGAAAGATGGAATTTATGGCCTCGTTTGCCATTCAGCTCGTGGATTGTAAAATGCGTCGCCGCTCCGATTAGGAAGAGGGCCAGGAAGACGACCGTGACGGGTAGATCAAGTGATGTCGTAGGAATGCCGCCTAATATCGCACCTTGGGGAGCAAATGGACCAACAGAGTTATTGTCGGATATGACGCTTGATGATGTTGCTAGGCCTGTGGCGGTTGGCGAAGAGCTCAGTCCTGATAATGTCGATGAGGCCATTTTCAACAAAAGTGATGAGGACGCTGCTGTAAGCCCATTCTCCAATTCCCCAGCGACCAATTCGTGATGATAGCGGGCCCTCCCGCCTTTTTAGTAGCAATTGATGTTGACGACCCCGGGGATGTTGGGCTGGCGGGAGCTGGAGTGAGCGTGACAGAAACTATCAACACCACTGGTAATATTTGGTGAAGGCGGTATTTGTGTCGATCAATAGACAATCTCGATGTAGAGACGACTAGTTTTGATGGTATGGACGACAAGGTCACAGAAGTCACAACCTCTGGAATGGTGTATCTAGAGGCGGTGACGCTAGTTGTCTCCACTTGTCTCGACGAATGTGGATCGATATCGAAATAACTTCATTAATTGATCTCCATTCTAGCACTCGGGCATGCGTTTGTTTTTGCTCATAGAGAAGAAGAATGATATCGTCAAAGCGCAGTAAGATCTTACAAGATTCTCAAGTCCGGAGTACGCCCATCCCGGATCCTCTATTATGAGACCTGCTTGGCTTCCTTCCGCGCCTTCGTATAGAAGGTTGTCAAGATGCACGTGGCAGTGCTCGCCTTTCGCAAGGAATGGTTTCGAATACCAATAGGCTGTTTGCATAACTATATCCACAACGCTCGCAAAGCAATCTCAGACAATTGTACAACTTTGTGCAAATCGTCTGAACTTTCTGGCCTCTCTTTGCCCTCCACTTAATTTACGAGTGAGGGATCGAGAATTCCACAGCTCATGCGCAGCTATTTGCGCGTTCTCGACTCTATTTCCATCCTGGTAGGAATGGGAGCCTCCAGCTGACCGGAGTTCCCCAACGGACATCGTTCATCCCAACAAACGTAACAACGCATCACTGCAGTGGCTTTCTGCATTAATTCATGCAATAAGGCAATAGTTAGACTGCGCGAAAACAGAGAATACTTGTTGCTGTTGGATGTGGGATGTGAGTATTGAAGTGTGGTCGCGAAAAAGCTCGGGTTACAACCATATAAGTAGTGTAAGACGATTAAATTGTGTAGCCTATTTGTAATCGCGATCGCACTTACATGGCTCAAAGGATGAAAACAAGACGATTTGGTTGGTGGGATCGCAATATCCAGAAGTACGATAGAGTAGATGTTGATTGCATCTCGTTGTGGTGTGGTCGGAATTTCATGCGCCCGAAGAAGATTGGTTCGCTTAACTAATAAGGCCCCTTATTCTCATATGTGAGGGTAAATGAACACTCTACTCTATGGGCTACCGATAGGTGGGAACCGAGACTGAACATTAAATCATCAATCAAACGTACCCCATATTCTAGAACACAGCTAGCTTGAGCGATTGGGTATTCCGTTTGATAGACGAATAGTCTCAGGATTATACGTGTAATGCACAAGTACTTCAAGCTGTCTTCCGAGGACGCGTTACGAAGGCTACGAGCCTATTTGCTGACGTTATTTTGCAGCATCGTTCAAGAGCATAAACAGGGAACAAGGGTTGACTCTGAAGCCTGTCGCGTCCTGATAGTTCGTGGTCGTAAGGCGGCTCAAGTGCTGTGTTGATCGAAGCCTAACCTTCAATAAGCCTCGGAATATTATAATCAACCACTCCGTTGGTCTCTGCCTAGAAATCCAGAAAGGAAGGAAGATCTTAGCTTACTGCCTATTGCTTTGAAGAACATATTATAACCCGTGCTTGTAGGTCCTTGCCATAATCGTTCGTGAAGGTGACAATGCCGAGAACCGTTTAAGTAGTGCGAAGAGTTGCTGCGTCAATATCATAGTGCGAATGATGACACTTGGCTACCAAGAAAGATATGCAGCTCTGCTGGCGCCCGGAACCACTTCAAGCCGGCGCGTTGCACCTGCCGTGAACCTGGACTCGGGTCTTTCGAGGACCTTGACAAAGGACACCAAGACTGAGGCTTCAGCCTAGAATATTTGCTTAGGTACTTCTACCGATCGGGAAGAATTCTAAAGCCACAGCATCTGACTATCTCCGGGCAATACAGTATCTTCAGAGACCAAGTCGTGTTGCGCTACTCTGATAGGCTTCAATGAACAGCGTCTTCTGAATCTCGATATGGGTTTGATCTTACTTCTCGCACTGGCTCGACGACAGACACTAGGCAAGCCTCCGAGAGCCTGGGACTAGGATCGTTCGGCCGACGGACTCGAACAACTCAGACAGAAGTCTGATGTTGCGTGAGTAGTTCGTTGTTAGCTCACACTTGATGAGATAACAGTTGAGACGTTGTAGACGACGAGGAGGTTTCGAGGTCTTGGTTTTCTTTTCTCGCACCCGAGAACAGGGGCGAGAGGGGCCATCTATCCGGTAAAATCTTAACACCTGAGGACACAAGGCAGCAATCGCTTGTTGCTAACTTTATTTTCACATCTTGACATAAACTTTACATCCATACATACCTGAAATCGGTCCTAAAGATCCCAATCCTAGCTTTTACTCTAATTTAGTTCTAGCTATTTATGTTAATATGCTGCAATAGGCAGCATGATCTCCCCGTGCCGCATTTCCGCTGAGGTCTATGCATGCGGTTCTGTCGCGTTGCATCGCGGCTTGATGTCAGTCAGAGTGCAAGCTGAAAAACTGGTGATGTACCAGGGTACTGCCCACCTGTTTTATTGATGGTGGCGTTTTCATCTGACATTGTCTGTGGTTCATGGAAATCGTTATCGTCCGTCTCGTCTAACGATGAGGGGAAGGGGAATTTGAAATGCTGCTCGATTACGTCGAATCTATGCCAAAATCTACTATTCATGCTCGAGTGTAAATTTTCCGGCGATGTAATGAAATCAGCTGTGATCAGCGGGTTTCGTATTCCTTGCAGTGGGGGAAGATGTATAGAGCCTCCCATTTTCTACCGCCATACTATGTTCAGAAAACCATACGATGATCATCCCCTAATCCTCGTATTTGTATTGGCAGTTCTCTCAAAGCTCGCTTTTGTAAGCTAAATTTGAACTGCCGGATGAATGGGTCTCAAGTTGTTCCTCCTACCTTCCATTTCCTGGGCTGAGCCTAAGAAATGTATCACGGAATGGCTTCGTTGCTTGTCCATGTGGGAGTCACAGCTGTTATATAATCAATGCCCCGATCACCTCGATCTCCAAATGATAGTCATCTCTCTTCCTGAACCTTCGCCCCTACCACCATGCGTACGAGACACATCACTTGAATGCGAAGGTAATACTACTCGAGGATTGAATGACAAACCCGCAGCAGTTTCTGGCAGATAGCTTACGTCAAAAAAATTACTTCTAACTTTATTTTTTGAGCAGGTACGCGTTCCACTTCAATTTCTTCCATTATCTACACAATGAGGGGCGCTAGCGCTCTCTTCGAAAATTTGCGTTAGAGAACCTTAATACAGCTCCGGAGAAACGCCCTCGGACGCCTATCGCTGTTGACGCACTTTCATTGGATATGGACGGAGTGTGACCCCCACTCCATGTTAAGTTACCTAATGTCTATTAGATGCCATGAAGGGCAACCGGTCGGGTATCCTCGCATATTCTCCACGCATATCCTTAGATTATGTACCAGAATCCTCGCACCGTCTGCTCTCCCCCGAACATATCACCCTACTCCCTCATCCATCTAGCTATCTAGACTATCCATATTACTTTCCGTTGAAGAAAAACCAGAGCCTCCAACCAAACGACACAGACGTAGTCTGCAGTTATACTAGTGATTAATAGCAAGGTTGCAGGTGTTGCAATTGCAGGGTTCAACAAGTTCCATGTGAGTAATTCAAGGTTAGTCTGTTGAGCGACCTAACATTAGTAGGGCTTGTCCAAATCGAAGTTCCTATACATCAATGTCGGTCGCTGCCCTCGATCACCGTCTATGCGAAGCTATTGTTAGAGACTTCTCCATCATTTCAAAACTTACAACAAAGAAGAATTTCAATTCTGGGGTCCATGCCATCCAAACTAATGCCGTGAGAATTATTGACAGCGACAAGGCACAAAATGGATAATGGAGTGGAAATAGACTCCATCTCGTCTATCTTTACTCCTCAGCGACCGCCACGAAAGAGATGCTGTCTAGACGAGCCGCTGTTACTCCTATCAAATCCAATATCGGTATTATGCGGTGTCCGGGGAAGACCAGCTTATACTCCGGCAGAATACGGCTTCATTGCATTTTAGCATCAAAATCCAAATCAATCAAACCTTCTCGGATAATCCTTAAGGCCAACTTCAAATGGCTCTCTAGCCCTAAATTTGCATGCTTCCTGCAAATCCACCAGGATACGTCTTCTTCAGTGCAGCCGATAGTCGCTCTGCTATCATCCTCGAGGATGCATCAATGTCCACGCCATTGAAGGTTGATCCACGATCATGTTATGTCATTTTCATCACTCCAGCAAGACATCGCGGCATGGACTGAATACTAGCAAGACTTTAGTCTCCTAGTCTTAGCGTACAACACAACAGCACGACGTGTACAATATCGATATCGTCTAGCATCTGAGACCAAGGATATGATCCAGGTTCATGAAATTTTGGGCTCGTATGCTGACGCCGCTCGAATGCCGATCTCGAGCAGCAGAACCATTCTGCTGGCTTCTCTGAGAATGCTTATTATTTCAGCGTTCTTAGGCGACGTTGTGCACAGTGTGTTGTTCAGTCTTGAATATTTCGCTCGACATTGTTGAGGAAGTGTCAACTTCCTTCGATGTGTGGAATCTGATGCCGGAAATGGAGTTATCGATCAGTAGACAGTTCTGGGTCAAGGCTAGCCCTCATCCTGTCTTTCAAATATGATCAATAGCATGCCGGGAAAGATGCGACCACGATGCAGTCTCGTATCCGCAATTGAGAGCCTTAGAAGGAGTTTCCAACCAGCTTGTCCACTCTGTTCGAAACTGGTTTGAGAGTGAGCTATCATCATGCCTCCAGCAAAGCCCACGGAGTCCTGTCTCCTGTCATATGCCTTCCATGATAAAAGGTATTGAATTGAACAAAAGAGAAATCAGGGTTTGACCAAAGGCGACACAGTCTTCAGGCAGTATTTATGAAACCAAGCTTCTCTACCACTGCAATCCAGTTGACCATTCACGAAAAGATAACGACAGATCCAACTCTAGTCGCTGGATAGTCAGGATTTGCTGAGCTTGTCGTTGCGTTAGGTCATCGAGGGATATCTAGCTGATGGTGACGACGCTCTGCAACTACGCAGGATATGCTGGAAGAGTCGGAAAGACCTGAGTGGCATGGCATACGTTAATGCTGCAAAGACGTGACCACGAAACTTCTGGTCTTCGATGTCGAGAAGAACAACCTACGCCAATAGATTCAGGTCAAGACGAAGCTTGATTTCAACAGCGGCCGAGTTGTCATCAGCATCGAAGTATCTCATCGAGTGGAAAACTCGTTGATTATTCCAAGTACGGCACTGCAGCGCTACCTATGAAGAGCCAGCTACATGGACCGCAGAATAGGAAAGCAATAAAGTCCTTACCGAAGCAGAACCCAAATGCTCAAGAACAGAGATAATGGATTTTACATTGTCCAAGAAGTCTTACTTACAGAGGTTTCGCTGCACTTGTCAGGTATGTTGACAAGTTCAAGTGCACTGAGGCGGCCCTTCTACACATCGACAGGCTCAAAGCTACATATCTTGTGGAAGCACAAGTCGTTGCCAAGGACGGTGAATCCTTCACGAGTCCATACTTTATCGGAAAGTGTTTATCATATCACAGGATTCGTCGTGAACGCCAATGTCATCGTAAACTGAAGAACCAAAGTCTATATCTCAGATAGCGTGAGAACTGTGCGACTTGCTAATAATAAAAGCCTCGGGCCGACAAAATTCACAGATCGGCGCAGAATGTAGCCTGTTCCTGGAGGCGGTAAGGTGATCACTGGTGATCTTTATATTTTTGTTGGAGACGAGATCGTGGCTGTTGCTTGGGATATCAACTTCCAATGTGTGCCAAAAGCGCTCTTGGAGATATTTATACTGCCGTCAAATTCGAAAGTTGGCATGAATGTGGCATCGAATTCTGCCCCGGGAGATTTCTCGAGCTTAGGGCACGTGACACCCCTTTAACCCGAGCCTGAGAAAACATCTCAGTATCCTGCCATCAGGATTCATGGAAATCCAACAAAGCTCATAGCCCCATAGTATCCACCTTCACCAATTCTAAGCCCCACAAGCCTCTCAGTCTCACTTCTTCCCATGCAACCGGACCTCCGTCGATCACGTGTCAGGCTGCTCTTCCACAAGCCACTTCCTTCCACTCAGATCCGCATCCTCCTTCAACCCCGCATTGAGCCACAAGATCCTTCGATCCAAAATCTCATTTCCGCGATCATAGATCCAGACGTTATAGTCCAAGCCGTAATCTCCCATCTCGATCCGGATCTCACGTTTCCATGTCTTGCATTGCGGCTCAATCCGAAGTATGCGGAAGCGTTGGGCAAATCTGCAATGCACGCAAGATGTACGGATCTTGTAAAGAGAGGAAGAAGTGGATCGGGCATGAAAATGAAATGAAATAGATGGAATACCGAAGCCAGTATTCTTGGCGATCTATGCGGGTCTCGGCCTCATCATGGCGACAGGAGAGTTATGGTACCGAAATGTCCTCGGTGATTCGCCATTTGCGATTCGGGATGCGTGGTCCGGAGTCCGATGTCTGCTCGAGATCTCGCCTCGATAAGGGCGTTAGGGATGGCCCAAATGGGCGAGCGGGTGTAGCGAGGTGAATGGGAGATGCCGCGCCGCTGCCATGTGTTTTGCCGGTTGTAACTACTGTGTGTTTATTTTTAGGTGTAGTTGAGTAAGTCGAGGAAGTCATGTAAGTTAGTGTAAAGTGGACGGATGAAAAGAAATAGTCTGAAAGACTGAAACGAAAAAGAACAACTCGAGATGGTTTTTTTTCCAAGGTGAACCCTAACTTATGAAATGTACTTTTGATAGAGATGCCAAGGACACATATCCAGTACAATACTTGAACTTTTTCTCATTTTGTTAACGAATTTTGGAGGTGAGAGAACATTGTTGCGGTGGAGTTTGAATAGATCGTGTAGGAGATATCACAGGAAGTGTTTCGACTCTGCTGTGCACTTTCTCAACTTCATTGACCCGAAATTTTGGTACAAGAAGATATCGATCACACTTACTTTTCCAGTATCACGACTTTTCGACTCACCTATCTAGATACCTTACCGATAATGAAACATTTTTGGTTCGTGGGCACATGTACTTTACTCAGTACATCTGTAAAGAAAACAGAGGTTGAGATCTTTTCATACGAAATTTGGTGCGATTCGCTTTTCTCAAGGATGCTGAGGTAGTTACCTCACCAAAATTTAAGACCTGATTCTAAGTTCAAATGCTGCAGCAATTATTTTGATTGAAAGCCTGGCAAAAGCTCTCGAAGAGCCTCAGCGAAACTTCCAAACAATAATACAACAGCCTGTAACGTGATCTCGAATTGTCGGAGTCGTTGGGGTAGTCCGGACGGAGGCTATATACGTGAGTAGGAAGCGAGGCAGTATCAGGTACGGGGGATCTATTAAGCTTTCGGTAGGCTGGAATAGTAAGCTCCCCTGGATTAAGACCAAAAATTTTCCGTTTGGTAGTAGTTGTACGCCAAAATTCATGGTTCAAGCTATCCGGCGGGGAATGGAAGGGTTTCCAGAGGTGCATCTAGGAAATTGCATCAGAATAGCTAATTCGTTCGAGTGACGATCCAAGTGCTTCACGGAGGGTCTGGGACGGGTGATGAGGATTCGCGACGGATTGCGAAGGACCCTCTCCGCTTGTAGGGTGAAGATATATTCCTGGTGGAGAGGAAGTTGCAGCATATTTTAGCGCGTAAAAAGTCCGGTCCGCAAAAATAGAAGGCCCTCCGTTGTGGAGAGGCGGTTGTGGCCCGTGTACTGCGCGATGGCGGGAGCACCAGCCACTGCCCCACCCCGACCTCACTGCTGTGAAGTCTGGTCATGTCAATGTTATCATAGTCTACCAAAGCTATTGAGCGAGAAAAAGGCTGTGAAAGGGTCGATCCTCGCTCAAGTCGTTGTCCTACACTATTGATGGCTATTTTGCAGTCTCCGAAACTAGTAGGTGTGCGTTTGTGGAGAACGAATTTTTGCTGATTGAATTTGTTGGGGGTGCTTTAGCCTTGCAACCTGGGCTCGGCATGATCATCCGGACTTTTATACGGACGGAGTAGGAAATATTGAGTACTGAGGATGCGGTCTTAGGACGCAGCTTCAGTTTGAGTGTCGGAGCACGCACGCACTTCTGTGACAGGAAGTGGCAGAAGGGAAGATCCTGCGAGCACAAGGGAGCCAGCCATCCATGGGTAGCGGGTTCGCTGGGACTTCCGATATAAAGTAGAAGTTGTCCTTCACTTCTTCTTCTGACTATCTCGCTTTTCAATTCTCGCTCATCGTTACTCACTCCATTCACATCTTCAAACCTCGCAAGTTCCTACTTACAAAATGGGCTCCATCGCTGTTGATATGAAGAAGCCAAGAGGCTATCAGGGTGGCCCCCTTGATGGGAAAGTCGCCTTGGTCACGGGATCTGGTCGAGGAATCGGCAGGGGAATCGCTCTGGAGCTTGGACAACGTGGAGCCTCAGTCGTCGTGAACTACAACAGCAACTCGAAGGGCGCTGATGAACTTGTCGCTGAGATTGAGAGCGCCGGCAGCAAAGCTTTCGCAATCAAGGCTGATGTAACCAAGGTTGCTGAGGTGAAGCGAATGTTCCAGGAGGCTGTGGATCACTTTGGACGCCTCGATATTGTGATGTCTAACTCTGGTACCGAAATCTTCAAATCTGAGGACCAAATCACCGAGGAGGATTTTGATAGAATCTTCAATCTCAACACCAAGGCGCAATTTTTTGTTGCACAACAAGCTTACAAGCACCTTCAGCACGGCGGAAGAATAATCTTGATGTCGTCAGTTGCTGCAACAATGACCGGTGTTCCCAATCACGCTCTGTATGCCGGAAGCAAAGCCGCTGTTGAGGGTTTCACACGTAGCTTTGCTACAGACTGTGGTCACAAGGGCATCACTGTGAATGCAATTGCACCTGGTGGTGTGAAGACGGACATGTACGAGCAGTAAGTACACCCTGGTTTGTTTACCTATCCTCTTATACTGATTTTTGGGTTCAGAAACGCTTGGCATTATGCTCCTGGTGCTACTCCTAGTTGGCCAGTTGAGGCTATTGACCAGGGATTGGCAAACCTCTGCCCATTGAAGAGAGTTGCGGTTCCACAGGATATTGCTAGAGTTGTTGCTTTCTTGGCAAGTAGCGACAGTGAATGGGTCAATGGTATGTTCGATTTCATGGCAAGGAGTGACTGGTGACTGATGAAATTTGATAGGCCAGGTTCTCAAACTCAGTGGGGGTTCTATTGCATAGGGTGGCGTTACCAGGAGTGGGCGCTCGAGAAGGCGGTGCAAGGTTTGGTCAGGCCGCAGAGGGAAAATTGCATCGCTCAGCCCTGGAGTGTCAGCATACGAAGGCGCAATATGGAATGTTGGTGATGTCCGTAGCTTACGGCCTCGAGGAGAATGTTCGTAATGGCTGAGATTGTGTGGGTTTGGCGTCCAGGATAGAATCATGAATGGTTTGAATGTGCTTGATCGGGCTGTGTGCATGTTTGATGTGACATGCAGGCTAGCATCCTCTTGAAATGCCGACCGTTTATGTCTCCTTACCCTAGGCGCTCATGAATTTCACCAAAGCGTGAATCCGAATCCAGTCATATCGTCTGATTATGTTCCTTACGCCTAAAGCCGAGGGGAACACGGAGCACGATACTGCAGGTATATTCGTTGTACTCGCAATATTCGTGTACGCATGAGGCCGAGACAGGTATTAGGCTGTAGATCCTGAGATCCAAGGCGACGAATGCCATCGAAGCTTACGACAGCAGACTAAGGTGACTGGTGGTGATATGAATTCTGAAGGGGCCGAACGAGGATCGTTCAGATCATCCGGGTCAGCGCTACCATTGTGTCAAGGATCGACGTGTCAAGAGCACGATGGGCTTGGGAGAGAGAAAGTTTGGTCGGCCGAAAAGGTCTTGGATGCCTCGCAGCACGGATATTACTCGGGACCGATGGTTTAGCACTTTCATCGAGATGTGACAGCTCGAACAACCTCGGTAACAACAACTTTGAGAGGTGGGCCAAACATAAACATTTCATGTTCATGTTTTCTTACTTACCTTATGCCGACGCTTGGATGCCAGCACAGGCTCAATGCTACAAAGATGGATCGGACTTGAGGAACAGAAAAGCGTGGTGAGTCGTGACTAGGTACCCAGGGGGTTGACGAGATTAGGTACTGGGCTGTACATAAGGTTTTCATCACGTGAATACGCTTGAAGCTCCCTCATACACATCGTGTCTGATCGGCATCCCTTTTTAGTCTCTTGACAGGAGCATTCGGCAATGCCATCGCACAGATATTTTCAGCTCTTCCCCTGTCTGCTTATGTTCATGATGGCTTCGCCATCCCCAATGAACGTAACTGAAGGCGCCTCCTCAAAACAGACGAGGGACTCTGCGCAGCTCCTAGGGATCATGGTTTGCCTCTTATTCGAGATTTAAGACCATCGAGTGATTGGTACATCTCAGCTTTGTGAGTGAACGTTGTTTAGAATATGTTTTGAATCTACTCTCAGACCACCGCGGGAGACCTTGCCTCCTGAGTCCTGACGTTTGCTCCATATTCTGAGGGGGGAAAGGCAGCGCGTCCACAATCTGCAACTTAGTAGTTGCAGACTAAGGCTCTTCAATTCTGATAAATATTTGGTCTCAGTTCCACGTTTCTGGGTTACAATCAGATAGGACTGATGGACAATTCCTGCTCCTAAGCTTCTAAACCTAGCTATTTCTGTGTCGACGGTCAGCTACTTTAACTCAGATCTCGAAAGGTATTCCTGGCACATCAAACGCGGAGATAGTCTATACTCCACCTCCTCCAAATCGAGCCCTTTCTCCGAAGTACATGTCACTGCGTACTCGGCTCTCATCCGGACCAGCCATCTATTTCTTATCCATCATTAGTGCGGCCCAACGTCAAAATAAACTTACAATCTTCCGTAGCGCCAAACCTCCATCGAAACAATCGCCCTTAGCAGGGCTGTAGCACAGCCCGAACTAGTTTGATCGCTTTGACACCCCAGCATCAGAGAAGAATCCGTCTCAAACCAAACTAGAAGAAATCCCGCTTTGGTCGATAGATAGTTCACGCGTAGCAGCGTAGCATAACCCATCGTCAGTATCCAATTTAAAGAGCATCCAATCGCAAGACCATTCGACGCAAGTTAGACTACTCTGAATCAGCAAATCGGTAACAAAATGGTCAACACAGGAAAACCATCAAGAGGATGTTATATGTGTCGTGCTCGACGTATTAAGGTATTGACCATCTTCATGATGTCGAGGAACGATATACTGATTGGTCATAGTGTGATGAGGGAAAGCCACATTGCATGCGATGCCAAAAATCAAAGAGAGAGTGCCCAGGCTATCGGGACGCATTCGAGTTAAAGCTGCGCGACGAGAGCAAGTCTATGAAAAAGAAGTTGAATCGACGAGTCAATCAACAACAATCGAATCCAAACAATGTCGTCACTCACGCAGAATCATGTTATGGACCTATCGTGGCATTCAGTCCAACGAGCTCCCATTCACGAAGCAGTTCTTTGTCGAGTGTCACCTCTCAAATATCCTCGACAGGTCGCAACAAAGGAGTTGTACCCTTTCGCCGTCAGCCTAATATCATTGCTTCACACATGACAACCCCACTACAACAACAGGCAGCTTGCTATTTTCTTTCCAATTTCGTTTTGGTTCCTGAGGCCGGTACCATGAGAGGTTACCTAGATTTCGTGCTACCACTCATGAAGCAGGAAAATCCTCAAACCGCTCTCGTGTACGCGTTCTCTGCTGTAACACTAGCAGCATTGAGCACTCGGCCGAATTCCAAAGATTTGCAGTCCACGGCTGATCTATGGTATCTAAAAGCACTGAAAGAAATCAACATGGCACTGAAAGATCCAAAGGTGGCTTCGTCTGAAGCCACAATGGCTTCTGTGATGTTAATGGCATCCTTTGAAGTAATATCTTAAATGCTCTATTACATACTTGATATTTGCTAATCCCCTCCCAGCAACTTACACCATCACGGATGAAAGTCAGAGGATGGAGCTCTCATATTGATGGAGCAGTAGCCATGATTAAGTCTAGTCCATTGCAGAGATGGTCTACGGGCGTAGGGCGTGACCTCTTCATTGCGGTCAGAGCGCACATGGTAATTCTAACGAATATTCAATACTTGCTAATGCTAACCACTCTAGACACTGCATTGCATAGCAAATTCAAAGCCAGTGGACCCTGGGGTAGACTGGTTGGGCGTTCAAGCATATGACGATATTGTACAGACATTCGCGGCTGCGAATCTCAAAATGGCAGCCCTGCGCGCAAATATCGACAAAACGACATCACTGAAATCACACTCTGACGAGAATGTGGAGAAAGTCTTGGAATTGCTTCGAAAAGCAGAAGATTTGGACCAGGAATACATCGACTGGATTAAAGCCCTTCCTGCAACTTGGACGATCAGGACCGTGGCATGGATCGACCGTCAAGTGCCTGATCTCGCAGATTCTCTTGTCCACCCTGGTCGAGTTGATGCTTACGGAGAACTTTGGATGGTGTACAAGTACAATATTGTTCGTGCCTGTCGTATCTCCATATGGACGATCATCCTGCGTTGTGTTGCTTGGCTTGGTCATCCACGAGATCACCGACTTGCGCCGGAATATGCAACAGCCTCTCAGGTATGCCAACAACTTATCGAAGATATCGTCTCTAGTGTTCCTTACTTCTTTGGCTGGAACCGAGATAATGATGCAATCATGGCCGACAAGTCAAACTTCGCTTGTGGTGTCACCGACTATACCGCAGTGAGACCACTTGCGGGTCTCTTTGCAATGTGGCCGCTATTTGTTGCTGCTAGTTCGGATTTTGCTTCACCATCCCAACGGATATTCCTCCGAGGAAGGCTCAAGTATGTGGCAGATATGATGGGTATCAATCAAGCTCTCATTCTATTTCAGGTATGTCGATCCATGTCTCTCTCTATCTACTTTCCCTCACATCTGCCTAGATCCAGCTTCGTCACCCCTCCTTCTACATCGCGCGTGAACGTATGAATATGCAGGCCACGACTTGCCATTTATCTGATGCCCAATTGAAAATCGCCTCGGGTATTTCGTCTGCATCTATTACAATTCCCAGTCCTCCTGCATCCCAAGATGATGTAACATGGACGGCGTCTCCGACTACTCAGGAACAACTTTGGCCCGCAAAGATCACCACGCCACTAGAACATAGACGGCAAACATCATGGACTAAAGAAACCCAATTCTGGAGCGCTTTAGAATCCAGGCGTCCACAAGATCAGGACTGGAAGACAATGACAAAATCACAAGACCAGGCCTGGAGCGCGATTACGTCCTCACCGCCCCATGAACAAATCCGGTCAGCTATCACACCGCCACAAGATTATTTATGGAGTGCCTCAACATCCAGCCCACCATATGACCTCTGGAAGACTTCTTCCCCTCCCCACACACCAGACCACATCTGGGCTTCACAGGCCTCGGCTTTATCACAGCCCAGGAAAGATTCTTCCTCCGACACTATCATCCACGCCCGACCCGACAGCCACAATCAAGTCTACAGCCTCCCTCTAACACTACCTGAAGAACATATTTGGCAACAACCTCCAGTCACGACAACTCTTTCTTGTCCTGGAGAGTTAATGCCAATGCATGATCCTGACCAGGTATGGAATATGGAATTCAAAGACTCGGCGCCAACCTGGATACCGAGGACTTTTATAGATCAGGTGGAGATGTTTGGAGACGGCCAGGCTTCTAAGCCCGAGCAGTCAAGTCCACAGGGCTTTGAGGGAAGGGACAGCATATTTGGTGTTGCTAGGCATGGTGCTACTTGACTGATGTCTCTTCCTTTTTGATAACTGCAAGATTAGTTTCTATTCTTGTTGTACTACCTCAATGTTTTGTATTCGAAATGAATGTATCCAATGATATTTCAATAGAAATGATATTACAAGGCTACATCGGAGTAAGGGAGTGAGGAGTGTCTTATGATTTTACGACTAGATGTATGATTTTGAAAAGCCCGTGTTGTCATTGGATCCGCTTTCTTTTGCTTCATCTTGCCTGGGTCTATCTAGCCCGAAGAAATGGAAGAGGAAAATACCGCTGGACGGACGGATTGTACTTAAGCAGACTAGTTTAAAGGTTAGATATTTCATGAAGTATTGAAAAGAGCATGGAAATCAGTGTCTCGAAACTTCTTCGCCAGCTCGTCAGATAAGCAGACGGTTTTGGAAACTTGGTGTGAAGATCCGTTCACCTTAGCACCCATTCGCCTACCACATCATCCAATTACCTTAACACCTATCCATAACACGAGTCACTAATCGCATCAAACTATCAACCTCAGACTCCTATATCATCAAGCATTTTCAGCCAACAAACAGCACTTATGAAAGGTAAACTCTTCCAGCGTGTAATTCGATCTGTGAATATTAAACATTATGTACGGAGTACAGAGTATACGTCCTTGCTTTGTATATTCAATCAACAACCTAGGTCCTGGAACATCTAAAATTGATTCATTACGACTTCATTTCATTCGCGAAGTCAAATCATAGTACGTTACTTATTCTCGCAATTTCTCTCCTCCACTGCTGTGGCTGCGTACCTTACTTGGTATACCACTAGACACAAACAAGATCATCATTTCCGACAATACACCAACACCCTGCACATATTCTACACTCAAAGTCACTCTTGGATGGACGTAACCACAAGGACTCATGCTGGGATTACAGAATGGACAGAGACTGCCGTACTATCAGGGAGTTGGAGGGACATTTTCTGAACCGTTCTCCGTTAGGGGGAGAAGCATTCCTACACGAGTTCTAATCTACAATACTCAATATTAAAGCATAGAGGCCTTGCGACCAAGCGGCTGGTTTTGGAGACTGCGTTATATCTCAGTATGGGGTAGAACAAGACATGGCTTTTATAAGACCACATGGTGAGATATCTGAGATGGCTGTACCGACTTCCCAGCCCTGCAGAACACTACTTTACACAATTCGCAGCCCTCGAAGTTTATTATCGTATTGAAAACATGGGCGTCTGGGAAATGAGAGGTGAAGGTATGCTGGAACTTGCTTGTCAGTCAAATCTTCCACTTAGAAAAATTATCACGTGCACTAACCCTTTTCAGCCAAGCACGTGATTAATATAATTCCCTCGAGCTGGAACGATCGAAGACAATTCGCAATAATGTCAATCTGACCATATCGATACACTTGAATATCATTTAACTGCCTCAATATCCCAGCGAAACATCAGCCTGCGAGCCAAGCTCTCTTGAGCATAGTCACGTGTCACCCCTTTTCTCCCTAGCCAGAGAACAACCTCTCGTCACCTCACCACCTTCTTCTTTGGGACTCAGCTGCATCTGCAATAACAACTAACTAGCCTATATCGCATGCAGTAAGCACTGAAGAAGAGAACACGACAGAGAAAAAAAATCAAGAAAAGTCTGCAAAAAATTCGATAACTGCATACCCCGCATTTAACAAACGCATGCATGCGGTGCTCATCGTTTTTGCTTTTTGGGGGGTTCTCTTGCCCTGTCCCACGCACTCAGGATGCTTTCCGGACGCGGATATGCATGGCTTCTTTGGAATCACGTTTGGTGAGAAGAAGTCTTACGTGAAGTTTATGTAGGGTGGGACTGACATGCGAACTTGATACCAGGACTGCGATCTAGAGCAGGATCATGAATGTAACCCTCGGAGGATATCGTGTCTTATATCCATGTGCGATGATGAAATATGTTCCGGATTCCATGCGTTAAGAGAAGAAATATTGACAGATCAAGATACGAGACAAGACAGGAGGAAGGTTGGGAACAGGACAGGACAAGATAAAACAAAACAAAACAAAATAATAAATGGGAGTTTGAAGGGCCCAGCTCCATGTACTGTACTTTGGCGAGGAACTGTCTCTCGCTATAAATCACGAAATAAAACAATGCATAAGCTGAGAAGCACACAGAGGATTACAATCTCCAAGCTCGAAGGTTGAATGAATCAGAGTTAACATTTCCTTGGGACCCGAAAGACCCACTTACCAGCCTGATAAAAAGCAATTAATTCCACCGCCGCTCTGATCAACATGTATCCTGCCCCAGCTCCCGCCCGACCCGACCCCGTTTCTGCAAGATCTCGATCCGCCGTTGCTTTTTCCCAGCCCAATTTCGATCTTTCCCGCCGAGCCCTGGGCTCCGCCTCACTCATGTCCTCGCTTTCAGCGCCACCCCTGACTCGGGAAAGTCTCCGGGGAAGCCGTGCCGTGGCTTGCTGAAGATCGCCCTGTGCATGGTGCCGAAATATATCGCTGTCGCCGGACCGGGGGAATGGTTTCTGTTCTGAGATTTTGTCCGCTGTTTTTACGCCCTCTGCAGTCGGAGGCTTTCCCGGTGAGGATTCTCGGAAGTGATTACGGGGTCCTGGCGAGGCGGGTAGGCTAAGGGCAGGGAGCTGCTGGTGCAGGACGCGTAAGGGCGAGCGGCACTGAGGCTTCGAAAAACCCTGCCGAGGGATTTAGCGTCCAAATTACTATCCCGAAGGTAGGTTCAGAAACAGTGCTGTACAGAGACAGTCGGGCGTAGCTCATTACTTGAAAGTACTTGATGACTCCGGCCGATGTATTTATAGCGATTTGCGGACTCGATACGGCTCGTCAATATTTCCAGCGGACGAAGCCAGAAATCTGGAAACGAAACACTTAAAAATTGAGGTGACCTCGAACACTGAATGGGCGGCTTTGCCTAATGAAAAGTACATTACCTGGACTTCTCATAATAACGCTTGAAAAACAATTAAAGAATAAACTTTCTATACATTCTCTGAGTCATAGAATCAAGAAATTGATTATCGAGATCGTGATTCACACGGCGACCCCACGTCAGCACCTAATATAAGCTTCTTTCCTGATAATCACCAGATCTCAGCAGAGCTTCTCATTATCATCACCTGATAATTGAATGATTGACCCGATCCTCTTCAAAGTGAAGGCCTGAAATGAAACATAAGCTGCAGTTCATTTTTTCAACCACGAAATTAGGTTCAGTCTGCCGAGCTGCCACTCGATCTGGGAAACATGACCTGAAGCAAGGCTGATTCGTGGCTGCTGACTGCTTTCTGATGGTGGGCAGAGAGTAAGGCTGCCTTGAGATAATGTTCTCCTCTGAACAGTAAACACCTTTTGCTGTTTCGAATTCACCCGAGATAGGGGCATTTTGTGTAACCAACTGAAGCGGATGATGGGACTGGAACGTTGCACAAACATGTGAATTTCATTTCCACGTTTCTTTTGCCATGATCTTGGACCAGTGACACAATATAGAATGACAATAGGTATCAGCACTGCCTACATCAAGCTCTGCATGTCTTAGGCTAGTCAAGCATGGGAACACATCATATCGAACTGGGCATCTCGTGTTGACATCATGTCCGCATTGTGCTCCAATTGGACAAACGTTGTGCAACAGAGAGGTAGACAAGATGAGATGAGTTTGCCAAAGACGATGTTTCGCACTTGCATTTGACGCATAGCTACTTTGTCAATATGTCGTGAATACCAGCTACTAAGCTGATGCTGCAGTTTAACTTTGTGATATTTATGGCTTGAGAAGATGTCTCCACGCTTGCAGGATGGCAATGTAGAGTGGGGCCGGATAGGCATGGAAAAGTTGCTTGCTTTTGCCAATCGAGCCCTTCTTGCAGACGCCTCATGTTACGGTCAGCCCCGCATCTTGTTCATCATGCACGTAAGGTACCTCGCAGTATCTCAAACCGAGATTGGGTAACAGTCACACAATCTGCTCATGCTCAGGCACAGCACAGCTATCTGAATTGCGGAACTGGTATCACTAGTTGCGTGTGAATCTCTATGTCTGGAGGTAGCCTTGTGTAATGCTGCTTTTATTTACTCCTCATATAGGTGGACCATGAGCCGATTGAGGTCGGCCGAACATGCGAAGCTCAGGTAGCAGTGACCATCTTGACCATGCATGGCTTTTCCTTTTTTGTCTTGAACTTGCAGTATCGACTAATGCGGCGTGTCTGTTGACTAAGACATGCTGTGGCATCTCTGTACCACCTTTTCTCAGCGGGCTGACCGAGACACCTCGGTCATAATACCACTGAGGATCGTGATTCTGCACTGCATCAGGACTCTACCTGCGGCTGAGTACCAGACTAAACTATCTTAAACCAAAAGGCAAACAGGAAAGAGAATGACATGTAATAAGTAAGACCAGCGCAGTAAGACAGCCATGAAAGCAAAACTTGGGAAGCAAATAGCAATCGGCCACATCTCTAGGCAGACACTTACTCATTCCGTTTACGGACGCTCACGGCGTGCGGGGGTATATCTCAGGTGGCACGGGAAACTCTGAAGGTTCGCGAACTGTCGAACATTTTGTGACTTGTCTGATTACTGCGAGTTGGGATGATGAGTGGAACGTCAACAGCGCAGCGGGCCGAGGAGAAACAGACAATGGGTACTGAGCTTGGTAAGGGGGCGTCAGTCAGCCTGCTGCAAGGCTGCTGAAGATGTGATCTATCAATCTATCAGAGCAGTTAGAGGACGGCTGCCTGCACCGCATCCTGCACATACATGGGCAATGGGCATGTGCCTGCTGAAAGAGGAAGTAGGGTGAGGGGTAGTCGGTCGCTCGTATGCACGACTTGACCGCATGAATCTTCCATTCTGCGGGTTGTGTGCCGAAGTGATCACCCGGACTTGGTTTCCCGAGGAGCCAACTCGGCCCGGTGGGCTGGGGGGCATGCCATGCAGATAATTGTTTTGGGCCCCTTTTGCGCCATTTTCGCGCTACAACTAGATAGGCACAGTTGTTACGAACTTGCGAAGTGACTTTGCTGGGAGCATGTTGTACTCCATACTGTTCTGAGCACTTCACTGCAGCTACTGCCGAAGAGACGCGGGGCATTCTCCGACTCCGACTCCGACTCCGCCTCCGACTTCGATCCCTATTGATCTGGTGTCACGGTGGTGCAGAGCCTCTTGTTAAAGGGAGATCCTGCGAGAGGATGCCGTGCTCCCACACTTCAATCGTGGCCAGATAGTCGAAGCATGGTGAGGGGTCGAGCAGGGCGAAGGTGAGATCCGCAATCTGATGCCAATGAATGTCGCTTATGTCAGACCAAGCCTTGGAGACGTGCGCCTTGCGGACAGTTCTCCTCGTTGCCAATGAAAGGGGGGTTCGGCTGCAGCAAGATACCGATCGCACGCATGCATCAGTTGCTGATTGATGATTGCGATTCCTCTGCTTCATGCATTGTTTCCAATCCTCCAGAGTTTTCTGGAATGCCATTAGCTGTTTCGTAAGTTTGTTTATAATATGCCCTGTGTATAACTGTATATATCTTCAGCCTTAATCTGTTTTGACATTGGGGGCGAAGCACTTCTAGGCGAGCAGACGGTCGGAAATTAATGAATAAGGATCTGACACCCCTCCTCCCCACATTCTATTTGTGTGATTCTGAGGTTGATTGCACGGATAATATGGCTTGCGTACCGCAGATCATCATGTGCGCATGAAACATGTGGTCGGCCAGGATTCCAAGCTTCCAGAAGCCTGCGAGAATGGGGTTTCCGTAGCTCGCTTGTGGTGCCGACAACGTGAGAGCTCACGGATCGCCGGAAGGATGCGAATTGCTCCATGATTATTCTACTCACTGCACAGCACATCCATGGCTATGGGAGTCGATGTATGTCATGCAGATAATACTTGAAGTGGGATGTAACTTATGGGCATGGTTGGAACTTGGTAGCTGCATTGGTCAGAGTATTACCCGGAGGACAAGTGCGTTGGAGAGTTGGTTGTGAATGGAAAGTGCCCAGGCCTGTGCCGCCGCCGGTTCCTCCTAAGTACAGTACAGTAGTGACGATAGTGATAATGCTGGACGTGGGCACTGAGCGCAGGTCCTGCTTTTTGGGCCAAGCAAAAAGGATTGTCACAATATTGAGGACGCGTCTCGCAATTGTGCCTGCACTGCTCTCTAGCATCGCACAGAACAGCGCTTTTGTTGCTCCGGCTGTGTACGCTCACGATTCGCAGAGGTCAGAAGCGGATCGACCGAGTTGCGGGACTGCACTCCTCTCTTGCAGGAGATAGGCTTCCCTTTGCGCTGATGACTTCTTCTTTGCATCATCTGTGCATGGACCCTGGAATCCTTGACAGCTCCGGAGGTTCATGATTGCCCACAGCGACGTATCAACAGTCGACTCTCGGCTGCCGCGTGCCATGAGTTCCCATCGAGGGAGCTTGCTCCTGTGTTCATCGCAAGGGGATGAAGCATGGCAATGGACGCCGGAAGCAGGACGCAAGCCAGAATGCCGTGTCAATCGTCACAACTCGTCACAATCGTATCATCGTACGAAGGACAGGGCTAAGGGGCATTTTAACGCTGACTGTGCGCTCGCCTGTCTGCGAATCACTGCCTTTTCGAAGTTTTCGTATCACAATCCGAGCAGTCCCGAGTGCGTGTCACCGTGTCACGCTCCCCACAATCTCTCAATTTGCCAAGCTTTTAGGAAGCGTTACGGTCAGTCGCTTGGCATCCAACGGTGCGGGTTCGAGAGATGGTCGCTGCTTTGTCATGAATACGGAGTAATAATCTGCCAGGATTGCTCCAGTGCAGTGGTTAAGGGGTAGGGGGGTGCGGGTGAAGCAGCGAACAAGCATCCCGTCCACCCTCCGAGGTTCGATCTGGTGCTGCTCTGCGCGCGCCCTGAGAAGACTGGTCCCTGAGTCGAGTAACTCCTCCACTGTGATGCTGGCCAACGTTTACCAAATGATTACGATGGCCCTTCAATTTCATTCACCCACGCCTGCCAGCTTCTCAAGTGCGCGTAGTCTTCCACCCGTCCCCCGTCGAGCAGCCCCAGCCGTGTGGTGTGGTTCGCTGTTATTGCTGCGATTGGAGGGGTTATTGCCTCCTGCCCGACGTTAGCCTCGTCTTGCCATCTTTCGAGGACGTTTTTCAGGTACCTGCCAGACCTGAAACACCCTCGGTCGAAAAGTTAGATATCCGCAAACCTGGACAACAGATGAACAGAGGAACAGATGAACACAGGTTACAGTGGAGCAGCTAGCGCCATCGTGACACGCTGGCAGCAGAGACGCGGGAGGGCAGAAGAGCAGAGACCCTTGAAAGTTGAGACTGAGGTGAGGGAGGCTCAGATTGTGATCTGCTCAGCATCCGAGCATGGATTCAGGGTGCATCATCAGGCCCCTAGCCTCCTCCGGCGCCTGCTCTGGAGAGTGTTTTGACTCTTTGAGGATTGGCCCCGCCAGCGGATACGGAGTCGCTGCGGATAACGGAGCAGAGGGGAGTGATGCCACCGTGAGCAAGCATGGCTGATGAGTCGAGCACGGAGGGGCAGAGTGGGGAGCCGGAGGGAGGAGAGAGGGAAGGCCTGGGGAGGAGGCGCGAGGGTCAGCGATCTGCTGGCTCAATCGCCCAGGCTGGGCTAGCGCCTCGTTACCAGACCCCCGCCCCCGTTGGCCATAAGGCAAGACAGTCGAGCGCTGCTTTACGCTGGCACCCCGAACGGGAAAGGAGAGTCTTCACGGGCCCCTGCTTAGCGATGAAGATTGGCAGGGACTTCACATGGCTCTCTGGGCTCGCTAGCCTCGCTCTCCCACCTCTCCCACGCGCACGTCACCCCCTCGAGTAGCGCCGGGTCGTCGGGGGACGATTGGACGGCAGCTGCTGCCCCACGGTGGCTCCCCAGTTACAGTACGAGTTAGTACGAGTCGAGCGAGTTAGCAGTCGTGCCTGAATGCGCACGCTTCTGCTTCTGCTGCTGCTGCTGGCGCTGCTGGCTGCTGTAGTACGAGTACTGCTTCTGCGATGCTGATCGTGATCATGTCGACGCCTGCGATGCTCTGATCCGCAGCATGTCTGCGACTCTGCACCGCCATCTCCTTCCTCTGCGGGCGCGATACGAACAGTTTCGTACAGGACGTGCAGTAGTCCGCGGGCGGGTGCAGGACATGCACAGGACCGCTAGAGTCGTAGCACAGTCGAACTCTCCATCATGTACCTCGCAGCGGGCACATGAGCTCGTGAGGCCAGAAATAACCAGACCCTCCATTCTTGCATCATGCACCTCGGCCTCGAATCTCAATTCAGCGCGCGTCAGTCAGCCTGCTCACTGCTCACTGCTCAGCGAGGTTGGATGCGGTTGGAGACTGTATACGGGATGATGATCAGACCGGAGGGCTCTGGGCGCGAAAGGGGAGGGGAGGATAGGTAGAATGGAAGGGGAGTACTCCGTAAAATGAGTAATAACAATACCTCCCTAGGTAGGTAAACCTAGGTAATGTGCAGCATGCGACAACGTGACCATACCGCCGCTCTGGCATTGGCTTTGGTGTCGTTCCCAGGCGTGCGATATCGATAGCTGTCCGCGAGCCCGCAGCGCAGGAAGATAAGGAAGATTCGATGGAGCCGATACAGATGCATCGTGCAGCAACCCCGGCCCTGTGAATTCCATTCTGCCCATATTTTTGGCCTCTTTTCTCGTGAGCCGACATGCCATCCTGGTCGGTATGACGCGCACCTCGGCCAAACCCACGAGGGCCTTGGAATGCAATGCAATGCCTGCAGCACGCTGCCTGATGCTTGATATGTTCATGTCTGCTCGCTCGCTTTCTGCGGCGTCCTGCTTCTGCTTCCTTTTGTCTGAGTAGCGCCGCCAAGCGCCAGGTGGTCGTAACTTGAAATGCAATAGAAGCAGACGGTGCCGGTACAACCAGTGAACCACAGGCCAGCTGGGCGCAAATGAGCAGCTCCGTGGACCAGAGGGGCCGCCAACCCTCGGCGCGGGTCGGGGGCCTCTGTCGCTGGCATGTCTCATCGCGAGCGTGGGCGGTGAGAGCAAGGCGGCCATTTGCCTTGTCCATTGGGCTGTTCCTAGATCTCCTTTCGCGGTTGCCCCTGTCGAGAAATCTGTTCACGAGACCATGAGATGATATCAAGCCTGATGCTTCGTGGGAGCGGTGAAAACAGAGAAAGCAAAGCTCTTCATCTTGCGGATCCAGTCACACAGCTTGAGCTCCAACCGGCACCGGCAACAGCGCAGCCTCTTCCACGTCCAAACTGGTCATCGTCAGTCAGTATCCAGAAATAATAATACTAAGCTCTCCCCGTAATAACTGCCAAACCCTCTCACCTCACCTCGCTCCATCACCCATCACCCACTTCCCCTCGCCCATTGACACGCGCTGGCAACTTGCCTCCGTCCGCTGAAGTATCCTGCCCAACCCTGTGCGTCTGATAGAGTGCCTTCTACTGGTGCTGTGCTGCGCATTTTTGCATTCTCCCCTTCGTCGTGTCGTGGGCCATTCGTCGTTTCCAGGGCTGTCGTGTCGGAGGATCATCGAAAACGATCAACATCCACTTGCAGCACTGCGCAGTTCACGCCTTCTATTTTCTGCGTCACTGGCTTTAGGCAGTGCTTGCCTTGACTCCTGGCCTGAACTTCCTGAAATCTTGGGACTTCCAGCACGCCGAGTACCGCATTCGAGATCGAGCAAACACGCCGCCCCGTGAGTGCACCCTGATCCAGTCATCAGTCATACATCACCGCTCGTGGCATTCGTGTTATTCGTGTTCAGCAAGATCGACTGCCGGGAGGCTTCCGCGCGGTGGCATCTCCAGCAAAACCCGCACTCGAGTCGACGAAGTTGAGGTGACCCCAGTCAGGCAATCCCAGCGAGAGAGGACCTTGCTCGCCTTGCTGCTAAAGAGGCGCTCGTGCAAGGAACACCAAAAAAAACTTATCCTCTCCCTTTCTTTCCGAACCTCACAAAAGGCCCAACCCAGTCCGCACTCCTTTGCCTCCAACTCTCGGCCTGGACAGAAGATCCACCCAATTCACTCCTTCGCCTTCTGCTTTGTTGTTCAATTTCACGCCTGCGATTTTCGGCTCTTTTTTAATCTCTGTCACAATTCTCAATTCTCACGTTCGACTCGACCTCCATTCATCCTGCAGGCTTGGATAATAACTTTCCTGTGCCAACCCCCGTCCATGAACCCTCACCCTCACCCTCACCCAGATTCCGCAACTGGACAGGTGCATCGCGAACCAGCTACCCTCGAATGCAGCATTATCCAGGGCACCCGTTTCAACCCCACATGACTTGATCTTTTCACAAGCACGAAGCCTTTTGCACCCGCGCGCGCAAGTCCCACGTCTATTTCCTACTTTGGCTTCCCGCTGCCACTCTTCTACCATATTGCGACACGCAACAAGAGAAGACATGCGTTCTATTACACAGACCTCGTGCCCTTCATAGTCCTCGACTTTCTTCGATCCACCTGCCGACGAAGCAAGCCTGCCCCATTGGACAATTCTTCGCTCCTCCAAAGTCGCAATGCCCGGCAACGAAAGTCACTCCCAGTTGGCAACAACTCCTTCCCAAGACTCTACGACCACAGTTATGACCTCCCAACTCACGCAAACCTCCTCGACGAGGCTCCCAAAACCTACGCATGTACAAACGAGTTTTCTCCCTTCCATCCTCTCGACCGCGCCCTCCGTCCCGGCCTCGGCAATCAGTGCCTCGTCTGTAACTACTTCGAGCTCTGTGCAAGCCTCGCCCATTATGTCTCCCGAGACAACACAACTCACCACGAATAACTCCTCAATACAAGGCTCACCCGATGGCCTCCGCGGCCGTGATGCCGAATTCACTCTTCCTCCGTTCGAGCTTCCCGAGTCAATTGTGTCGCGCAAGTCGAGTCAGAGTGCCATGAGCGAGGCTATGTCTATGGGCAAGTCCCCTGGATTAATACGAAGACTTTCCAATCGCGCAACACAATTCGCAGGTCGCCGCCGTCAATCGTCAACTACAGCAATGAGTCGAGACCACAGCACAGGGCCATTCATAATGCGCCGGAGAAGTGACAGTACCAATACTGCTCCAGAAGGAGGTAAAGGAGCTTTGTTCTCTGATTCAGACGATGAAATCACACTTGGGGAACGTGGTCTTGACGAGAGCAATGAGGTTTTCAAAGATTTCCCGAGTACGACATCCTCCGTCGGTTCTTCCACTGTTGCAAGTACCAGCCCAGGTCCAGGACCAGTCATTCCTTCAGTTCTTCTCCAAGGCACAGCTATGACGAAAGTCACCAAGAAGAAAAAGAAGCTTTTGACTTTTGTTCTTGAGCATGAAGCTGCCAAAGTTTCCTGGGACAAGAATCGTCCGTCAAAGTCCTTCTACATTGACGACATCAAGGACATCCGAGTTGGCGTCGACGCACGGAATTACCGCCAAGAATTCGGCGTCCCTGAAGCGGATGAATCAAGATTCTTCTCGATCATCTACGCGGTACCTGACAAATCGAAAGGTCGATCGCAGAAAGTCATGCACTTGATTGCCAGCGATGACCAAACATTTGACCTGTGGACGATGACACTTGATGCCATCTCAAAACATCGTCAGGATCTCATGGCATCGCTGTCATCCTTTCACGAGAAAGCAGTCAGAGCGCACTGGCGAACCGAGATGAATAGACAATTCCAGGACAAACCGCACCTAGAGGAGGACGAAGAGATTGAGTTTGTGGGAGTTGAGCGACTATGCCGCTCGCTCCACATTTACGGATCATCTGAATACCTTCGGAGTAGATTCAATCAAGCAGATGTCTCATGTTCTGGCCGTCTAAACTTCGTTGAGTTCCAAGAGTTCGTTAAGCTGATGAAGCGTCGAGAAGATGTGCGAGCAATCTATCGGGAGCTGGCATCTGATTCCGAGAAAGGGATTACGATTGAAGAATTCTTTCGCTTTCTTGTCGAGATCCAGAACGAGAACGTCGAAGGAAATCGCAGCCACTGGGAATATGTCTTCGCCAGATTCGCACGTAAGTCGAAATCGAAGGAACAAATTCAGCAAGAATTTGGCGACGTTGAAATCCCACGGATGAACGAGGCCGCTCTTTCAAGCTATTTGATTTCTACTTTCAACGTCCCTTTAGACAATGCGCCTGCAGAGTACTCTCTCGATCGGCCGATGAATGAGTACTACATTTCGAGTTCACACAATACCTACCTACTCGGTCGTCAAGTAGCTGGCCAATCCAGTGTGGAAGCCTACATTTCAGCCCTGAACCGTGGTTGTAGGTGTGTTGAAGTCGATTGCTGGAATGGAAGTGATGGCAATCCTGTTGTTATGCACGGCCGAACACTTACCAGTCAAGTTTCCTTCTCCGATGTCATGTCAACTATCAGCAAGTACGCTTTTGTCAAATCACCCTATCCACTTTGGGTTTCACTCGAGGTTCATTGTAATCCGCAACAGCAGGCAATCATGGCCGAGATCATCAAAGAGACATGTGGCTCGAAATTGGTAACGCAGCCGATTGATCCTAGCTCGGAACAGCTTCCGTCGCCTTCACAGTTGCTTGGTCGAATCCTGATCAAGGTTAAGAAGCCGCGGATGTTTGAAGACGCCGTAGTCATGGAGCAAACAGTCGGACGAAATCGTGGCAACAGCCTTAATTCTCCACTTGTTCGACCTCTACAACTCGATAATTCGACGGTTTCAGCTGGACTTCTCCCATCGACCCCGTATGCGTATGCAAGAGCGAATAGGGTCATGCCCCGCAGTCAGTTGAGAAACTCTGGAAGCGAAGGACCAGACAGCTTCAGCAGTAGTACGAGCGATAGCGAAAGTCTTACAGAAGACGTCGCACGAGCAAAAGACAGCAATCGAAGAAATAAGACGAGTAACATCATCAAGGTCCTTGGTGAGCTTGGTGTCTATAGTGTTGGACTCAAGTTTCATGGTTTCGATGTTCCTGAAAGTAAGACCTACAACCACGTCTTTTCCTTCATGGAAAACACTTTCGACAAGAATAGCAGAACTCAGGAAGAAAAACGCACCATCACTCGCCATAATATGCGCTATATGATGCGTGTCTATCCTAACGGATGGCGTGTCGCTTCCACCAATTTTGATCCGCTCAAGTATTGGCGACGTTCTGTCCAGATGGTTGCCTTGAATTGGCAGACGTATGACTTAGGAATGCAGATGAACGACGCGATGTTTGCTGCGGGCACTGATCAGTCTGGATATGTACTCAAGCCAAGTGAGATTCGAGAGATCAAGATGCTCCCTACTGTTCCCGAAGAAGCTGGGGATGGCCACGCTAAGAGAGAGCGCAAGAATGTGGCCTTTTCGATTGATGTCATTTCAGCACAGCAACTCATGCGGCCTAAGGGTCTTGCCTCAAACCGAACCGTTGATCCTTATGTTGAAGTCGAAGTCTACCATGCAGATGACAAAACAAAGGAGAATAAGGGCGTGGTTGGTGAAGGCGGTCTTGATGCTTCTGGCAAGGATGGGTCGTCTGGCCTCGGTACTCCCCATAGGAGACGGACTCAGCTCGTTCGAGAGAATGGATTTAATCCAATATTTGACAAGAAATTCAACTTCACTCTCACGACAAAACATCCCGAATTAGTATTCGTCCGTTGGACCGTAAGATGCTCTACAGATGGCCATAGTTATAACGAAAAAGGACTACCGCTTGCCACATATACTGCCAAGCTTTGCAGTCTCAAACAAGGGTATCGAACTCTCCCCCTCTACGATAATAACGGTGATCAATTCCTATTCTCAACCCTGTTCTGTCAAATCAAGATCGAACCTGCCACCAGCATCTACGTCAATGGGCCTGAGGCGACCACTACTGACAGTGTTGGCGTCCTCAAGACCATCGGCAGAACCGTGTGGAACCGCACACCAATGTCCCCAAAGTCCTCCACGGATAGCGGTCACCAATGATCGCACTACCTACCACCACTTTTTATTCTATTGTACAAACATTCACCATGTATTTCACCAACGTCGGAGAGCGTCGCGACATGTACAGATATATCTTGGATCCGCGTTCTTCAACAAGTTGCACAGGATCTCATACCTCTAAATTTCATATTTTCCGGCGCATCACACAGAAGGGTAACGGGAGGGAAAGCATTCAGAAGGGAACATCATATACACGGAAGGAAACACAAAAGTGGCTCGCGCTGCGCTTTGCATAAATCGGTTCATCAGCATACTTTTTTCTTCGACATACAGAGAGTACACTCATTACAGTCTCCTTTGTTCTCTACCTGAGTTTATTTTGGATTCGGCAAATCTTTCGATTCCGGCGGACAGGTTCCTTTACTTTACTTGGGCGGGAGGAATTGCTTCAGCTGTGCTGTCTTTGCTTCATGGGATCGTTACTTGATGGGCGGGCTGCTGAACTGGTTTCTTGCTTGCTTGCTTTAATTGCGATGAGTTTTCTCCCTCACAGTCTGGTGCTCAGATTATGCATTTTGTTTGGAGTGGACTTTTAAGCTCTAGGGTCTGGAAATTGGAGTTTTACTTTGCTGAATCTGGGACGAACCGGGCGTACTCTGGGGGATTTTAGGAACTGGGATATCATATTGATCAAGGCTGCATGCTTGCGTTTGCTCTGCATTTTGGGTCATTGGCATGGCATGAACTGAGAGGGATATCTGCTTGTTACAAGCTTGCATATCTCGTGTAACATCTCTGGGACTGCTTTGAACGCTAGTAACTAGCGATTCTTTCTTCCCTTGCAGATTCAGGCTCTGGACATGAGCTGCGTGATGGCCGAGATACATACAGAACACCTGATGGGGGGAAGAGTGGATACTGGATTCCCTGACGGTGTGGAGATTGGCTTCTTTGCATTGCGCGCGTTGAGAGGTGGAAGATTAGACGACGGGCGATAAGTTAGAGCGGTTAGGAAGCAATGCATTGACCATCTCCAAATATTCTATCCCATCCTATGTGGCTTCAGTGATACGAGAATTGCCGAGACGTCACTTACCGCAGTTCGTCATGACGTACCATTACGTGGCTTATAATAAATCCTTCTGAAGGACGGCATTCCAGGTCCTGTAACCTAGATACGAGTAAAAGCAGCAGCAGTATGACCTGACTTTTCCGTCATATCATGCCGTCTTACATAGGTAGAGGTCAAATTCTAACTTTGAGAGTCGGGATTATCGCGGCATGTCATGTGATGCAACCGCTGCGGACCGTCTCCCGTCTCTTCTATTTGCGCACCTCGTACCTTGACGTCCACGTTTTATCTAAAAGAAATAGCCTGGAGGAGTTCAACTTAACCAAGAATCTTTCTACTACTAGTGTTTGTTAAACACAATCTCCTTCACCACCAGCCTTAATATCTTCTCTGTTGCAGTACAGCTGCAACTGCACTACTGTATGTTATTGCACGGGCTATTATGCTGCTACACTACATAGCAATTCTTAATCACAAGCTCGAGTGACGATTACACAAGTAATCGTTACTTAATAACACTTATACGCAGTCCATTAAAGCGTGTCACCTGACAGGAATAATGACGCTTGCCTTAGGCACTAGTCACGTGCATATGCCCCCTTTATAGGACCGGCAGCACCCAACTAGGCAATTCAAGCTCTTCACCACGACTACAAATCCATTTCTCATAATAAGAATTATAAAGTGTATATAAATTCTAGTAAAGCAAAACTATATCGGCTTTAGTACCTAAACTATACTAGTAAAGGATTAGCTAGATATATAACGGCGATGCGGCGTTAAGTAGCTTTGAAAGATTTATTGCAAATCCCAGAAAGGCAAATATTAGTACCGGTCTTTGAACAACACTAGCAAAAAGAGTAGAGCATCAGCTGGGGCTTTACTTAGCACTATAGAGATTTATGCATTTGTGAGGCACCGAGAGGAGTCAAAGAACTAGCCCTGATGTACGGGCTGTACAAAGCTTTAGGAGTGCTCCTTGCGGAATACAACGCTCCTCTCAAACCTAATAAAACTCGAAAATGAAAGTGCCAAGGTACTTGTAGATATCACGGAGAATACGGCATTACACACATGCAGCTTCCAGGTTACTGTCCGTGGAGCTCAAGTATAGAACATGGAAACATCTGCTAAAGCAAGTGCCATTCTGTCCTCAAACTCTTCTCACACCCATCATCACATTATCTAGCTTTTTCATCGCAGCTTTCTCATTAATCCTATGGAAGGGCTCATTCGGGACAGGGATGTTGAGAATCTTGCACAATGGCTCCCAACTGTCTTTGACGTTGAAGAAGTAAAGTCTCTCTGGTGGGACGATACGCTTCAGCCAATCGATGTGGTGCTGCATGTAATCTAAGCAAGTCAGCATTAGAATAAACCTTGAGATTCCGTTGAATGAGATGAGTACATTTACTATTGGGTAGACCCGGAAGTAAATCGTAGTGCCTCGGAAACCTGCTGTATAGTCAGATGCGGGAAGCTCCAATTAAGTACAAGATCATGACCATCCACCGTCTCCAAAGCCTCTGTTGTGCAGCTGCCGAGTACTCTAAAATTGGAACTGGCCATAACACAAATTTCAAAATTTCCAACTGCTATGCAGAGACTGCATTAATTGGAATTCCAATCCAGCTATTCCACCACGCCTCCGAGTCACTGCTTGCTTAATAAAGAGAAAAACCATACACTCGTCATCTGAAATCAACATGTTCCCGCTGTGATAAATTGGCCCCTCCAACAGCTTTTCCAAGGCAGCTGAAAATGACATGGTTCCTGTGCGGCCGAGATCTGCGTCAAACGCTTCGATTTTGCACATGAGATCTGAAGATTTTGGGACCTTCCCTGTCTTGAACGAATCAAGCATCGACGCCATTTTTGAAAAGACGTCCAGCCCAATTGAAGGTAGAGATGGATGTAAGGGTCGGTGATGTAGAGATAAGGTTATGATGGAGGGTGGGTGAAGTAATGTCATGCCTTGACTTTAGTGAACGTGTTTCCGGTATTGGTCAGATTGAGGCCCCCAGCTAAAAAGACGTCTTTCACTTTTCTTTCAAAATCCAAGAGAAAGTTTTTTAAACAGCGTGGTGGTTGAGCTTCTGTGCCACAGAAATTCATTCCTGATATCTGCTGGAAGCCAATTCATGTACAGGAACCGGCACATGTCTCGCAACTTCGTGCTGGTAAGGCTCTGGTCTATTCGATTCCATCTCTGCATATGCAGGTTCCCCACCAAGTTCATGGGGTTTCCCGTTGGTAAACCCTCCACTTGTCACATCTGCAGGTCCGCTAACCGCAGCCTGCCCCTTCTTCTTCCGCAAAATGAACCACGTCAGCCCTGTTAGAGCAATAATAGCAATCACAGCTGCGGCAATTCCGATTCCCGCCTTAGCCCCTGCACTCAGCCCAGATTGTGTGTCTTTGGGAGTCGCCAAATTTGCCGAGCCCGTGGCTGTCGAAGTGGAAGTCGAGGTAAAGCTCGAGGTGGAGGGAGTTGAGGTAGATGGAGTTGAGGTGGAGGAAATTGAGGTGGAGGAAGTTGAACTCGACTGATTTGCGACCCCAATTACGGCATCAAGTTTCACGCCCAGCCTTTCACTGCAACATGTTGTGTTGGTGCTGCCGCAACACCAACTTCCGTCTGAGCACTGTCTTAACGGAACGTTGTCAGAAGCATCTCCGCCACTCTGTACGGAGATTCATTAGATCTATGCTGGTATAGTGTGTCTTGGAATCAAGTACATACTGAGGAGTTGGTACACAGATTCGAGAGACAGAGCGGGCTTTTCCAGCTTGGATCTGTGCAGGATCCGCGCCAGTAAAGGGGCTCGTTGTCACTTGGGTCGTTGTTCAGACAAAGTCCATTGGGCATGCACTGATCATTCCCAATTTTTGGATCGGTAGCAGTCCACTGGAAATTGGTCGTCAGCGCGTCCTGCCATTATATTTCGGGTTGATTCGGTTTGGGTTCGTTCTGAGAACAGGGACGGGTTATCTTCGAAATGAGGACACCAAACCTCAAGAAACTTCATAACCTACATTTGTACCGCAACATTGCGAGAACGTTCCTACTGTTTGCACGCAAGGCTGGTAAGCAGGGCTGGTCCTAGCAGTACCATCGGGATTATAGCAAGTCGAAGAGACGAGCACAACTTTGTAGAACAACGCAAATAGAAACGCAAGCTCTCTGAAAGAATGAGAACTCATCATTGATACTGAGAAGGGAGAAGAGAGGAATAGGAGCAGGTGTTTTTAAATGTGATGAACGGTGTTTCATTTTAAATTTACGTGAGTTGTGCACGCTAATATACTTTAAGATGGCGATCTTATTCTTCCCCAAAAGTCTAAGAAACCGACCATTTTCAAAAAATGAATACTAAAAGTTAGAAATCCGACTTATAAATTAGAGTTTTAGAATTAGTAAGGTTAGTTTCATTATCTTTGAGATTTTTAGGGGGGTTGGAGAGGGTGGATTTTTGAACTTTCCATCTGGGGCGTTCAAGTAGTTAATATCACTAAATAGGAAATCCATATCTATAATGTTAACTTTGGCAGTCTCTGGCGCTGCTACTTTACAAGGCTAGAAATTAAGCAAGTAAATACTACCCCCTACCTAAGTCTTTCGATATTATCTTTAGCAAAACGCCTCTAATAAACTGAGGGATTTGAACTTGTAGTAAACTTCCAGACCAGCGATCGCGCTGACTTCGGGCGCCTCTAGACGCCAGTTTTAAGAGAGCGGGGCTAGCCTATCAGTGCTCGAGGATAACTGAATATTAAACAGAAATTAATTTCCTGTTTCAGTGCAGTTTGATATGCACCTCAACGCTAAGCGCTAGCCCGAATGAGGACGTTCCTTCCTCTTTTCCTGTGATGTGCTTGAATTTTTTTTTTTTTTTTGGGCTTGCTTGTGTTGAAATCTACAGAAAGTAATCTCGATGATTTTCTTTGTGTAAATATGATCTGTCTTTGGTAACTTAATGCTTTTGCTGAAGGGTTTCAACTGCAAGGCAGTTCGCAGGGCGTTCTGAGCAGCCTTCTTCTCAATTGGTTCGCAACACGAGCATGCACGTCAGGGCACGGCAAGGCTCTGCTCCGCGCACCTTTTCCTATCGTTCCTCGGTCCTTTCTCGTATTGTTTCTCCAGGAGCTCGTTGCGACATCTTTGCCTCACTGGCCTCCATTCTATTCGGTGGTCTACCATCACTCGGCATTCGAGTCGTGGGTTTCGAGCCATGGATGGGCTGAGCGCGGCTGCGAGTGGCATCGCCGTCGTTTCCCTCGCAATCCAGCTTGTCGATTCGGTGCGGGAAATTCAGCGATTCTTGCGATCGATAGCGGACGCCGCCGAAGAGCTGAATCGATTGGTAGATCTGCTCGAGCAGCTAGAGTTGATCCTCCAAAGTATTGGGAAGCTGGTCGAACACCAACGGGCACAACATGGCGATCTAGATATCGACGTCTCACCGAGTATCTTAAAGAGTGTACAAACGTGCGAGAAGACTCTGCAGAAACTAAATAAGCTTATAGAGAAGGTGAAGCATAATGCGAAGGCCAAGGGTCGAGTGACAAGGGCTCTAGGTCACTTTTGGCTGGGTTGCAAGAAGGAAGATATCGAGGATTTTGAGAATCAGCTCCATCGTTCTGTGAGCAATTTGAATCTAATTATGACCACAAACTTGATGTACGTTCCTGTTGTTCTTAACCACGCTTATCTACTCAATTATGAATAGCGTCTTCCATTCCCATGGAATGCAGAAACTCCTAAGCGGAGTCGCAGCCAACAATTCTGCTACAACTGGAATATCGCAGGAGCTCGTTGCTCTTCGCATGGAAGTTGCCACTGACAAATATACTCCGAGCAACGTATCACACGCAAGGACACGCAAACCGTATGCGAAAGCTGGATTTTGTCGACGCCCTGGGTCTCGAAAGGTAGTCTACAAGGGTATACTTGGCGTTGTCACCGCTAGAATCTACGCCGAGTCTGATGATATCGTCGAAGGAGAGCGGTCTAGGAGCTCCTACGCCAGAGATGAGAGGTCGTGGATTATCATCCCGTCATTCTTCTCGTGTTGCGTCCAAGTCCACTTTACACGCTCCTTCGGATCAGTTGAGAGGACGCTTCGAGTTTATCTTATCATTCCAGACCACCATCCAGTCTGGAGCATGTGTTATGAGGGAGATGTGCCTCGTATACAACAACTATTCAGCAATCGTGAAATCTCGCCGTACAGTGTTAACAGCGGAGGAGTCACCTTATTATCCGTAAGTCATGTCGTCCGACAGGAATTCAACTACTCTGACAAACCTAAAGAGGGCCGCCGAATTCGTTAATACTAGCCTGTGCATTCTACTCTTGGATCTGGGAGTTAAAGTCGAGCCGAAAGATGCGAGCCTCAAGTAAGTATTTGCGCTTTCTTACAAAGCACAACAAACCTTCCTTTGAAACCAATCTCTCTTAAGAGTCAATGAACAATATCCTATTGTTTTGTTCCGAGATTCGAGGCTCCAAAAGGTATGTGTATGCATCACAGATCTGAATAGGTCTCATGCACTGTTCGGAACGCACACGCCTAGAAGTACTTCATTACAGTTATCTTAATAGACTTCGAATTTGGGAGTTTTATTCGTCTAAAACTAATTTTCTCGTTCTAATAGTCCAGGTATATATTTTCTTCCAGGACACACAGTGCCGGACAGAATAGAACACACCTACAAGTTATGCGTTATTGTCAACCCCGACATGGATCTCGCCGACTTTTGCTCTCACTATTTCTACCTTATCGGCCGCCTCTCTATCCAATATTTCCGTTCCAAAGTCCATTATTGGGTGACTGAAGAAAATATTAATTTATTCGAACCATCTCCCCTTGCTGTCGTCATAAAAAGGATGTGTGATCTCAGCATAGATCAAGAAGAGTTTCACAAATGGAAGGAAATTGGTTCGTACTTGGTTGCTAAGAAAGCTGATATTCACAAAGTTTCTTATTGGCAAGGCCATCGAAAATCTTTGATTGAGATTGCTTGGTTCTTCATACATCATCCTTTTGACTCTTCCACGATCGGCATGAGGCTACTGGAAACGCTAGATGCAGGCAATGTTGAACTTGGAGAATACTTACGTGTTGAACGTCAATATTATTATAGAGCGAAATGGCTGCCTGGCCTACCATTTGTCGAGCTAGTCACTCCACGTTTGCGGGTGGTGCATATAGCAGACAAAGAGCCATTCTCATTATCCTGGGACTGGTGGATAGACCCGGAAGGGGTTGCATCTGAAGTTCTCCATGAGTTCAGGCATTTTGGTCCGGTATGGCACGATATCTTCGACTACAAGTTCGAACCCACCCAAGTTTTGAGGAGCTGGCCTTTTATGTACCCTTTTTGGAGTTGCTGCCTACAATTCAAGAGTCTTCATTATCCAGGCGATTATGAAAGGAAAATCGCAGACCGCTTCAAAACTCGCTTTGAACGCCGCTGGCAGAAGAAGATGACGAAGCTTGCCAAGATACAAGGGACGTATAAAAAGCCCAAGATGCCAGGCATGTGGATCGACTAAGGGATATCAGGGCACGGAAAAGAGGTGAGCAATCAGTTGCCCTCAATCTGCAATTCTCAGAAGATGGATCTTAGGACAGGCATCAGGCATAATGATAAGCTCAGAGATAGTGGGAAAGTAGGTGGATGAGATTATGCTTCGAGCTGATTCAGGGCGGTAGAAGTGAAGGATGGAGAAGGCGCTGAGTATCATTTCGCCGCGTTGTGCTTTCTACTTTCTACTTAGTGTTTGAGAGCGAGCGTTATTGGAAGAGTCGATACGGCATACTTCTGGTTAAGTTGGCACGTTCTTCGTTTAAATCAAGTGCAAATCTCTAAGCTTAAACATACTCGAATTGATTCTTGCTTTTAGCTGCTTAGAACTCCACATGCATTAGATGGCGCATTAGATCTGCATTTCTTGTCTAAATGCCTTAAAAGTTAAGGGCTCCAAACCCAATTCAGCTAAATTTCATTTGATTCTTTACAAAAGGCAAGCATCAACCAATACCGCTTGTAATATGGCAGTTGTTCACACCTACGAGTGAGTAGCTGGGAGTCTCTGTTATTCACGTGACCGCGAAGAACGCAGTTGAGTATAGGTAGATTCTATCAAAGTAATTGTGAGTATTTTAGAATCTAGGCGTAGAGCCATAATTTCTGAAAACTTTTTAACCATTTTGAGCAGTAAAATGGTGGGAAAGCGAGGATTAGGTATTGAGGTATATAAACGCAAACATCTAATTCGACAACAAGAAGAGAAGATCAAGATTTTAGTGTAAGAGTAGCACATAACCTTATCAAATCATTGCATAATAATCGTCATCAAATCTCATACAATCTTTCTGCGAGTCAGTTTTCATTTAGTCCTTGTCAAGAGTTGTGTAAAAGTCTCGCATTGATATTCTCACTAAAAACCTTTCCAAAACGACCTCGAGAGTCGAGTCAGAATGCTACATAAAGCACGCATTCGAGTTGAAGTGCGTTGTGAAGTTCCGCCCTTGCTCCTGTCCTGCAATGTGTGACGTCTGCGTGAATACCACCTACGTCAACCTCTTCCCATTTTAGGACCGCTCTTCTATCGGTTCCCACTCGCAGCTCTTCTCGAGGCAGCCGCGCGCATAGCATCCAAGCACGGTTGACAAGCTACACGTTGCACCCACACATGCCTAACGACCTTGACACCAAAGCACTGACGATATGGATCTGTTCTTGCAAAATGACAGTGTGAAAGGAGACGACTCGAGTTGTGTCCGCAGATAAATTCGAAAACCTCCCAGTCGCACATGATGTCAGCGTGATGGATATGGACAATAAAGGAAGATTGCATAGTGGAGGAAGTCGAAGGTATTTATAGGTAGGAATTTGGCAGGGTGAGTAACGAATTTCGGAGCGTGATTCAGGCTTTGAGGCGGACGTGAATAAATAATACTGAATTGTTGCTGGGAATCAAGGGGCGATTCTGGACTTGAAGGCTGAATGGTTTACTTTAGTACGATTCACAGGTATTAACCTCGGGTTTCCAGTGCTTTAGACAAGGAGACTGACTCTATAATGAGTTTGGATATTTGAACAAAAGAAAAAGAAACGTGATTTCTAAAGTATTGGGTATTGTCGCCATTCATGAATAGTTCGAGACACGTAGTTTATTCATTAAAAGCACGTGAATTAACTTAGAAGAAGCCTCGATCTTTGAATGAATCCATTGCCCAGATAGTTCTACTTCGCAAGGTTTATGTTATCTGGGGTAATGGAAGGAGTAGGACTTCTCTCTTTCTAAATCTGAGGACAGTCGAACCCGATCAAAAGTCGTCGCTAGCTGCAGCGGCAGAGATGCTGAAGCATTTTTGAATATGCCACTGCTAGAATTCGGTATAGCAGCAAGTCTTGGAGGCACATGACAGGCTAGCTAGTGAGCATCATGATGTAAGGGCAGGAGACAGGTCACAGGTTATCTAACTGATATTCTGAACTTTCGCACCGAGAGTCAACTATAGTAAGTTGATAGGCAAACATTGAATCTAGATTTTACAAGTTGTCTTGAATAATTAACATCTTTGCAAAATATTATACTCACTTGTTCCATGACTGACGTCTGGCATATCCTTCCCTAACAAGTCGACTTTCGTGCCGGACACGTTTGACAACTCATCATTATCCAAGTTGATGTCTTCTAGAGAATAGAATATAACCTCGATAGGTTTACGAATGTCAGGTAGATGCTTGTGGCGTTCTATATCATGGTCTGAAGCGCCATACTTGAGTAGCGTTCGCGCCAAGATGGAGCAACAAGTTGACTATCTCATTATACTTCCATCAGACTGCAGCATATAATACAGTCTCTACGGAGGACCGAGTCCTTGAAACCTCGTTGATCCTGGCTCCGGCGTCATAAAATCGACGTACAATATAATTATGGCCACATAAGCAGCAAGTACAAGAGGCGAGCTATCTTTAGATGGGCAGTTAACATCTGCGTGTCGCTCAATGAGGTCCACAACAATTGTACCATGGCGCAAGGAGTGGGCATAATGGATTGCACGCCAGCCGTCTTTGTCGCAAGCCTCGATAGCCGCGCCTCCGAGAAGGAGTCTATTCGCAATCACGCTGTTGCTACATTGGGCTGCTATTATTAAGGCTTAAACTCCCGTTGCTGATGCGTGATTGTTTGCGGGCGAGAGGTTGGTAAGAAGGTGGAAGCCGAGTAAATACACGTGAACCATTACCATTAGTGTCGACAACCCTTTGTCTGGAAGAAGCCAAATCTTGAGTTCATTGTTGTTATAATGAGAGACGAACCCAAGCGAGCAAATGTCGAGATTTTGGGTTGCAAAGATCTAGTGCTAAGTTCCCGAACTCGGCGTTGAACGGATATTCGTTGAAGTGATCCATCTACCTTGTAGAAACGTAGTGGAAGAATGGATTGTTCTCTTTGAGAGTTTTGATCTCGAGGGATAGAGGGGCCTGCTAGTTGCTATGTCGTAAGGCTTTGGTGCTCGAGAAACTAAGCGTAGGTGCCGGGTAGATGCGATGGATTTCGGTTCTTGTGATCCTTGTATTCCATTGGCCCAAAATATTGATGGTAGGCTTTTTCTTCGTTTCGCTGATCTGTCGACTGTTGTTGTTTCCTCTGGTTTTCGGCGAGGCCGTGTAATCTCTTCATACCTTCCTGCACTTCTTTCAATGTTCTTCCTTTATCACACCCAGTCTGAAGCATTTCTTGGAGCTGTCGACTTCGATCTTGGATAGTTTTCTCCCAGACTCCAGTATCCAGAGTTAGAGCAATCTCTTTGCAGGCCGAGTCCTGATCTTGAGTTTCCTTGAACAGTTGAGCCCAGTCATCAGCCTTGAATACATCGCGGCTATATCGATGTAGTGAATTGCGAGACCATTGGCAGACGGCTTTAGCTTGGTACTCTAAGATGGAGTAGTAAAGATCTGTGAGCTTCTTCTCAAAGTCACCTTTCAGGGTTTCATGGCCAAGGCTTCGACGCCGAAAAAGCGGTTCCAGCACTTGATATCGACGGATGATGAGCGGAATTTCAAGTAGACTAGCGGAAGCGTTGTCGTATTGCTTCTTTGGATTAAAAAGTAGCTGGAGAAACCTTACTTAAGCTCCGAAGGAATCTATGATAGTGCGATTGAAGATCGTATAACGTCGTAACGGCGAGGACCCAGAACCCACACAACTTGAGATCGGGTAGTATTGTAATGTAAAGTAACATCCATGTCTTGAAGAAGCTGTATGCTATAAAGATATTTGAGATTAGACTTAGATAAGTAGTAATGGAATGGAGGGGAACGAATGTATCGCCAATGGAGGGAAAGGAAAGAAAGGTAATTTTTTATATTTGTATGTGTGTTTGTCTTTGCCTAGATCGCCTTTCCTGCGAGTTGATATTCATATTCATATTCATATTCATATTCATGCTCAGAAGCGCTATAAGTGCATACACCTAACTCCGCTACGCTACGCTCGTAACTAGATTCTTCATATAGGTAAGATTACATATACACCCATATTTCATCCCATTCATTGCAGATAACCCATATAGGCATAAGCCACGCGGGCCCATTCCCAATTCCCATTCCCATTTCGGACTTCCATGCATCACATAACCGTACAACACCCATCCAATTTCCTCAACAACCTCGGCAAGAACTTCATCGCCAACTTCTCCAGCTCATCATTCTGATCATTTTGTTGCGGACCTCCTTGTTGATACCCTTCTTGCTGAGGTTGATTTTGGTTATGGAACCCACCATGTTGCTGCCCAGGCTGATAGGCGTTGACGGCGGGTCCACCTTGCAGGTTGATATACATCCTTCCCGCATTTTCTTCAGTCGTGTACTGGAGTCCGAGCTCCCTACATACTTGCTCGACTCTCGGTTTGATTTTCTGGACATGGTTTACCGAATGGTTGCCTTTACCCACAATCCTATTCCATTCCAATCTATTAACCCCAATTCCCACCTTCCAAATCCAATCCCGAAAATGAAGTAGTAGGTATTCGGGACTTGGGACTTACACGTGTAAATGCGTCTGTCCATTCTGCTGCGCATATCGAATCCTCTGTTCTAGAATATCTTCCGCTTCTTCGACGAATTGCCCGTGTAAATCAATGGTGTCGTCTGGGACGCGACCTGGTGCATTGTTTTGCCGGAAGATGTAATCGGAGGCTTGTTTGTTATACTGGTCCATCTTCGCCGCGTGCTCTTTCCCTTCTTCCGAAAGCCGGTGGGCGGTAGCGCCATCGCCACGTTCGTAGGCTTGGTGTGCCTATTTTATAGAATACCGTGTTAGAAGTGGTTGTGGAAATGGCGGAGAGAGGGGGAGGCGTGGGAGGGAACGTACTCTGTCAAAGCAAGATGAGCGTTTCGAGGCTTCTTGTCGCGCGAGGTCGCGGAGTCGGTCATATTCTGCTTCGGCGTCGCTGCTGGAGGAGTGGTTGAATGCTGTGAGGAGGTGTCAGTGTTCAATTCTTGTTCTTGAGATGGAGGGTTTGGCGGGGGAGAGAGAGGTACGTTTACCACCGATGTGGTCCATTTGATAGCTATTGGCAGCCATAATGAAATGATATGCGTAAATACGATTTGGGTATCATACAGTTGGAAGAAGAATGGGTTTTGGGAGAGCTTTGTTGTGGTCGTTGATGTTACGTCGAGGAAATGGAGGTTGGATTTCTTGGTTCAGCTGGCCTGTCTAGCCTCGGTTTAGTCCAGGGTCTGCAGCGGATCGCTACAGGCATCTCATTGGCAGTCGCAACCCGCGTCTTCAGCCTCGTTGGGTGCGTATGTCTCAAACATTTTATCGATTTCAGCTGAACATGTCTTTGTCTTCTTATCAGATATCTTGGTGCAAGTATATCTCCACAATCGGTGACCTCATGAGGGCTACAACCTTAAACATCGTGGATGCTGGCAAGTCCTGTCCTCACGACCGACAATTGATTTGTCTGCACAACGAAACGAAAAGTATCTTGGCTAGGATGAGCAGGACAGAGTGGAGGGTTTTCAAAACCATCTGGCTCCTCATGACACAGCCCTCAGCTCTTTATCGCTATGCGCCTGGACTGTTTGAAAACCGCTCGCAAAATCAAAGGCTTCTTTTGTTTGCCCGGGTCAAGATCAAAGGTATCAAGCGAATTTACGATCAAACAAGCAGGTTCTTTTGACGCTCTCTCAAGGAGGGACAATGGTGTCCACGCAGCTCCATCGGTCCCCACAGACTATGTACTTGGCTTAGGATCGCTGAATCCGAGACTATGGAAATGATGAGAGTAGAAGAGGTCCTGCCGAGGTTGCTCCTCGCGATGTGGATATCTGGGAGCTGGCATATCAACGTCTCGCCAAAGAGAAACCAAGTCTCGTCGAACGTTATGAGCAGGTTCGAGCTCAAGAGGAAACAGACACAACCCCTTCAATCCAGATCCAAAGTACACAATCAGACATAACGCATTCTATCACTCGATTGACCGATCTTGCATCGAAGAAGCTAGCAGCTCCTGGCGATTCAAGGTTGAAGATCCATCTGAGATCCAAGACCTTCGTCGTTCAAGATTGATTGAATCAGGTCTTGACGATTATGGTTGCGACAAAAGATTTTATATCAAGCATTGTGGCATCGGAGCCTCATGCAGCACTCGCGTGGGACGGGTGTGTACATTCTACTTCCCGGAAGTATAAGAAAGAGGGAGGGTGGTTGATGAACCCCTGATTCAGATTCAGAGAAAGTGTAGTTAAGCGAGTGGACTTAATTATTTCTTTAAGTAAATGGAAATAGGAATAGGGAATGGTAGACAGTAGATAGGTAAGTTGGTAAGTAGGAATATGAGAGAGAGAGAGAGATAAGTAGAGAGATAATTCATAGAATGACATTTATTTATCCACACCACATTCCGGGTATAGTACTTACTGCAGCTGCACCTATCTAGATCTCTTTCTTAATCGTACATCATACAAACATAACCATAACCATACCATCATCCTATCCTCCAATAAACCAGGAATAAATAGGAACACAAAACCAAGACGCCATTCATGCTTTCCGATCCAGCTGCTCCTTTTCCTCCACCCAGCCCATCCCATCCCATCCCGTCCACCCATCCAGAGGTCGTTCCTCCCTCCCTCCATCCCTCCCTCCCAAACCAAAAATAAACAAAAATAAATAAGATAAAAAGATGAAAAGATGATAGATAAAAGCATCTAACAAAGCGTTTTATAAAGAACCTTCCACCTCGGCCACTCACTCCGATCCTCCCTCCACTGCCTCCTAACCCCCAAACTCTCAAACTCATTCCTCCCCGTCACAAGATCAATATCCCTAATCCTGACCCACTTCGTCCTATAAACCACCTTATAAAACGCATAAAAAAGCAACACCACCGGCATCGCCAAATACGCCTCAAAGAAATTCGTAACCCTCTCACCGACAGAATCACCCGCCGCGCCTTCAGGAGAGACCGCGACCCAGAACTGCGCGACGAGGATGAGGATCAGGGAGATGAGACCGATCCAGGAACCGATGACGCCGATGGGGGATTGGTAGACGAGGTCGGAGAGCGAGTTTCCTTGCTGCAGCCACGCTTTGCGGAACTGGATGTGTGCCCAGCAGATGGAGGCCCAGGTGAAGATGCTGCTGAGGCCGCTGAGGGCGAGGAGCCAGGTGAAGGCGGGGCCTTGGACGGGGGAGACGTACAGGTAGGCGAGGAGGCCGATGGAGGAGGAGAGGCAGATGGAGACGAGGGGGCGGCCTTTGCGGTCGACGTAGGCGAGGATGCGGGGGGCTTGGCCTTGTTCGGCGAGGGCTTGGAGGGTGCGGGTTGCGCCGTACATGGAGGAGTTGGCGACGGAGAGGACGGCGATCATTACGACGGCGTTCATGACGGAGTCGAGGCCGGAGATGCCGGCGGATTGGATGGCGATGATGAAGGGGGAGGCTTTGGAGTCGACGCTGTTGCGGGAGATGAGTTGTGGGTTGGTGTATGGGACGAGGAGGCCGACGATGGCGATGGAGACGACGTAGAAGAGGGCGATTCGCCAGAAGACTTGTTTGATGGCGGTGGGGAGGGCTTTGGACGGATTGTGCGTCTCGGCTGCGGCGAGACCGACGAGTTCAGTGCCAGAGAAGGAGAAGGCGGCTGTGACGAGGATGTTGCAGAAGCCTTTGAAGCCGTTGTGGAAAGCGCCTGGGTTGGACCAGTATTTGCCGCCAATGTAGCCGCTATCTTGGGTTCCGCCGCAGTTTATTACTGCGCCGAGGATTCTGAGAATGGTCAGTATCTGAAAGGAGAAGCGGCTTGGGGACTTACATGAATCCGATCACCGCCGTGACTTTGATGATGGAGAAGGTATATTCAGCTTCTCCGTATATCTTCACCCCACAAAGGTTGATCGTTATGATGATAATCAGGAAAATGGTAATGGCCGCCCAGCCTGGAATATTCGTATTCCAGTACTCGAGAGTAATGGCTGCGGACATGACTTCCAATGGCATGGTGAAGGCCCATTGCATGGCATAATTCCATCCACTGGCAAAACCCCAGGCGGGATCGATAAACCGAGTGGCGAAGGCAGAAAACGAGCCTGCCACCGGAAAGGTGACGGCCATCTCTCCCAGCGCTTGAACCGTACAAAACAGCACCGCACCGATGAGAATAAATGCTAAGAGCAATGATGCGGGACCGCCCACGCTGAGCGCGGAACCTGACCCAATGAACAAACCAGTGCCTGGACGACGGTCAGCCATTGCTCACGTGAGGGGCACACATCTCAAGAAACTTACCTATCGAGCCTCCAATTGCTATCATCTGAAGATGGCGCCCTTTCAACCTCCTCACCAGAGGAGAATTCGCCGTATTCCATGCTGCAGCTTTGGGGTTGAATGTCCTCCCCGTCTCGCCCAGAGCAGGTGCAAAAGAATGGTCTGGTCCGCTCCGGAAGCTGTCGAACGCCTTCGTATGCGGAAACCTCTTCACGCCAGACGGTCTCGTGAGCAATGGAGTAACGGTCGACGTCGACGCCGGATATGTCCCCGTCGAGGTCGAGTCCATCCTCATCTTCATGGAGAGGTCGTCGTCCATGGTCCGATTAAAGTTATGGTGGTTAATATGCGACGGCCAGGTTCATCGCATGGTTTGAGATGGTATATGGGAGGGTATGGAAACAGCGTCGAGATTAGTTCGGGGTCGGGACGCGCCAAGACAAATACATAAGCTGGAGCTGGGCTGGGCAGTGGAGTGGACTGGAGCGGACTGGAGTAGTCGAGTGGATGCTCTCTAATCGAAAATCGATAATAATCTTAATCGATAGGTCGCACAGGAGGGCTCGACGTGCTCGTTATCAGTCAGTTTCCTGGCGGGACCCGCAACCCACTCTGCAGGCAGGCCGGGGCAGTGGGCACACAATTTCACGACGAGGGGCGATTCAGGGAGTCATGCACCGTGGCTGCAGTTGCAGTGTTTTGCTGCAGTGCTGCTGCTGCTGCACTGGGTCTGAAGAGATAACGCAACGTCTGCGGGCTGCAGACGGCACGCTCGGACCTGCGGCAATGAAGCTGGGTGAACTGCCAGTGTTGCAGCAAACGTGATGAGGGCGAAGGAGTGGTGGGAGTGGTGGGAGTGGTGAGGGATCGATGAGGGAGCGATGAACGTGATTGAGGGGTACAGCTCGCAGAGTCTTGGCTGGATGTTTCTTGGTGGGCGAGGGGGCCGAGGACGGGCAGGCTGAAGACTGACTGGGCTGGGAAACAAGGGGGACAAGGGAGACAAGGAGACAGCATTTAGGCCTAGCCGCAATGCTCATCATGCCAGTCATGGCCGCAACAATGCCATGCAGCACCGCCCACGGCGCACACCTCGAAATAGAGCAGGGACCGAAACGGTGGAACGCTGGAACGCTGGAACGCTGAAGCGGCCGGGGTGTTGCGAAGGGTGCTGCGAAGGGGGCCGTTTCTCTCGTTGCGACTTGCCCTGATCCTTACTGTCAATCCTCCCCTTTCCTCGCTTCTCCGTCGATTCCCTGGTTCACCACGCCTCAGCCCGCACTCGAGGACCAGCCGACTGGCAATCCAAGCGCCCCCCTCCTGCTGCCTCGCCAGCCTCCCTGGGTGTGCCCAAAGGGTGCGCACAAGTCGTTTTGCATTCTTTCACCCACAACAGCCGATTCGGTCATCTGATATTTCCACATCACCGTCGCATGCGCCTGCGCCTGCGGACCGTCAGCACACGGAATCGCGGGCATCTTGTTGGACATCTCATCTCGTTGGGCCAGGGCGCCGGGTATCGAAACGTTATCGAGCGATCGCAGCCACTCTCGTCTCTTGCGGGCATGAAGTGTGGTGATTCAAAGTCGGCCGCTACCGAATGAGATTGTGGGCCGAGCTTCTGAGTCTCTGATCCGGTCACGGTGCGCCGCATCGGGAAGGTGATGAGAAGATCCAGCGTTGGCGACCTTCTATGGAGGGCAAATTCTAGCGAGTACCTTCGTATCTCCGGATCGAGTCTTGACCTAGGGCCAGTACAGTACTGGTGCCGATGGCGAAATCGGCACCGTTTGATGATCAGGGCCAGGACGCTAGGGAAGCTAGAGAAGCTAGGCCGCTAGGGAACCGGAATATCACAAAAAAAAAGGGGTAGTGGAGGTTCTGCCAAACGTTGTTTGTGACAGGCGCGCTTCCTAGCTGTTCCTGTCTGTTCCTGTCTGTTCCTGTCTGAAGTCGACCGCCAGCCACCCAATGGCAAGCCGAGCCGTGCCGTGCCGGGTCTTCGGCGAGGCTGCTCGTGGTCCGTCTAGCCCTTTGCGGGTTCTTTGCCGGTCTGAGCCCCACCTGCCGTCTGCACCCGAGAATAAAGCCGCTATTCGAGTATTCAGACTTCACCGGCTCACGCTTCCATTCTGCCCATTCTGCCCATTCTGCCCATTCTCGCCATCCTCGCCTCCCTTTGGTCATCGCAGTGTGTAACGTTGTTGCCCTCCCTCGAATCCCATCCCGTTTCGCCATTCTTATCAGGATGATCCACGCGAACGTCAGCTTCGAGCCGGGGCGCAGACCAACAGATGCTCAGTGGCATCCTGTCGCCCTCGTGGACCTGGTTTAGTCCGCACTCCAGACTGGCGAGTCTTGGCCCCTGGGTTGCCATCGACTATCGTTTGGGACCTGCGTCTAGCTAAGCATGGCAGGTACGAAGAACAATGCAATGCAAAGGTGCAAACACGTTACACGCGGCTCACTCCCAATCTCAATCTCATCTCAATCTCTCTTCTGCTTTCTGTTTTCGATGCTTGTCCTCCAGTTTCAATTCTTCACATTCTCCTGCCGCGTTTGCCCCTGAGTCCTGAATAGCCTCGTCTCTTCTTCGTTTCTAGTTCTGTCGGATCTATCATCTATCACGATAACCCCAGAACCCTCGTCCCGGGCCCCATTTCATCCGGATATTGAATCTTGTTTGGCATCCCCGCGGTCAGCAATCTTTGGACCGAGGATTGATTAGATTGTGAAAAGGGGGTGACAGAGGCTTGGGACACTGCATAGGCATAAGGCGAATAGCCTGTATGCAGGGTCAATATCAGAAGTCTCGACTCCACCACATCCTCACAACTCTATTCTCACCAACTCCTCTCCCCTCGTCATGATCTTCATGCCAAACCGGTGATGGATGTTCTTCGCCTCGTGACTGAGGCTCCCGATATCACCACCTTTCGAGACGACAAGCCGACGCTGTTGGTGAGTTGGTGGTGCACTTGCTATGCCATCGCTATTATCGCTATTCGTTTCTGCGGACGCTATGTCCGCGCCGAGAAAGTCTTCGTCGAAGATGGCATCATGATGTTGGCTATAACGCCATTGCTCATTCGCATGGCATTCGTTCACATCGTCTTGCTAGACGGAACGAACAACACTGTTATCACTGGTCTTTCCTCCCAAGACATCCTCCAGAGACAAAGAGGAAGCCAGCTGGTCCTGGTATCCCGCATCTTCTACGCTGCATAGTAAGATCTCATCAATTCCACAAAAGAAATGAAAGAATGAAAACTGATGATATAAAAACAGTCTCTGGGCCATCAAGTACAGCACCAGCATGTTCCTCCGGACCCTCACAGAATCCGTCTGGCAACGCTCTCACCAACGCTACCTGCGCTACCTCCACATCTTCCTCTTCCTGACTTTCATCTCAACCATCGTCGCCGACCTCGGTGCCTGCCAACCCTTCTCTCACTACTGGCAAGTGGTGCCCGACCCAGGACCATCCTGTCGCACCGGCTCCGCGCACCTCTACACCACGGGCGTGCTCCACATCGTCACCAACCTCACCTTAATCATCTTCCCAATCCCCATGATCTGGAAGAGTAAAATCAGCGGGAAACAGTACGTCTCTTTTCCCCTTTCCCTCATGTCTTCCCCTTTCCAAAACAAAACCAGAAACTAAACCAAAACAGAAAAGCCTCCATCCTAGCCCGTCTCGCCCTCCCCCTCCTCCCCATCATCCTAACCAGCTACTCCCTCCCCCGCATCACCACGCACCACTTCTCGCAACAAACCCGCACCCTCCTCGCCTCCCTCGACATCCTCCTCTCCACCTTCATCTCCAACGCCGTCGTCCTCTTCTCCCTGCTCTCCGATCGCGGCTACAAGAAATCCAAGTACAAATACAACCACAACCATCACCACGCCGGGAATGCGAATTTCAAGAGTAGTTTGGTGTTGGATAGGGAAAGGAAGGGGAGTTTGGTGGGTGGTGGTGGTGCGGGGAGGGGAATGGGGAGGGGAGTGAGTAGGTGGGGGAGTGATGAGGATTTGATGATGGATAGGGAGGAGGTGTTGGAGTCGAAAGCCGGGGGGAAGGGGGTGGTGATTGGGTTGAGGGATTTGGGTGCGATGAGAGAGGAGAGGGGTGAGGGAGAGGAGGGTGGTGATGGTGGTGATGGTGATGGTGAGGCGAGAGGTGGGCTTGGGAATGCGGGGGAGAGGGGGTTGTTGGGGAGTAAGAGGGTTAGGAGACCGCCGGAGGTGAAGTTGGGGGATATTAGGGTGGCGAGTACGTGGGAGATTAGGGTTGATGATAAATGAATGAATGGTGTGGTGTCTTGTATTTAGAGTGTAGGTGGTTTGTTGGATTTTAGTGAGACTTGGGAATTGGATATGGAAGGATGGAGGGATGGGATATGCATATGCATGGATTGGATTGGAATCGATTGGAATCGATTTACCTGGATTAGGATTAGGAATGGCACGCATGGGAAGGTTTTTGTTCGTACTTACTTATGCATCTATATATATACCTACTTAAACGTCTCTACCTTCACCATCTCGCGCCTCTTTATATCTACCTATCCATCTATCACCCTCACCTCACCTCCCTCACTCTACCTCACTCCACCCTAATCTATCAACCTTCCTTCCTTCCTAACCACCACTTCACTTTCCATCCATCCATCCACCATCCATCCCCCATCCAAACAGACCTTTTTTTCTTTCTTTCTTTCTTTCTTTCTTTCCTTCATATCACATCACATCTCATCTACCTATCATCACACACATACATCCACACCCTTTTTATTTCAAACAAAGAACCATCCCATCCAATAAATTTGAAATTCCTCGTTCGGGAATCGGTTATTACGTATTTTAATTTACTCCCCCCCACTCCCCTTTTTTACATTTTATTCTATCCCATCCCATCGCATCCCCTCTCACCCCATTAAATTCCTCTCCCTCCCCCCCCCCCCCCCCCTCTCTCTCTCACAACACCTACCAAAAAACCTAAAACCAAAACCCTCCAAGCCCATTCATTCCCCTTATAACCAAACATACCATACCATACCATACCATACCTCACCCTCACCACCAACTTTCAGATTCAGAAATTACAACTTTACAACTCTACAACAACACAAGAAGCAAGGAATAAGAAGTTCATACAATAAATACATGTAACGAGTCCTTAAACTTTATAACGAGCTCTGGCTTTAGCTTTGTTAAATAAACAAAATTGAACAAAATTAAATTTATTTATTTAATTTTTTTTTTTTTTTTTTTTTTTTTTCGTGCTCGGTTTTATTTATTACACATCGCATTTGCATTTTTCTTTATTATGTTAAGGGGGAAGAGAGAGAGAGAGAGAGATTTTAGGTAGGGCGATATAATATGTAATAAAACTGAGCTTGTATCGCAACACGCGATTTGATTGATTGATTTATTTGACATGTATAGGTAGGTAGGTAGGTAGGTAGGTACTTATACTTTAGATACGTACGTACGTGCAAGCTAGCTAGTAAATCAAAACCAGAATCAGAACTAATGCATGGAACCAATTCATGCAAGGAAGCATGTACAGGTAAGATCTTAAGATTACATTAACCTCCAAAACCCACCCACCCACTCACCCACCAACCATATCCACGCCTACGACGCGGCACATATGCACTACAAAGCCGCTCAAGTCTACCGTCCACGAACTCCAGGAGCAAGTAAGTAACCGAGACGAATATGGACTTATTGGACAAGGTTATGGTTATGGTTAAGGTTAAGGACGCACGTATAGCAAGCATCTGAACTGGCGATGGTTTGAGGCCCAGCGCCTGAGCATGCCACCGTGGCCTTTGGCGAGAATATGTAACGAACGGGAACGGGCTATGCGGGAGATTTTTGACGTATTTGGGGTGTTGTTAACCAACCAACCAACCAACCAACCAACCGATGATCATCTTCATAATCCAAAAACCCAAAAATCTAAAAACTAAGCGAAAAATTAAGTTAGAAATTCAACAAAGTAACACCCCCTCATACCCCTTCATACCCATATCCCTTTCCCCACACCTTTCCCTACACCTGTCCTATCCCAACCTCACAATCCACTCCTCTGCACTCCCCATCCCACCTACCCCTACCCCACCTCTCTCCCCACCCCCCTCATTTCCACCCATTCCCCTCTCCCACACCCCCCGCAAACAAATCCAACCCCAACCCATCAAAATCAACATCAAAATCAAAACCTCCCCTTTCAATTTCCGCTCCAGTTTCAGATCCCATTCCAGCTCTCATCCGCATCCGCATCTGTAATAATTCCCGATAACGCGCTATGAGTTGGGACCAGAAGGCTGTGTCGTGGTCGTGAGGGGAATGGGAGGTGGAGGGGGAGGTGAGGAGTTGGGTTACTGGAGGGTTGAGAATTAAATTAGAATTGGGATTGGATGGGGTTGTGTTAAAGGGGGGTAGGGGAGAGGGGAGAGAGGAAGGGGGAAGAGAGGGAGGGAGGAGGGAAAATAGGGAAGGGAAGGGGGAAGGAAATTCGAGCGCAGCGAGGTCGGGGGTTTGGGGGCTTGCCCCCATGAGAGGAAGGAAGAAAGAAGGAAGGAAGGAAGGAAGGGAGGAAGAAAGAAGGGAGGAAGGAAGAAAGTGCGGTGAGGGTGTAGGGGTATGGCGGAAAGGGAGGATGCGGGAAGTGAGGCTATGGGGATTGGGGGGGAGGGAGGAAAGGGGTGGCTTACACATGAATGTGCCGGCGAGGGCGAAGTTAATGCGTGTCATTGCTGGTGTGGGAGTTAGTGATGAATAGGACTTGGAATATAGGAATTTGGGAATTGGATGGGAGAGAGGGGGATTGGACGGAGGATAATGGCAAGTCAAGAAAAGGAAAGGAGAGAAGAAAATAAAATAGTTAGGGTTGAATTGAAGATTAGATGAGATGAGATGAGTACGGGTATAGACGAAAGATACAATTCATAATTGATAAGACGAAAACGGAACATGAAAGGTGAGAGGAAAGCGGAAAAGAGAGAGACTTACGAGACCACCAAAAAGCCCTCAATCGACTAACACTCAACTTCTCCAAAAAGCCCACCACATTCTCTAACGTAATTCTCGCCCGTTCCCTCACCTCCACATATCCCGGATGCTGCATCGGTAGAGCCCTCAACACCGCTCTAAACAACACAATCTCACACGTATAAAACGCCAATATCACACTCCCGCTACTATCCAGCAACGTATTGACGTTGTATAACTGACAGAGATGTTCTTCATGGAAGGCGTGAAGCCGAGCTTGGAAATCGTCGAGGATGGAGTAGAGGAGGGGGATTGGGAGAAGTTTGATTCTTTCGATAGATTTGAGGGTGTGGAATGTGTTTAGGAGATCGGTGAGGATGGTGGTGAGGTGTGTCATGGCAATGAATTGCAGCGCGGGTTGGAGGGAGAGGGGGAAGTTGTTAAGGCCGGTGTGAGAGAAGTTGTCAATGGTGGGTAGAGGGACGGAGCAGTGTTCGTCGTTGAGGTAGGAGGGTCGACCTAGACCGAGGGCTGACCATTTGTCTTGGATGTAGAGAGCCCACCAGATTCGGATTCGGCGGTTGGCGTCTGAAGAGGAGAGAGACCAGGTTGATGGGTCGAGGTTCAGTCCTAGGTCGTGGGCCATACCTACGACTGAGCCTATGTCAGACCAGAGGCCAGGAAGTGTGGGAGAGCGGTGAATGGTAGTATGGCGTTGGAGGTGGAGTAAAGCAGCTTCTATGGTTTCAAGGCGAGGATGGCATTTTTCGATGGGTAGGCTGGATGATTGTCAGTAAACGGGGTATCACATGTGATGTATTGCCTCACGCTTGATGAACAAAATCCGAAAGTTGTGAGAAGACCGGTGGACTATCTTGACAAAAAGGCGCAGCTAAATTATACATAACAGCAAGAAGCGGATCTCCAGTCTCGGGTTCTGAGTTGAAGCGTGAGGGGTCAAGAAGGGGATACGACACGTGAATGACATCGAAATATGTTCTGAGAAGAACTTCACCATAGGGTTTGACAACAGCTTCAGTATCGGTAGTGGGATAGTAATCTGGACGAGCGTCAAGATGACTATCGGGAACAACCTATTTACTGTAAGCAAAAGGATGCCCAAGGATATCGCCATACACACTGTGAAGTGAAGTGGTGTCTCGCCGTCACCCTTAATCTTTAGAATCGCCCAATCAGAAGCCTTGTAACAGTTTAAATGATTGAAAGCGCAATGCCTCAACACAAATGGATCTTGATCACCACTCAACCCCACAAATTGGCAAATCCATTCTCCGCTAGGAGACGTACTCGATCTCGCCTCAGGTTTAACATTCGAGCGTGGCTGAACAGGACGAGGAGGAATAGTTGAAGTTGTCGGCGAAGCACTACTCGTCGAAGCCCTCTGCCTCGCACTTGGGTGACGATTCCTTCTCACATTCGGAGGCAAGACATATTTGCAAGTCTCTCCTCTTGTTTTACACAAAGAACAATCCTTCTCGTATGCATCTCTCGTGCAACATATCTTCCGTTTTCGACACGCATCACACCTGTATATTGTCAGCAAGTCGATCATCTTTGCATGCAGACTTGTAACCCACGGTCGTTCCTTCCTCGACTTATACTTCCGACCAACACTGACCTGTGTCTCCGCCTCAGTTATTATGGCCCCTGGGATCGCCATGAGGCTCAACTGCGAAGGTGGGGTAATCCAAAGTTCCTCTGTGACTCTTTTCCTTATGCGGCAATGGAGTCGCAAATTTCGACTCTATCACAAAGCTTCAGCTGCCCTCGCATGAAAGGAATGTTCATCAAACAGAGCAAGAAGACTCAAGCTGCAAAACAAGAAAATGGGAAGTCCGGTGTAGGTCCCATGGCCACAGAGGTTGACCATTACACCTGCAGAGCCCCGTGGTCGGAGTGTACCTATGAATGGTGGAGTGGAGAGCAAGTGCAGCATGTGCAGCATGTGCATCCCATCTCCATTTTTGGGGTTCCTATCCACTTCTCCAAGGGTGAGCTGCAAGGCCATCGTCTGATTGGTTTTTCGGCAACGAGGGGAGTGCCGATGAACCAATCAGAGAGGGTGTATTGCGCTGTTCTCGAGTCATGCATACTTTGTCATTTGATCAGAGTTCGAGAGGAAATACTCGCGATCTTGGGATAAACTCTTTCAGCGAACTGAAGCCTCCTCAATTGCCTCATGAGTTATGGACTTTTTGAAGCGGTGGACGAGTTTATGGTAACTTTGCAATGAGAGAGAAGAACGAAATGCTCGCGGGCAACTATGCCGAATTGTGGATCGTCGCTAGCGTTCAGCCTTGTGCATGCTCGTCATTTTCCGCAGGCCATCCTCGTGTCTGGCCTATCAGATCCAGACTGGCCAAATCGGCGAAGGAACCGCCGGTTATTCGAGGCTGCATCTGAAGTTCTTGACGAAAAGCTGATCTGAAATAGTTTTTTTTTGGCTAAGCATTCAAACTTACACCATGATTCCAGCAACAAAGCATACTTCTATTCACATGTGAGCGCAGCGAGTTCAAGTTCCAAAAAGAGGCGGAAATTAATCCCGTAAATATCCAAAAGAGCTCGTCGAATCTCGAGCCCAGGGCTAAACGTCTAAACCTTTAACACAAAGCCAGAGTACCACCGGCACGACGACATTATCGTTCCCACCTGTGAGAACAGCCTCCGTCAAGCTGGCTACCCAAGCTGCAATACCCGCTTTCCCAATGGTCATAAACCAAGCATCATCATTATTAGCAAGCCACCCACCGAGTCTAAGCCACGCCTTCGCAAAAAGTAACGCCAGTCCCACGGCAGTAGCAAATGCTATACTGCCTTCAACACTTTTGCCGCCACCCCAGATCCATTTGTGCCGGCCGTAACGTCGTCCGATTAATGATGCCGCGGCATCGCCCATACCGACACAGATAACACCGCTGACCATGCTCACTTCCCGCGTAGGCACCTCCCACCCAGCAAGGTACGCATCGCCTGTCCGTGGCAGAGAAGCAAGAGAAAGCCATAGAGGGATTGCGCATCCGATGAGAAGAAAAATATGCGATATGACTACAGGCCCTTTCAAGTCTCTCCCATCCACATATGGTGTTAAGAAATAGGCGAGTGACTTGGAAAGAGGAGGAAGTTGAGATGCCCGAAATAGGTCGAGCAATAGAAAGATTGCAAGCATCAATATTAATGCTAGTGCTGCATAAGTCGGATCCACGTAAGTAGCAGGTAATAACATTGCTACCATCATGAAGTGAAACACTTTCCGGCGGGTGTCGACTTCATAAACCCCAGAGAGCCGAAAGACGATCGCTAACCCGACAATTATAATGGCTAGCCAGTAGGCAGACAATATCAATCGCGTATTAGCTTCACCAATCGAGGCATGTCGTAAGTGTTGAACCCAGCCTAGAGAGCAAGATTCTTCATGCTCATGTCCACTGCGAGGTGGAAGACAAATCCATCTTTGAAGGTTGCCGCTCACAACCTCCATTCTGAACCAGGGCACATCACCGAACAGGTAGCCCAGAGCCCATCCAATAGGTTCGGCGTCGTGCAAAGCGTATTTTCCAACATACTCTCTGATGGCAACCAGAATGAGAAGAACCACCCAAACATATACGTAACCAGCATACAACCACTTCCGTATAGTAGCTTCTGTTTGAGTGAGAGAAAAGAAGGCTTGGACACTAGAAGAGCTAGCTCTTTTTCGGCGGCCAGAGGGAGTCCGCTTGCTTGACCTTTGAGGAAGGTTAGACAAGGACGGCAGTGTGTACCTCCTTTTGACCATGGATATTGGGTCTTGTTCTACCGTCGTAGAGCCATTTATAAAGTTGACTTTGGCCTGCGGTTCAATTGCAGATACTGATCCGTTCTCAACATTTCCATCATACATAGATGCTGAAGTGTTGAGCTTCAGACCAGGAGATTGCGGCACCAGCTCAACCAGGTCATCCTCATCACTGGAATCGGTCATCGCTGTGTCCTTCGAGAAGATCGTGGTGCCCAATGCTCCGAATGAGAAGGGCTTCTGCACCAATTTCACTCCTTTCTCGTGAAAAAGCCGCCCCTCATTTGGGGAACGCTTGAAACGCCATTTTGGAACTCTTGCTAATGCTACACCCCATCTTAGAACACGTGAACAGGTGATCAGTAGCCCCAGACCTCCGCCCCAAAGAAGTGTTTTCAAAATTGTCGCCTGTGGAGACGAAGCTAAGAGCAGCAGATCAATCAGAGATATTGAAAGAAGCTGCAACTCAGCTTCTAAGAGACTTGTTGTTGTCAAGTAATGTAGCGTTACGCAGAGTGATTGGTGTAGAGGATATAGTAGCACCAAAACTTCGGGCTGCAGGCTGCTTTTCTTGCCAATAAGACTCTGAACCTCGCCAGTATGCGGAATAAGCAGCGGAAGGCAGGAGAGAAACCAATGTGATATATTCGAGCCCCAAAGGCCTCCAGTAGAGGGTATTAAATGTCTTGGAAGTGACGATATTCCAAGAATGATGCTAGGTAGGAAGCTGGAAGTGGTATTTTTTGAAATAACCATTGAGACGAGTATTGTAATGCTAGGAGGATAGAGTAAAGGAGCCGGATCAAATGCCGCAGGAATTGCGATTGGGAATGGTCGCTTCAAAGGTAGTGAAGGCCGAACATTTCGTAGTAACCGTAGAGGATAGATAGCGACAAGGGAAGAAATAGTGAGGACCTGGCAACTCAGTTCTGAAATTGTCAGCATTTGTATCCGATGGAATTGTGAAACTTACCCCTCCTCCAGAAGTGCAGAAGTTTACGAACTTCTGGATCACAGCATAGCATCGCAGCCAGGAAGAATAGTATTGATGTCTCGCTACATCTCCTTATGACCTCAACTTTCCGTTTCCGTCGGTGCTTCTCCGCAATTTTGCGCGCATCTTCACTTTGGAGAGCCGGTGTTGATGCCTTCTTTTGTCGCATATATCCTTGGGATTTGGGCGAATCTTCATCAAGTATGGCTGGCGATAGGATCGGACTTGGTGATCCAGAGAGACTCGCATCTCCTCTTAGTCCTTTATGTGGCCGGAGTTTTGGGGCAGGTAATCCCTTCAAGAAGTGCTCATCATCCGCCTCCGTACCGCTATCGCTTCCCGTGGATCCTTTGTAGACCTCCTTGTAATCCTCCGACGTCCGCCGTGAGCGTTCCTGTTCCTCATCGTCCTTATTTTGGGTTGAATGTAGAGGCGATCGTAGCGGAGGCGCATTTGTGTTGAATCTCTCGGAACTATAGGGTAACTCGAATTGTTGTCTATGATAGGGATGTGGAGAACGGGACAGTTTTCGGAGGGTCTCATCTCGCACTTCATCGAAAGACGTTCGCGATAATGTGGAGGGTTTGAGCTGCTCAGGCATCTCGGGTTGCTGCCGAGGGACTCTTGAAGCTCAAAAGCTTCAGGTGGTTCATTTCCCTGAGCCGCTAATGGAAAATGAGATTGACGAGAAGAAGAAAAGTATCCTCATTCTCATTTGCACAGAGAAGGGTGACTTTCCTGCGACTTGTCAAGTGGAGTGGCCATCGTTCGATTCACATGCAAATTGTTGGGCCAGAGCTCGCGCGGATGAAGGAACTCGGAAAGGCGACGTAGACGGCTATTTTTGGTAAGGTCTCCCGGTAAATCATTGTTCCGGACCCGACGTGGTCATTTCGGTCAAAGATCCACATCATTTGACCTAGTCAGTGTCTGAACCCCTGTTATAACAAAACGGGCATTGAGATCAAATAATGATGACGGATTGATGTTTTCTCCAAGTCCTTTTGATATGTTGAAAATTAAGATCGAATCGATGCAATACAAACATCCTTCTCCAGTTCTATCACCCTTCTACGAAATCTATATTCTCACAAGAATGGCTTCCCGTGCCCATCTTCCTCATCTCATGGTTTACTTCATATCGCTAGTGACTCAAATGAACAAGAGATCCATATGAAATGCCTTGTGCCGAATCAGATATTGCCCCATATAGGCAAACTTTCGACTCAAACAATCTGCGACTTAACCTGTCTGTCGGCTTGTCCTGGAATCCACGGAATGTGCAGGATAGGCTGGCCTTGCGTCTCTGGTTGTAGCTGGACTCTTCTCTCGTATCATTCGAGATTCTCATCATCATCGTTGTGCAATCGTTTCCCATAAAATTCCTGAATGCGGTGTTCCTTGGGAGCGCCATCCATCACTCGTCAAAATTTACATCAAATATAGTCAGGGTTGGCATGAGGCGGATCTCCTTCTTTCCAGACCTCAATATCTGATCTTCCTTCCACGAGATCGGCCAGAACATTGGCTTGCTGAATTCCCATTGTGTCTCCAATGGCCCTCAGATTTCTCACCACAAATCGTCGAACCTCGTCCGTAGAGATGTCCATGATGCCAGCATGCCAGAGAGGCCAGATAAGAAATGAACCTCCAGACATTCGTATTGGCGAGTGCATCTCGTTGTAAGCGAGTAGTGGCATAGATGCCATTGATTTGTAGGCTGAAGGATCGCATGGTGGTGGAAACCGATTTACATGTTGAGCAACACTATAAAGAATGTCCTCTTGATGCTGGTAGAGCACATCTGTGCTTATCTGAAATTGAGCAGTGTGTTCGGTTTTGCTGAAGATTGGTGGCCTGTGGGCGAAACCTTTCAGAAGAACCTCTCGAATGAGTTCGTTGATAAGAATTCGCAAAGAACGCAAGGCGTTCCATATCATTGCTATCCAATAGTCAAAGTAAACATGGTATCGACCATTGAAAGCAACATCGGAATCTTCGTCTGTGATGATTGTTTGATACTCCCAACCCGGTGGAACATTGACGACAATATCCAGAAGCTGGCCGTCCAGCTCTAGGCAACGTGATAAAATCTCTTGCTGGTCGGTCAGTTTTCCACTCAGAACAGATGCCCGTAGAGTGGCGAAGTGCATCATGCAAATGGTGATCACGAATGCAGCATCCGGGTTTTCCACGCTTTTTATGGCTGCTGTCATGTATTCTTGGATATGGATTGGAAGTGGTACGCCACGCTGTAGACAATTGATCAAGAGACTGGAAGTCACTTGTATCAGCATTCGTCGACCAGCAGGGGTCTTTATCTGATCTGGACCTCGGAGCTTGATGACAGATGCCGCCCCATTCACGTGTTGAGCCCAGTCCTGCAAGGAGCGCTTGGTGCAGCCAGTAATTGTTTCGAAGATGCCAAGACTACAACGAATTAGTATTGTATTTCCAAGAAAGAGCAAAAAATCAGAGAAACAAAATATAGCCCAGATTCCAACACAGCAAAATTAAGGAGCGAGAACAAAGAAACTTGGTTTACATCATGATGGCCAACAAAGTTGTATCCTTTTTAACCTGCACTGGATCTCGTAAGGCTGCATTAGTGGCATTTAAAGCTCGCATGTACTGATATCGAGCATTTCTCATCAGTGAAGGGGCGTGCTCGGCATGTGCGAATCCTGCAAGGCCAACGGCTTTCATACTGCATTCTAGACCGTCGTCCAAGATCTGTGTCCGTGAAACATCAACGATGTAGTCGAGATGACCCCGGGACGGGCCAGACATTCCGAGAACATAATTCGCAACGAAGAATCCGGTAGCTCGGTCCTCCAAAGATGGTGCGAGCGAAAAAACATCGAGTTGAGTATCTTGCTGTTGCACGAGCTCCAGCGACGCTTCTTCATCACTAATATCTTCGTACGAGACTGGTGGGGATGCGGAGGCTTTCGCAACAGCTTCTTTTTGTCTCGCTTCTTTGGCTTTGAACTTTCGAATGACGTTGGAGCTCTCGTTTCGGAATATCAAGTCACCCGGTACTCGATATCCAGGACAGACACGCTTCGCCCTTTTGCACTGAGTGCAACCCTCTGGCAAGCTTTTTTGATCGCATTTCGTCTTGCGTTCTCTACATGCATGACAACCTCCACTCGGTTTGCCGCAGAAAACCATCCTTCTTCCTACTCGGGCTCAAACGCTCGTGCTCGCAGCAAATCTAATTGGCTTCGATACTGCAATTTGAGAAGGTTACCTGGTCCGAATCACGTCGTGGGTTAGCCGGATAACAGTTCCCAGAGTTGGCAGTGGGAGCCTTGGATTACGTGACAAATTTCCTAAGTTGGCGTAAGCTGGTAGCTGTTGATGGAAACTATCATGATGGAAAGCCTCCGCAAAGGACGTCCAAATAAGGTAATTTGCGAAGTTGGGAGGGCGGAACGTTTAACAGTTTGGCAACTGGGCTGTGCCCAAGCTCCTCCCATGTCCTTCACAAGCCTGCATTAGTTGAAGACTAACCATATTCGGGGTATGAAGGAGTTCGCTTAATGTGGCGCAAGAGCCAGGCCAATGATATCGTTTCCACCGTACGTGCCCCCTCTCCACTGACAACCCACAACGATAGCACCGAGCAGGAGGGAACCATTCAGCCCTACACGACTCCATACCCACCTTCTCTACGGACCATCCAATAGGCATCTGAGTTGTGCGTGTCCCATCTCCAAGATCGCGCCTAGCTTGTCCCAGCCTTCCCAGCAAGGCGCGCAGAGACTTCAGGTGAACCTGCAGGTTTTAACATAACGAATGCCTAAAGGAGGTTGCTTCGAAGTTCGATGCTTGGACCAACATTTACCGAGAAATGTTTTCTGTGGCTTAGTTTGGCTGGAGAGATTATGAGTCCGTCTTATTACTCAGGATGCCTTCATCATGCCTTGATATAAAGAACCAAGTGGTTCTGCACATTGGCCCATTCAATCACGGGCAGCTGCAATCAAATCCAGATACAACACGAAGTCGTCGAAGTGGTACTTCTCAATACTTTTCCTAATCCCCAGACGAATTCACCAAAATATGGCGACAATAATATACAAAAAGTTTTTCAAGAAGAGTCCCAGCCAACCTCAACAGTCTCAGCCTTGCGAACATCAACGTCCAGTAGGCAACATCGAGGATGGCTTCACAGACGCGAATTCTGTTGTCGACAGTCATGGCGCTAGCGCGATACCTCTCGAGGAGACCAAAGCGGGCAAGGATCGAATGCAAAGTAGTGACGGTATCTTGGACGGGTCGAAATGTCTTACCTGCAAAGAGGAGCAACGAGCAATGAAGAAATACCGGCTCAAATTGATGGCTGGGCTTTTCCTGCCTTTCTTAGTACAATCACTCGACTCTACGATCATTGCATCAGCGCTGCCGTTCATAGCTTCTGATTTTCGTAAGTATGCTAATACTTTGATGCCCAATCCAGCTAACAGAACCACAAGATCAACTTTCTCAATTGAATTGGATCGTTTCAGCCTTCAATCTAACTTCTGCGGCATTCATCCCATTTTGGGGTCAATTCTCAGATATTTTCGGACGTTATGCCGCCTTACAATCTGCTCTCTGCAGCATGCTTCTTGGCAGTATTCTCTGTTCGGCAGCGCCCACAACAGCCTTCCCAATGCTCCTTGTCGGGCGAGCGTTCCAAGGTATCGGCTGCGCTGGACTACTCATCAACACCAAAATCATACTCGCCGACAAAGTTTCCCTAAAAGAAAATGCTAAGAACAACACAATCTTTACAATTGTTGGAGGAGTGGGTTACGGAATTGGGCCTGTGTTGGGTGGTTATCTTACGGATGTGAGCTGGAGATGGTGCTTCATAATCAACATCCCCATAGGCGTAGCTGGTCTAGTCCTAGCCCACTTCGTGCTTCGATCAGAACTGCTCGGTCCCCAGAGAATCACTCGATCAGATGGCATTGAGGACCCCTCGCTTAGCCAGACCTTCACCGCCCGAATAATGACCATCGATTTCGGCGGACAAATCCTCTTCCTTTTCGGCCTGGGTCTTCTCGTCTTGGCCTTGACCTGGGCAGGATCCTACTATCCCTGGACCTCTGCCAAAGTGCTCGCCCCTCTTATCATCGGCGTTATCCTCATTTTCTGCTTCCTGATCTGGGAACACTACATGCTCCCAGGCAAATTTCTCGCTGCACGAGCCCCAACACGCAAAGCCATGATCCCAATCAAGCTTCTCTTCACTCGCAACGCCGGACTTCTGATTTATATCAATCTCGTTACCGGAATGGCGATGTACGCCGTGTACTATTTCGTCGATCTCTACTTCGCTCTGGTACAGAACTATGGACCTGGAAAAGCAGGAACGAATTTGCTCTACTATATGCCTGGGCTTGCGGGTGGTGCATACATTGCGATGTTCGCATGCAACAAATGGCCATTACAGACTTTCTTCCCTCTTCTCATGGGGACCATCATCGAGCCTCTCGGAATTACGATTCTCGCTGTAGCAATCAACACCGGGCATCTAAATCTAATATACGGTATGCTGGCTCTAACAGGTGTTGGAACCGGTATCAGATTCATGCCTGGGACGCTTCATGGTGTAGGATATTTCCCACAGAAGATTGCAAGCATCGTGTCACTGATGTCCTTGTCTCTCTCGCTTGGTGGAACATTGGCTACGACTATCATGTTGAATATTTTCAATAACGAGTTGAAGAAGGCGGGGTTGAGCTTGAATAATGCCGGCAGTAGCAGCTTCGATGCTATTCAAGGTATGTCATCATCTCAACAAGCCTATTTAAGAGAGAAGGCATTGCGGGGCATTGTGGTGGCTTTCTTTGCTATCACGGCATTCATGTGGCTAGGCGTTGTCGCTGCTCTAAATTTGGGCAACGTGCGAATCGGGAAGAATGGAAAGAAGGATGAAGTTCTTGCTAGTGGTAGTCTTATTGGTAGTCTATTATGGGGACGGAGAAGGAAGGAATTCGAAGAGAGTGGGTAATTTCATTGCAGGGAATCAGATTTTGAGGCGAATATACTAGTAGTTTGTCCATTGCCTTGAAAGGCCAGAAATATTGTATTATAATAGAGTGTATTCTTACAATGTAATTTCTTAGCATCCATTTCATATCCTGCTCAAGTGTTCCCTACCATGCGTCTTTTCCAGCACGCAAAATATTAAATCTGGGTTCCTTCAACTCATCTAGTCAGGGGCCTCCCCTGGTTTAAGCGAGGGCTAACTTCAGTTTCGGCCCCTTGATTCAGCAAGCGAGGCCTCCTTTCTCCACTTCGCCGTCAACATGCCCCGTCACAAAATGGACACTTCTAAACAGCAAATAGAACTGTGTTGAAGGCGTACCCTAGTTTATTTCATAATAATCAATGTCTATCATTCATCCCCCAATACTACAGAATTAAAGCTCCTATTCTCCTGTTGGGTATAGGAAGGGGCACCACGTGATCGAGATAGTGATATGGACATTTAGTAGGTGGTTACCATCATCCAGCTGGCATAAGCTGTGGGCCGCATCGCTCTCTGCTCTTAAATCTTGTTCAGATAGGGTCAAATACTCTGTCTACCTTCAAATCCACTCGCTCATCCCGGCGAAAATAGAGAAATAATCTTATGTTTCCTTTCTCTCTCGCAATAAAATATGTCCGCCGCATCTTTAGGTCAAGCAAGGCCGTGGATCGTTGGACTCTCTCCCAGAAATTTTCTTAAATCAAGTCTTCAGTACCTGCAAGTCACTCTGGCGCATTTTAGGAGCCCATAGACAGCAAAGATGAATAGCGATTTCATGCTACCTGAGCAACAAGCGATCTACAGATATATTGATTTGCCAAGCAAGGGATATAATGCATGTAAGTAAACTATATAGCCGAGTCCTGCAAATATCGAACAGTCAAGCAGCTTGTCGCCTTGTAGGGTTTTCGCCAAACGCACATCAACTAGTAATCATCTTAGGCAGGCAAACCGCAGGCTACAGAAACAAATCCGAACTCATCGTCATTTCTACACGGCTTCAATGTGGTACCCCAGTCCTTGTTTCCGAATTTCATAGTTCTCTCGTACTCTCCATCACCTGTCTTCTCACCTTGCTCTGCCGCAGACTCAAAGCAGATCCTCAGCGCAGGCTCGATTTTGCCCTCGATTGTACCTCCACGTTCCAAGTAGTTTCGAGTCACGGGTGGCCACTCAGAAAGATTTTCGAATTCTAGCAAGATATTGTTTCTGGAGGGTACAACATTTGATTGCAGGCAAGCAGCAATGAGACCGAAGATGTTTTTGAAGCCTTGGCGATAAGACTTATTGGTACGGAAGTTCTGGCGGAGACCAGGAGCAACATGAACAAGCCTGTAATCATACCACTCGACCCAACTTTGGCCATCATCAATTTCTTCGTCAAGCATATCGTTCGAAATTTCTGCTTGAAAGATGAGGGCGGACTTCATGCGTGGTGAAATAAAGCCTTCTAGACATTCACCACATGTACAGCCAAATGTCAACCGTTGACGCTGACTATCGGACATAGTCTGAGGATTAAGTCCCGTTAGTAGCGCCAAACATGATACTGCCGCTGGAGCATAGCCTTGAAATCGGTCTGATACAACGAGTGTCATCATGCCGACTTCCCTTCTGGTTCTGTAAGTTTCTAGTAGACTTTGCAGACCTTCAAGAGGAGTATAACCTTGCAGATTGCGAGCGGAAGCCCAGACCGCGGCAGCGTTGATGTTCTCCATCAGCCACTTCACACTTTCCGGCTTCTGCTGGTAGGCCGCAATATGCAGCATGTTGTTTTGCAGACGGTCGTTCTTCCACTCGGAGCTATCACTCTCTGTGAAAGCCTTGTAGAATGAGACACAATCCACATCAGACAAGGTGATTGTAGCATGATGAAGTGGGAGCTTCTGTTTCAGACGTTCCAGCTTCTTTTGCTCTTTTCTATCATCAAAGAAGTTCGCTTCCTCATCAGATAGGTCTTCCTCGGGCTCGATAGTGGGATCGAAATCATTTGCCGCCTGAACTGCTCGAGACTTATGAATAGGATTGAACGAGAACCCAAAGCAACTTGAGGCACCTATTCGTCGAAATCCTAAAGCTCGATAAAATGAGACTGCTGAATCGACTGCTGAATCGACTGCTGAATCGACTGCTTCGCCGTACAATTTTCTTTGCTCTACCCTAGACTTCTCCTTGCACTGGGGTTCGACATCGGATCTAAGCCAACCAGGAATCACAATTGCGTGGAGCGTTGAATACTTTAAAAGATCTTCATCGCCGTAAAAGATTTTGGACATCTGGATATCTTCAGCTGTCTTAGGTTTCCAAGTCAGCAATGCATCCTCGTGTTGTAGACGTCCAAACAACCTTTGGTTTTTGTCTCGCCTCTGCCTTCTGAAGGAGCAGTCTAACCATTGCACGCCCAAGTTCCTTCCCCCGGAGATCCCTGTCTGTGATCATTGTTCTTTCAATAAGGAACAAGGGTCCGTTATCTAGTTCTTCTCCCCAGACGCCGGTTCCTCGTTGGATGCAATGATCCTTGAACTTCGCTTGGAGGTATCCATATCTGTCAAACAACTTGAACGCTAGATCAGCCATGTCTTGGCTAGGTTCCTCCATGTTGTGCCAGAATTTAGCTGCGATAGCTCCTCGACGAATGTACCGACCGAAAGCTGTGGCAATAATCTGGTCATTCAACGTGCACCGGGCATGAATATTCTCAAGCCAGCTATGAAAAGGGCCCTCTGTCTCCTTGCATACCGCAATTCTGATCTTGACAACGCGTACAGGCTCTCCAGGCAAGGTGTAATCAGCTTCATCAACATCGTAGTCCTGAGCATCTTCATCCTCTTCCTCAAAGTCATCCTCATCGAAGTCAGATAGTCCAAGTATTCGATGCATTGCAGGCTGCTCGTCATCATCCTCATCCTTGTCACTGACATCATCTGGATCTTTGTCATCACTCTGAATGTCATTTTAGGTGCCAATGTTCTGTTCCTCGGAGAGGCTTTGAGCATTATCACAAGAACTGTCGAGTGAAGTGTAGCCTCGGTCTGTCAGTCACAGAAAGGTGAAGCGTAGACCAAATTGAACTTACTCGAATTAGTAAGTCCTCCGCCAATCTCATCGAGCTTCAATCTCTTGCTGGGATCGGGAGAGATACCAGAGGCTGCTGTGGATTGGCGCGGCGAGGCAACCATATCACGCTTGCGTTTAGAAAGATTGTTTGTCGACGCGTCAGACATTTTGATCTCCTCCGTCCTGATTCGAGATGAATGCGGGACTTGACTTGATGGACGATTCAAATGTGAACACAGAAAATGGTGTTGGGGTTTGATGTTGGGTGTTGGAGTTTGAAATGTTTCAGTCGCGCCGAGATCACGGGTGGATGGCGACTCTTGAGCTAGCCCATTCTAGGCAACTGCAACAGGAAGCCCTCACAGAGAGCACATGCAGCCACGACTCAGGGATCGCTTTCTGCCACTCTCTCATTATAATTCCTTTTCGACCTAGTTCCTATCAAAAGTTAGCGTTCGCTTTCTTTTTCCGTCCGTCAACTTCTTTTCTTTTTTGACTTGCTTTAAGTTCCGGTTTCCTTCGCAGCTCAGCTTCACTTTTATCTCCACGATTATCTTGTCTTAATGGCTCCTCAGCAAATACCTGGCTCTCTGGCTTCCATGCCCGGCGAAAGCTAAGATGATACATGAATTGCTGACATTCCGAACAATAGGATTTCTCAATAGCTTCCTATCTTGAAGAGGATCATAACCTGTCTTTGGTTCTGTCAAAAGGGCCGTCTGTGAACTTGCAGACATTCTATCTTGTACCACTCACACAGGATAGAGGCTCTAAGTCGAGGATTTTGCGAGCGATTTGTGTGATAGGATGCATAGGAATGACCAAAACACCACTTGGTGTGCCACAAAGAATGCTCGTATCGTGCTTGTTCCTAAAGAACAAAATTCAGGCCCAGAGTTACATCTTGTATCTCATTTTAAACTTCAGCATATTCCTTTCTGCTGAGTCTTACTTGAGGAATTCTAGATCGAGGAGCGAAACTCACATGCTCCTATTTTTGAAATTCTCTAACTCACGCACTAGATACTATCCTCGTATCTACTAGGCAGAACCATAGTATTTCCAAAAAGCCTCATGGCATACAGAGGAACAAGGCTTACTCGGCCAACGAAAAAGGTCCTAAGCCTAATAATTGGAATCGTTTCTGCAGGAACGTGGCCTCTGTTTGCTAAATAAGGTAACGTTTCACCAGATTTGAGCAAGCGATACGAATCAACTTCAAGCAAGAACACCACGCCTTTCTGCCTCATCGTCTAGAAATATCGGGTGGCGTTCAATAAACTGATCGTGGACGAACATAGATCGATCCCTCAAGGCACTTAAGGCTTGGCAGGTTCCACAGTCCTCCTACAAGGCTGCATAACAACTCAGAGAGGTCTGTTAGTCCTGTATAAAGAGGAAATTTGTGCCTGCAAAGTTGCATCAACCACGACCTCCAAGTTGATCTTTCGAAAGGGAATCCACGATTGCACCATGAGATTCAAGCTCATTCTCTCCATGCTTCCGATGGCGGCAATCGCCAGTCCTTACAGTCTCACGAGCATCATATCCTGGAAACCCGCCAATACCAGAGCCATCGATGGCAGCACCATTAACAATAACACATATTATCTCTCTGATCTCGAAAATGGCATCGTACACGTTGTTGACATCGCTTCCTCGACCGAAATTGCTCAAATCAGTGGTTTCGTGGGCTTACATGTCGTCTCTGGCCAGGTTGACAGAGCTAGCTCCGGGCCTTCTGGTATGGTCGCGGTCCCCGATCTGATCGAACTTTACGTTGCCGACGGAAATGGGACTGTTAAAATCGTCGACCTCAAATCCAATACCATAAAATCCATCATCTCTCTTCCAATAACCAAACGAGCCGACGAATTAGGTTATGACTCCACGCATCAAATCGTGGCGGCAACAGCCCCTAACGAAAAAATCCCAACGCTATTTTTTATCTCGACCAACACCCATCAGATAGTCGCAAACCTTACTTTTCCGAATTCAACCGACGGCATTGAAGTCCCAAGCTGGAACTCCCAAGATGGGAACTGGTATCTTTCCGTCCCGTCGACCGTCGCCAATCCTGGCGGAGAGATAGTTGTCATCGACCCCAAATCGTTTGAAATCCTTGAAATTTTCGCTGAACCTCCTTGCAACAGCGCTGGCACTGCCTTCGGAGCACCGCACTCCCATCATCTCTTCCTAGGCTGTAGCGCCGGCTCCTTGTTATCATTCAACAACACATCTTCCTACATTATCTCGACATCCAGTGGGAAAGTTGTTGCGACAGTCAAAGACGTAGTAGGTAGTGATCAGATCGCTTACTCCAAGAATCTGAATATCTTCTTTGCTTCAGCATCTCATAATAAGGATGGTGACGGAGACCAAAAACCTGAATTGGCGGTCATTGATGCGGAGAGGGGAAATGTAGTGCAGAGTATTGTGACTGATAACGTTACGGCTCATGCGGTTGCTGTGGACGAAAAGACGAATAGGGTGTTTGTTCCGTTGTTAGAGGGTATCGCGGTTTATGATTATCATCACGACCAGACTTCGGATTGAGGTTGAGGTATTTGAAGGCGCTAAAGGTTGAAAAACTAATCGGAGCTGCAGAGTCGAAGGCGGAAGAGATAGATAGGATACTGCTTGTTGTTAGCTCTGCTTTGCCCTTTTGATGCTTTTATGGTAAATACCACACTGAATTTCAGAATGTGCATTGTCACTCATTGGATGCATTGTATAGATCTTGACACCCATTCGTCCATGTGTAGCGCAAATTCAACGGCTTGCAATAATATTCTTGCATCTGCCAATTCCAGCCTCAAATAAAAATTAGTGCTGATGGGCGTGCATGTGACAATAAGAAGAACAGGTGCGCGACAGAACCACAAAACCTCGCAGGACATTCGTCTAAATAATATGTAGCAAAACTTAAGAATGACCTGAATGTTGGGCACTGTGGACGACATTTCTCCAAGTGACATGCGAAGAAACAAAGCGTTCTTAATGAGGAAAGGTACGACGTGAAGTAACAAATGTCAGTTCCGGGGTAAGATAATCAATCGAAGCCCAACAAAACTCCTCATTGTCCGGAAAGTATCTGGTATTCGAAATGCAACAAAACATCTCTAATGCCCTAAGAAAGATCCGACATTCGTTCACTGGGTATTAAGCAGATGACAGATGAAGCAGCTAGAAACCCTGGGGGTGCTTTTCGAAATTTAATCAGATGATGATTGAACCTTTATTGCGCCAACACTTCATAATCACAATCAATCCCCACAACGCGTATCAAAGCCTCTACAGAACCTGGCTTGCGACTAGCGCCAGATGATACACTCGTTTCAGAAGGTAAAATTTGGTGATTCAAGGCAGGGAGAGCATCTGTCTCCTGAGAAGATGCTGCCTCGGTATCGGACAATGAAGCGTCCCATTTTCAGAAGCCTGGGGGCTGACCGAGCATCTCAAATCATCGGGCACTCTCTAACACTAATTAGAAATATTCATACGGTATCGTAGACTGAGAAGGATTGAAAATTGTTGGCCATCCCAAATATAGGAATACACAGACTAGACTCGGATGGATAAAACATCAAAATTACGGGTTCCTCTAACTGTAGTCGAGGTAAACTGGAAAGCCCTTCCATGGTTCGGGAAATGAAATGCATAAGTAGACTGGGTAATACTTTGCAAGATACAGGAAGCATTCTTATCTTCAGCTGCCATGCTTGCTTCCAAAGCGATCTGGCCTAGCCAGAAATTACATAACAGCGTAACACCCAGTCGGCATCCGCTCGAGCCCGTGATATTCACCGAGAGCTTTATCAAGGACACGATTAATGACCCGGTTGGAGTTCAATTCATAACTCATCTTTCAGAATGCTCCTCGGAATTGATCCAGCAGCTGCCTGCCCAAGGTCCTTCTTCTCTCCACCTCGCCTCCCGGTCTGCCATCTGACCCTGTAGCCATAGCAGCATTCGTATTCTCGCCCTCCAGCCTCCTTCTCATCGCTTCAAAATCCTCACCTCTCTTTCGAGGGGCAATTCCCACCATCCATCCAGGTATCCGCCACCGCATCATGGCAACTGGCAATACCTCATTCCTCCATGAGTATCCAACTACCCAGCCCACAACGGCACACAATAAGGATCCAGGAAATTGGGATAGAGATAGTTGAATAGCAGGCAGGTAGACATATGACTTGTCTGAGAACGTCAGGCCGACAAATGGCTCGTTGGTAGGAGGTGCTGCAGAGGCCGCAATGCGATATTTGTACACATGGGGTATCACAGCGTGATACTGTGCCAATATGGCAAATATCAGAGGTGTCGGACCTGCGGGAAGGTAATTGAATGTGTTGAAGGAGAGAGGTCGAAGCATGAGGGAGAGTAGAACAGGTGGGATAATTGCGGTGAAGCAGAAGGACAGGAGGATGAAAGACTGCGCATCTGTGTAAGTCATAGAATAATAACACCAGTCAAGACCTACAGCATATTTACGCGAACCCCATAACCGTTCTATCACTCGCATATTGTATACTGTCATGGCGGCAAAGAGGACTTCGGTTGAGTTTGTGTAGCACAGCTGATATGTGAATATCCGCCATACTTGGTAGTACCTCCATAGATGCGGATCGATTTGAATATAGAAGTAGTGTTTTGTATCCGTAATGCTCGCGAGGATTGATGCAGCAACAATGCCATACGCAAGGCTGCGTGAGACGGGAGCATCTGCGAAGCCGGTAGAAAGCATATTGGTTCCTGGTACTCGGATTGCGCAACTTGAAGCTTAAAGATATATCATCGAATCATGTCTGATACTACCAAAGTAGAGAACAAACTTGCGACTGCGACTTTGATCGTGTAGTAGGAACAGACAGTTGTTGCATTTGACAGCCACCCTTCAGCCTATGATGTAGGACGTGGCCTGATGGGGTTCGCGAGGCTCGGGAAGAATTTCTTGGACGCCGTGCATGCGCAACATCCCAACGCATGTGCCAACGACAAGATGCCAGCTTTCTCGAAATACTAGACTTCATAACTTTAATTTACTCCAATCATCAATCCATCCTACAGCTTTACAAGAGCCCACATCCGATTTGAATCCCTTACTAGCCAGCACTGCAGCACAGAAGCATCACATACAGGGGATAGCTCTGTAGGAGCTCAGCACATAATGCCTGGAATACACCTCACACAATTGCGGAAATGGATGTTGGAGTCACCACCAGTGGAATGGGGAATAAATCAGTTGCGGGAACTTCTGATCGGTGCTATGCGGCAAGGGTCAATACCGCAGCATGTAGCTTTTGTAATGGATGGAAACAGGCGATTCGCCAGAAGTCACAAGATCGAGACGGTAGAAGGTCATAATCTGGGATTCGAGGCTCTGGCAAGGGTTTGTGCTATACCATTGGAATCAAACATTCTTGCTGACTTCATGATCAGATACTGGAGGTCTGCTACAAGTCAGGGGTAAAGGTCGTTACGGTCTATGCATTCAGTATAGAGAATTTCAAAAGGTCTAAATACGAGGTAGATGCTTTGATGGAGATGGCGAAGATTAAGCTGTTCCAATTGTCGCAACATGGTGAACTACTGGATCGATATGGTGCGAGTGTTCGAATTCTGGGCAACAGAGAATTTGTCAAGCCAGACGTTGTAGAAGCTATTGAAAAGGCCGTGGAGTTGACCCGAAACAACAGAAAGTGAGTTGTCTAGTCCTCATTTTGACTGTAGATCTAATACGGAATAGCTGTGTGTTGAATATCTGCTTCCCTTATACATCTCGGGACGAGATCACTACAGCCATCAAGGCCACAGTAGAAGACTATTCAAAACCATTACCTGCACACGCACGGCCTTTCTCGCAAACAAGGATCACACAGAAGATACGTTCCAGGAATCTCAGTACCTCACCTCTCCGCACAAGCTCCCCAACTCCAGATAACGCCTCGGACATCGATGAATCCGTTTCATCATCAACGACCTTACACCCCGAGTCTCCTCCTACAGATAGCCGAGAGAACAACGTCTATCCAGATCCTGAGACAATAAGCTCGGACACGATCGGTGACCATATGTTCACTGCTGGTGACCCTCCTCTTGATCTCCTCATTCGGACAAGTGGTGTTAAACGGCTCAGTGACTTTATGCTATGGCAGTGCCATGAGGATACAGAGATAGTCTTCTTGGACTGTTTATGGCCAGAATTTGACCTTTGGCAGTTCTTGCCAGTGCTGGTGGAATGGCAATGGAGACAGAAGCATATCGATGAAAAGGCGCTGAGTACGAAAGTCAAGGTGCGGTAATGCCTCTGGGAGGAGAAAGCAGAGCAATAAAGAGCTAGAAACCGGTTGCTAGAGGCTACCATCAAGGACTATGGCGATAGGAGTTTGGCGTTATTCATCTGATTTAGCGAAAAACCTATAGATCTAACTTGGACTAAATTTGACTTGCTCCAAAAGAACCTACACTTTAGTGAATAAGCCCAGTCCACTATCGATTTTCGTATAGTAATCTGTACTGGGTAGTCCTAAAGGAATGTAACTAGGTACCTCCCTAATGCAAACTCTGAACAGTGGAAGAGAAGAAGCTGGCGTCTAGCAGCATACCTACAATAGAAATCGGCTATGATTTATGTACTGCCTTCGGGTAGCTTAAACTTGTTGATGTCGTTCGGTGAATATGTTCGGCCAGGAGAACTGAGTGCCGGTGCTCGCCTCCTGAGGCCAAACTCCTAGGTAAGCGACCCACAAAAGGTTACAAATAAAAGAATGTCCGTAGGTTTTGAGATTTGATGTTAAAAGATCTTACAATAAATATACAGTGCTTAAATTTATGCTATAGCTCCTATATAGTGAATTTAACCTCACATCGATCTCAATGTTCTACACTCCTCGGGATGTTGGTGTGCCGAATTTTTTTTTTCTGACAGGTTGAGCTCACCGGATCATATCACGTGATAGATAAGCTAAAAGATTCTGCCAAAGGCGGTCAAATGGGTCACAGCCAAATGCTCTTGAAGGTATGTTGCTGGACACCACCCTCTTCTCTGTCACTCTTCACACCGTTCATCCGAGGATTTCCTGAGCCTCACCTCTTTCCACATCAGCATTCAATGTAATTCGCGAGCTAGAACAACAATTTCAGGCCTTTTAACAATCTTTTTCTCGCCTCGTCGCACTCTCTCCTCTTCGCAAACTCCCGGCTTGACGAAAACACCCTCGTCCACGATGAAGACTTCAAAGCAGGTCTCCTCCGACCTGTCATCGAGTCGCAGAGCCCAGCCCTTACGGCAGACAAGAAACAATCCTCCCAGATCCTCAATCTCTGGCGCTCGACCGTTCGGTTCTAGAGCGTCACTCAGCGGCGACCCCATCGACATCTTTCCGGCGATAACACACTTCGCAGACGCCATAACTGCTCTGCCAAAGGAGCTCGTACGACATTTCACACTACTCAAAGAAGTCGATGCGAAAATATTTGCTCCGGAGGAGGAGCTTGGAAAGTTGGTCGACGCAGCGCTTCAAGCCCCTCTATCAAAGCGACCACAAGCCAGCGAAGCACACCATGCTCTCGGTCCAACATCCGCTCCCATGAGCGCGCAGGGAAGTCTCAATGGCTCAATCATAAACAGCCACGCGGAGTCTGCCAACTCTGTTCTCGAGAGCGGCGATGCTTACAACTCGAACATGGCTTGGGATCCGGCAAATGTTCCACGCCGGCAACTCTTCCAACACTGCGCCTACACAATGTCGAACATGCTAGTATCTCTCGATGAGAAAAATCACGTCATAGCCACTGCGGCAGAAGCACTGAATAAACAGCTTGCGCGAATTGACGACTGTTTTCCTTACATTGAGTTCGAAATCAGCGAGGAAGCACGATACGGCAGCACTACACATTGGGCATATCCTGAAAATCGAGTACCTAAGACTGGGGCAGTCTCGCGACGTGAAATTGCTGCTGCCAACAATTTATCGGCGGCTGCTCAGCACCTGGTCGACGAAGCAGCAGCGAGGAGTGATGCCAGAAAGCAAGCATTGCTCGAGAGAAAGAAAGGGAAGACCCAGCATGTCGACTCCGATTTCGATGACAATCAAGATAATCGACAGAAGGACAAGAAGCTACATGGCAATAGCAAGGTCCGAAAGGCGGTCGATACAAGTGTGGGTCTAGGAATTACGAATGGTGCTACAACGAATGGCAATCCGCCCAAGCGACAGAAGGTTAACAACAATAAGGCGTCTACTGGCGGAGCAGGTATGGAACGTTCGTTGAGCTCGGTCTTCGCGAGCAATGGTACAGGGTCCAAGGGAAAGACCGGAAGCCCTAGAGAAACCCCAGTGCCAGAGGGTTCGAAGAAGCGGTCTCGAGCTGCTGCAGGCACCGGGCAGACTCGAAAGAGGTATGTACCTGTACTCTTTAATACCCGGCAGAGATACTTACACCCATAGCAGAAATAATACAGTGACCTCGGCCGCGTTGTCACCATCCTTAGCTTCCTCCCCCATACGAAATACATTCCCCGAGACGAAGCCGCCAGGAACAGGTACACCACCACCTACAAATGGCAGACCGGCGTCGGTGAGAGCGAGACAGAACTCGACACAATCGATCATAGAGAAGAGGGCTCCATCTGAAGTTGCCAGCAAACAGAATGGTAATGGGACACCGGACCTCGGCACGGCCGCCACCATAACAGGTCGAAGTGTACCGGAGGTTAAGGTGACCATGAAGGAGACAGGTCCGAATTCAAAAGGCGAACACCTTCTCGAGGACGCCAATCAAGATAACCCTGACATGGTTGGTGGACTAGTCGTGGGAAGCAGGAAAGGGAGTACCACAACCAAGCAAGAGGAGCCAGAGTCCAACGGCGATTCTATGCAAGATATCCAGACCACAACTATCACAACGACGAAGAGCGGACGAGCCAGTAAGCCATCAACACCAGCGATACCATCGTTCCCGGAAACAGTGCGTTCAAGATCATCGCGGGCGTTGGAGACGACGTCGATCAACAAGCGGAGTCACAAGAAAGGCGCTGGTGCAGCAGCACAGCTTATTGCCCAACAGATCCAGACCGACGATGGTGATGATGCAGCAAGTAACATGAACGACGAGGATGTCGAGGAGGAGATCGCTGAAGATGAGCCCACATATTGTTATTGTAATGGTGTCAGTTATGGTGAGATGGTAGGCTGTGATGCTCCAGGATGTGAAAGAGAATGGTTCCACCTAGAGTGTGTAGGATTGAAAGTTGCACCAAAGGGAAATGGTATGGTCCCCATCTTTACCTTGCAAAGCAAACGCTAACGACAGACAGCGAAATGGTATTGCGACGACTGCATAAAGAAACGGCCGAATCAGAAGCGCCGATGACATACATTTGCAGAAATCATGGCAACTCATTCTGAGGTTCTTTGAGGTAGAAAAGGTACATAGGGGCAGAGCACGGAACTGGTCATCTGACTGGTATGAATAATGGGAGTAATGGTTGGAGTTTGATATCCAATATGTTCTTCCAGGGCAAGGGATCACCCTGGGTGCGGTGTCCTGACTTTTCCAGGCGCGGATGGATATAAAAATCTTATCGGGATTCTTTGGACGTAAGATAGATTCTAGTCGTTGTTCTCGAGACATATAATGTCATTACTAAAGTCGCTTTGTCTTGATAAATGAAGGATGTTGATGTGAGTACGAAGGATCTGTGCGCCTTCTTGTTTGCTTGCCGAGAACAGAGACGTTTGCTGCGAGGTGGCGTTGCGTTAGCGGAATGTTGTGTTACAGCACGTGACGCGCTCTAGCATTTTCCTCCAGAACGATAGGTACCTAGGTAGGTGGTGCTTGAGAGTACGTGCCCGAGCTGTATGAGGGAATATAGCAGGATCAAGGGGAGACGTCCGGGGCCGGACGCGGCTGGGTATCCTTGCTTTCCGTTTGCTTGTTCTGCACACTGACGCCCGACCTGGATGCGAATAATATATGTAGATGCATGGTATTGAACCCAATTGCATGATTCTGCCTTGTGGCTGCAGCTTCAAGTGTTCTAATTTGCCCGACTTTGGTAGCATCGTAAAACCAAGACTGTAAATGCTTCTTCCTCGGCAGCAGACCACGCAGGAACAGCACCGCAGTACATGACGATTCAAGCCCAAGGCACAAGGCATCATCGAGTATGAGCCATTCGGTGATTCGGATCTTCCAAGTACCTAGAACGCCTATCCATCAATTATGGATCAAAAATTAAGACATTCACGTGACTCGCCCTGAAGAGACGAAAATTGAGGCATTTTGATAGCGGGAACTTGCCCTGACAGCAGAGAGATGAAACCTGGGGAAGAAAAGCAAACATCAACGTGGTCTTATACACACGGCTCGCCAGCCTTGTACTTCTCTCTCCCGACCTCTGAGTGCCCGACTTCAATCAATCATGGGGACGGGAAGAATTTCTTCGACTCTAGAACAACTCTACCCGGGCGACTTCGCTCGAGACTTCCCTTCTCGAGTTTGAGTTCAGACAAGCGGTCAACCATGAATTCATCGGTCCGTGACTCATTTGGTCAGGCTGAAAAATTCTCACGTGGTCCGTCTTCGGACATCGCTGGAGTTTCTGTCGTTTGCGATGCTGTTCATGCTCGATGATTCATCCCCGCTCCGCTCCGCAAAAAGAGCCCCGTCAGTAAGCGATGCCGCTCTCGGCTTATTTTTAGTGCATGCTTGCGAAAGAATCAGGGGCAGCTTTCGTCACGATGGCAAAACGTCAAATCTGGACGGAGTAATCCACGAGTTTCCTTCGCATCCTATCAAGGCATTTCGCTGTTCGGACATATAACAGAAACCCCATTGTCGAATCAGAGCACGGGCTTTCCTGGCATTTGACAAATCAAAATTAAGTATGCCGTAATGCTGCAGAGAAAAGAAGGATATTTTACGCCAAGAATGAGGCGAGGCGAGCACCACTATCCATCCATACCTTAGGTATGTGCGTCACGAGCCTTGACGACAGCCAAACCTCACTTCTCCAATTCTCTGACAAAAGAAAACGCCTCCTTCGGGCCTCGCATCGTCAGCTAAGCTTTTCTTCCCAATCCCAGCTGCTGTCTAGCTCCGTCTTCCGGGCAAGTATCACAAGGCTGTAGCAGTTCTTTATTCTATTACTCAATCCTTTCCTTCCTATTCGCGCTTCGCCTCTCTTTGTCCAGCCCTTAAAGACGACGTGCGCGCCGCGAACGTGGCACGGTAGACCTTCCTATTGACCTACACCTCAATCTTCATCTGTCTCCTTTTGACTTTGCATTGCAACCATTAGACATAGGCTGCCTGTATTACTTGATTTTAATTCCAGTCTGGGGAAAGAAGGCGGGGAAGTCTGGTTTCCTTGACTAAAGACGAGGGGAAAGTGTGTCAGAGATAGCTGTCTGGCCTGGCGCACGAACGAAGCACAACACATTTGAACGAATATCGCAATATTGTGCATTTTGCGATCAGATATCGTGTTCTCACCGTTCATCTTTTGAAACCGTTCTCGATTTTAGGGTTGGTACCTAGGTTCCGTTGGATATATATTTTGGGCCGGGCCGCTAGACGGGACGAGTTCACTTGCCACGATGGCAGTCTCTCCATCTTCATTCGCATTGCCTTCGAGGCGGAAAGCTTCTCCAACTCCATTCCTCCCAACTTCAAACACCGACATCACAACAAAGAAAAATAACACGTCACCAACAACTGATCGTGTAGACCGGTCTAGTTTTTCTAGTGTCAAGGAGAGCCACGGAGGTATCGCTCAGACATTCACAGACTCCAAGACGAGTTCGTATTTACGTAACGAAGTATTTAACTTCGAGAACGAGGACGCCATTCTCGACGACATCTCTTCAGGATCCAGAACCCCAGAACCAGAGAGACGGGTTTTGGGAACAGGAATGTTAACCAATCCTCAAAGCAACCTCTTTGCGTTCACGCCTTGCGATGGCTTCAGAGGATGGAAAGATATTCCTTTGAAGGCGCAAACTACCAAGAGTACCAAGAGCAAGAGCTATTCAGACTTAGCTAGATTGCATCGCGGTTTCCAGTGGGAAGTTAATCATGGGGATAGGATGGACCTGGACGCCGTGCCAGAGGACAAGAAGAGTGATGCTCCTGCACCAGGCAAGAGCAAATTGGAGAGTCTACCGATGGAGTTACTTGGTAAGCTACATAACTTCTCTTCGTTCATTCCGCTGAGAGTTCAGCATTCGAGATGTCGGCAGCGCACCGAGCAGATTTGGTTCAATACCTACTTCGTATATCACATGACTAGGGCTTTTCTGTTCGGTGTCTTGAAATCCATGCTGGTAAAATGAACAGTCAATGCTAACATCCGATAGGTGCCATTGTTGACCAACTTGCGACCGATATCCCTCCCAATGGGTTCACAGCTAGGAACATTGATCTGATGTCTCTGTTGCTCACATCACGTGCAATGCACTCAGCAACTCTCGCAACACTCTATAACCAAATCACCATCCCACACTCTCGGATCTTCGCCAAATTTCTAGCACATGTCAGCGATCATCCGGCTCTAGGCACTATTGTCCGCCGTCTTGACTTCTCGCACTTCAACCCCACTGGCGCAGGAATGACAGCTCGAGAGCGAGCACAAACCATGAACCTCATCCCAGAAACGCTTCTTCGCTGTCTCTCCCTCACCCCAAATCTCACGGAATTTCTAGCGCAAGAGCATGTAGACGACGACCTCAGCTCCGAAGTCATCCAAAAGCTCCTCTGCGACTTACCACGACTCAAAGCTCTTGACTTCTGCGCCAGCTCATCCGCCTCTTTCCGAGACGCATTCACCAAGGTTCTCTCTGATCCATCTTTGCTTCCAGCAAGACTACCAATAACTCGTTTGAGTCTCCACGAATGCACGATCCTCCCCTCCTCGGTCTTTGAAACGCTGCTGCCTCGCCTCCCACATCTAACTCATCTCGACGTAGCGCACACCCGAATCACCTCTGCCGCCTTGAATTCCATTCCCCACACAGCTCGACTCACGCACCTTAACCTCTCCAAATGCTCTTTCCTATCTGGCTCCTCCGTCGTCGAGTTCCTCTCCACGCACCCAGCTGCCAAATCATTGGTCTATCTAAATCTAGCAATGGACCCAAAATCCCACGAAATGCTTCCCGCAGACCTTCTTACCGCTCTATTGCCAACACTCCCCTCCACACTCCGCTCCCTCAACTTGAAAGGAAGCAAGATGTGCTCCGAACACATCCCACTTCTCCTCCCACTCACCAAACACCTCGAAGAACTCGGTCTCGGTCGCCACCTGCAGCTCACCGACATCGAGCAACTCTTCGTACCATCTTGCACCCTTCCCCTTTCCCAGCAACTAGCTTGGATCCCACACACACTGCGCTACATTGACGTCTCCGACCTCTCATCTCCAGAACTCGATCTCGGATCACTATTCTCATCACAATGCCCAATCCTCAAGAGCGTGGCAGAGCCATTGGAGGTTTTGGAACTGAGCGCAGATGTCCAGAAGCGGCTAGAGAGATCGGGAGCCGTGCTTGATCGCGTAGGATGGTGTGTCAAAGAAGCTGGACGACGCTCTTGGTTGGTGCGGAAGAGAAGTGGGGATCAGCAGAGAGATGACGGGTCCCGGGCTTGGAAATGGGGCGCTTGTTATTGGGGTATGAGGAAGGTACCTGTTGCGAGGGCGGAGGTGGGAGGTATGTATGGGCACTATATGTTCAAACGATGATGTACTGTTTCCTCCTTTTCACTTTATATTTCTCTTTCTAGATAGAGAGGATGGATTGTTTGGATTTCGCTTTTTGGATTGTTTTTCTGGAGTGCATAGCATAGCGATCGAACAAGCAGCAAGCATAGCATGGTTTAAGAGGCGGGCCAAAAGTCCAGCGGGAGTTCCTCTCTTGTGGATTTCAGCATATCTGGTATTTGCCATGAGATATCTGCTTGTCAACAGGAGGGTTTTTATTTGCATAGCTTTCTAGCATGGCGTCTTCTTTTCACTTCTTTTCTGGCATAGCGATGTTTTTGGTTTTTGGACGTTGGAGTTTTAGTACCTCAATTTGGAATTAGAAGCTGGGTTCTTTTTTTCTTTTCGCATGGTGTTGGAGGCGGAAATTAGCATGTATATAAAAGCCTAAAAAATAATCTAACAAGTATTGCAATCCTCCTCCTCTTCTTCTTCGAGGAATATGTTTTGAGTGAGGTGATTAAATCGCGTATATGGGATAGGTTTAACTCATGGAGAATCGCTACATTGGCTCGATACTCACGGCATCTCGACTTCTATCTTCAGCTCGACGGTTTAGTACTCATTTCGATATCTCTTAACGTTTTAACGTCACACCCTCTATCTCCAGACAACGAAAACAAAATCGAGGTGAGCATTCATAGTTTAATTTAATAATACTTCTTTATCTTTCGTTCGAAATCTCATTATACTAAAAATGCACATCATAACCCCATTCCCGCTCCGCTAGAAATGCAGAATCAATTCCATCATTTCCTTCATTCGTTCATTCGTTCATTCGTTCGTTCATTCATTCGTTCATCGTCTATTCCAACTTCATCCAAACGCCATCCATCCCAACCCCAACCAACAAACTCCCGCTCCCATCATCGCTAACACTAATGCTATCCGGGATCCAAATCGCGTTTGCTCCACTACCCGTCCCAGTACCCGTCGCTGAAGCATCCGAATTCCAAGCACCTTGATTTTGCTGGTCCGTCACATCTTCATTGCCCTTATACGTCCCATCTTCCGCAATCTCGCCCACTACACTCCCTTTCCAGTGCCTTCCCTGACCCACTGGAGCTGGTGGCATCAAGCTCGCACCAGGAGTCGTCGCAGATCCCACAAACTCAATACCAGCCGCAGCAGCAAAATCCAATCCTGGAGTAGGAACCAGCCCACCATGGCCATGCAATTCCGGCGTCAAATGATCGGAAAACCTCCTCATCATCGGTTTCTCGGCCGCTTTGGCAAGTAGAAGGTTGGCGTACTGCCTCTGACTATTAGGCGTCTGGCTGAGCGTCTTCACAAACAGCTCAAACGGGTCCCGAACGACGCCATAGCACTCGTGCGGGATGGTAGTTCCGCATGTTTGCATGACATCTAGCATGGTATTCCCGATCTCGAAGATCTTTTCAAATATGCCCATGCCGTGCACTTCGATGCTGGTAGTGGGTAGGCTGGAGATGACGTTCAGGAGGGAATGCGCGATTTGGAGGGGATAGCGGAAGGTCATGGATTCTTCTTCGGCGGTGGAGGAGAGGAGGCCTTGGCGCATGGAGGATTGCCAGATGATGAGGCGGAGCCATTGTTGCGTGACGAGGATGTCGGCTTTTTGAATGTCGGTGAGAGGGATGTTTTGTGCGTGTGGGCGGGAGAGTTGTTGCTGTAATGTGGCATAAGTGAGTGTTGAGGCGGGAGCTGCGGCAGATTCATTCCAAGAGTCGACGAAAGAGGAATCGAGGAGGTGGTACGAATTTACCAGGTGCATGAAGCCGGAGTGGATTTCAGGGGCTTCGTACTCGTGGAGGGTGGAAGGGAATGCAGGAGTTTTCTGCAGTGTGAGAGGTTTATGGCGAAGAATAGCGAATGATCTGCAACTGATATAAGATGAGAGAAGATAAGCATGACTTGGAAACCTACCTTTCAGTGACATATAAAATCCAAAACGTCCGCCGACGACAAAGTGCTTCCGTAAGAGATAAACTAGCATACGTATTCTCATCATGAAAACCAAGATCCTGGCCCATAGTTAACGCCTCTCGTAAATAATACCACGACTTTCGGTTTTGGTTAAGTTCAAAAAATGCTGTTGATACAAAATATGAAGATATAACTGCAGATAATGATTTGTCCTCAACAAAATCATAATGTTGGCGAACAGAAATGCATTCATCAAGGAAGAAGCGGCCAGCTGCTTCCCAAGACGGAGGTCCTGGGGCCAAGATGCTCTTTCCTGACATATGCGTCGATGTGAGAGCACAGAGAGAGTAGAGAAGATTCTTCTCATACATCTCGAGCGGTCGACTGATTGAGGCACGTAAAGTTGGCATGTGGACAAGTGGCATGATAGGGTATATATGCTCCATGAATAAGTCGAGACATAATGGGATCAGATGAAAATAGCTGGGACTCGTTGGCCTGAACTGGTCTGAAGTGAAGATGCTATTCGGCTCGTCAACGATCGGGTGCCATCTGTGATGACTAGTTGTTGGAGATGTCGATGCGGCAGCACTGTCCGAAATCCATTGATCGATTCTAAATGATAACATGAGCCTGATCCATGAAATAGTGATGAAAAGTAGAGTGATAGGAGAAACAATTAAGCAGGTTGAGCAGCACGTGCCCGACACATGACCAAAATCTCTTCTCTTTAGTGGCAAACTCTCTACCCATAGTGTAGGCTTGTACTTTGATTATGAAAAATCGATTTGTCTTCCAAACAGCAACGAGAGAGGATTGATGAGAAGAAGCAACCTACGATGGTAGCCCTGAACTGTGACTGGCAGTTCCTGAACCATTTGACTTTGGCAAGTTCGGTTGGTCTTCGTCACCCTCCTGAGCCCGCAGCTCATTTATCACTCTCCCGCTGCCCCTTTTGGGCCCTCTCCTCTTCGGCACATGTTCCCTTTTGCAGCTCAATGAAGCATTATGACATTGATTGCATGGGAATTCTCCGTCACAACGGATGCCTGTGCTGGTCAGTGCTCAAGCTCTCTTCCGGGCACGTCTCAAGCGACGATAACGCCGTCATAGGCCATCCGAGGGGACTTACGACGTCTTCGGCAGTGATCACAGACTGTGCGACGACCTGTGGTTGATTTGCTTGGTTCTGGAGACATCCCATCTCTCTCCAGACTCGCGTTGTCACCGGATTATCATGGAATATGGAAATGGACAGTGTCCAGAAAAGAGCGACGGATTGAGCGAGAGATATGGCGACAGGAAGAGAGGGAGCTGGGTTAGGGGGGCTGATGACAGGAGGGGGACAGGTGCAAGAGTGTGCTGCCAATGTGCTGCCAATGTGGGGACGAAGGCGAAATGAAAGGCGGGGGTGCTGCAGGCTAGGAAACTTCGAGTTTAGGGGCGTACTTGAGGCCCACGATGCCCTATCAGACGAGCGCAGCCGTCCACCCTTCCCCCCTTCCCCCCTTCCACCCTTCCACCCTTTCACCTACCGAGCCACCACCTGCCTTCACTGTGCTGCTGGCATCGAAATTCCGCGCAGTCCGCCAGTCTTGTTTTCCTGCTCTCCCACAACCTGTCAAGGCTCTGTCAGCCCGAGCACCCACCAAGAGAGGGAGCGCCGCCTCTCAAATGTCTGGTCTCTCTTCCGCCACTCCGTCAGCGGCGTTTCTATTCTGCACTGCAGAGCATATCGGCCTCGGCACTATTACATATAAGAGAGCATCAGTACAGGAACCTCTTAACTCTGGATGTTTATTGTGCAGAGAGCAGCAAAGCTTTGTCCCTGAGTATCTTAAGCCTTCCAAGTGAGAAAGCTAGGCGGTAGGGCTGGGGAAGATTACTGCTGTAGCAGTGAGGATATATTGCTCGGCTTGCTACGGGAGCACGACCCGGCCCTAGGTGCATGACTTCGATGCACGATGTCTGTGCAACCCCACCATGCAGGTGAATATGGCGTTCCCATCTGCTGAAGCAGTCATCTCGTCAAGAACCTCGTGCAGTTGACAAGTCATTGTGCTTCATCTGTCCAATGAGGTCGACTGGCCGGTCATTCGAGTCTTCTCACAACGCAGCGCCTTCCTCGCACGCTGAAACCTGGCGTTCAACTTCGTATTGAGAATAAGCAAGCCCATATCTGTCAATTCTGTCTGCAGCGATGCTTGCATGAGATCTCCATACCCATGTTTCTCGGTCTCAATTCTCTTTGACATCATTCCAACATCAATGGCTCAGAGGAATGCCATCTCAGAATGCCAAGCCTCGTGGTTCTTGTTGACCGCAGTGTGGTAAAGCAAGCAAAGTTATGATGAAGTGCATGTTTTCATACCTACCTAGTAGATTGTGCCAAAGAAGGAAAAACTACCGCGGGAACCGCAGTCTTTGTTTTGAGGCGTTCATTTCCGAGGTACTACTTTTGCTTAGACACATGATCTCCCTGTTAGTAGACCAAGAGATGTAAGTTGCCGTCTTGGTGTTGCACAGGTACCACCGTTTGTTGGAGTGTGATCGCAGATAAAAATGTTGTTGCACTTCTCATGTTCCTGCTGTTTTGAAAAAGCAAAGTCAACAAGCCAAGCTACTTTTTTATCAAGATAAGTAACCTGTAACTTTTTATCCTAAATACAATCTCAATACCTAGTCTCTCGCTTCTACTTTCTCTACGCGTACACCACGAAAATCTTTTGTCATGGAGACTGGTGCATCTGCCGATGGACCTATTGGCACGGCCAGTGCTCTCCAACCAACTCAAATCTACGTCCGCAAGATGTCCGAAGCCAATCCAGACATCCCCACACTCCTGAGCGAGGCCAAGGATGCAACCAATGTTGAAAAACGTATGAGCATAGCTCAATCCTTTAGAACCTATCCCAAGGCCGTCATTTTCAGTATCATCCTATCTACCGCCATTGTAATGGAGGGATACGATGTCGTGCTTCTGGCCAATTTCTTCGCTTTCCCAAGCTTCAACAAGAAGTATGGCTCTCCTACAAGCGATCCTGATAATCCTTACCAAGTTCCAGCGCCATGGCAAGCAGGACTAACCAATGGTGCTGGTGTTGGTGAAATCCTAGGACTCTTTATAAATGGCATTGTTAGCGAGCGGTATGGGTACAGAAAGACTATGATTGTCTCTCTTGTTTCTGTCACAGCTTTTATTTTCATCCCCTTCTTCGCTCAGAACTTGATCGAGCTCGAGGTTGGCGAGATCCTCTGTGGCATCCCTTGGGGCGTCTTTCAAGTAAGGTTTAGATATCGTTTTAAGATACAATACTCAAAATCACACAGACGTTGACAACTGCATACGCATCTGAAGTGTGTCCTACACAGCTTCGAGCTTACCTTACGACTTACGTTAATCTTTGCTGGGTTATGGGACAGCTGATTGGTTCGGGTGTCCTAAGATCTTTAGTACAACGAACTGATCAGTGGAGTTATCGTATCCCTTTCGCTATCCAGGTATGTTTCATCTAATGGTTTGCTGTTGAGACAGCTTTGAACTGTGGGTGGAGAGTTCATCTACATTTCCAGAAGCCTCTTCCCCCAAGACAGCTGGTAAACCAAGTCATAAAATGTTGACGAGTATGGCAGTGGATCTGGCCGATCCCAATTATCATCGGAGTACTACTTGCCCCTGAGTCTCCTTGGTAAGAGGTCTATCCTGATCCAACTAGATTTTACACTAATAACCAACAGGTGGTTGGTACGCCGAGGCAGAGTCGAAGATGCCAAGAAAGCTCTTCGAAGCCTTACTTCATCTAAGAACGCAGACGAGTCCTTCGACGTGAACGACACGATAGCTATGATGGTAAGACCCTTTTTTTCAGAATAAACTTACCGTATACCCGTTCTTTCGAGAGCTATTGAGTCGTTCCACTTGCATGAATATCCCACGACTCCTATTGCATTCGTATTTCCACCCAAAAGTACGAAGAAGATATTGACATCAGCTTCCGCGTTCAGGTTACAACCAACGAGCTCGAAAAGACATTAGAATCCGGCGTTGGCTATCTCGATTGTTTCAAGGGCATAGATCTGCGCCGCACCGAAATCGTCTGCGTGACATGGGCCATCCAAAACCTCTGCGGCAGTGCATTCATGGGATACTCCACCTATTTCTACGAACAAGCCGGTCTGCCTACGATCGACGCTTTCGATTTCAGCATGGCTCAAGTATCTCCATTCCATCCCATCCCATTCCATCCGATCCTCCCTCGACTAACAGGAGTTCCAGTACGCTCTCGGCTTCATCGGCACAGTCGGCTCCTGGTTCCTCATCTCCCACGCTGGCAGACGAACCCTCTACGTGCACGGCCTCGCCCTCCTAACCCTCCTCCTCCTCCTCATCGGCCTCGTCTCAATCTCTAACACGAAAGGCGCCGCCTGGGGAATCGGCAGTCTCCTCCTTCTCTACACCTTCACCTACGACCTCACCGTCGGTCCCGTATGCTACAGTCTCGTGGCGGAAATCCCCTCGACTCGTCTCAAGACCAAATCCATCGTCCTAGCACGAAATGTCTACAATGTGGTGGGCATCGTGAACGGAGTTATCGTTCCTTACATGTTGAATCCCACAGCTTGGAACTGGAAGGGAAAAGCGGGCTTCTTCTGGGCGGGAATGTGTTTCTTGTGTTTTGTCTGGACGTATTTTCGGCTTCCGGAGCCGAAGGGAAGGACGTATGGCGAGATGGATGTCTTGTTCGAGCGAGGCGTCGAGGCTAGGAGTTTTAGTACGACGGATGTTAGTCCTTGGTTCGAAGCTGTGAATGATGGCGTTAGGATAGTAGAGAGTGATGAGAAGAAGGATGAAGATGGAGTTGGTAGAGGTGCGAGTGTGGGTTTGGAGGAAGTAGTCCAGAAGATTTGATTGATGACAGCTAGACCCTCTCCACTGTTCAAAGCTCAGGATAGCAGGACTTTCGTAACCAGGCTTATTTGCAACTGTTGTGATGGGACTGGATTGAGAGTAAGAGCAAGCCTTGTGCATAGAGTTGCAGGAGACGGCAATCAAAAAAATATTGAGCATATTGCTGATAACCGAAAGATTGTATGATGGGGTATGACATGATCATTAAATCGTCCTATGCTGTCCTAGCGCATTTCATGCCATCTAAAATGCGCCGTTCCATCCAACTACTGATACACGATCCAAAGTGCACCTCGCATGCTAATGCCTCGCAAGATGCTATGCAGTGCTATGCTATACCATGCAAGTAAATGATATATACAGATAAACGACGAAGGAAACAAAACCTTCGCTCAAAATGCATCATCGCAGAACGCCAGGAAATGCTCATATATAGTCCCTGCGTGTATAGATCCATTAAATCCTCCTCTTTCCTCATGTATAACAGTCGATACTTTGTCGCGTGTTAAATCACCTGGCTTACTACCAGAACTTGATGGCACATTCGCACTGCAGGTTACAGACCAGAAACCATGCCATGGAGAGAGGCGACAGAGATGATCACTGCATCACACTCTGCCTCCATCTCTCTACCATATCAATCTGCCCCTGATTCAACGGCTGCACACCCTGACCCATCTGCAACATCCCCATATTCTGCATTCCGAATCCCATATTCGCCCCTCCCATACCCTGCATACCACCCATACCACTAATACCTTGCATCGTGGGCATACTTGGCATATATGACATTTGCATCGGCATTGGCATTGCAGGATTATAAGTGTTGAGGTTGTACGTTGAATTCCCAGCTGCAGCAAGATTCATATTCGAAGCATAGGGGTTTTGGAAAGTATTGAATCCGTGGAATCCTCCGAGACTTGGCTGTGGGAATGCGAATTGTGATTGCTGTTGGTACATATTCCCGTTTTGCTGTTGAGGAAGAGCTTGCGGTTGAGAAGATGGGATGATGCCACCTTTTCCATCGTTGTACATGCCTGCTTTGAAACCACCGGATGATTGGCGGTTCGGAGGATGAGCTTTGATGAAATCAGCTGCTGGGGTGAAATCTATCATTGTAGAGGCGCGTTGAGAGCTCTTCTTCTCGTGAAGGCCAAGGAGCCCACCGACGGGCTTCTGGTAATTAACCACGCGCTCTGCGCCTGCTGAGGGGTGGGCTTGTAGCAGGTCGGCCATGCTGCGACGTTTGTTATTGTGAGCGGGAGGTTGAGGAGGTGAGTCTCCGCCAAGTGCTTGAGGTGGTTGGCCCTGTGTACCAACTTCTTTTGCACGGGCTTCGCGCTCGGCTTGGAGGCGTTTGCGGCGCTGGCCGAGGGTTTCCTCTTCTTCTGGTCCAGGGGATACCGAGATCTCTTTGCCTTTGCCTTTCGCATCTTTACTATCTAGAAGATCACCGCCGAACTGGGACATCAACTCTGAAGTAAAGTCTCCACTAACAGGCCGAGCAGAGGGTAGGCCTGTTGCCGTTCCTTCTTGTTCTTTCAGGCGTCGAACCCGCTGAGCGAGTGTTTCGCCTTCCTCTTCATCAGGGAGAAGCGGTCCGGAGAGATTCATCATTGTCGAGGCGCGAGGCACTGCTGGGCGACCAGTTAAGCGTTCTCGTCTTCGGCTGAGTGGTTCATTGTCTTCCATATCACGGCGTTCCATTAGACCAAGAGGTCTATTTGTCTCTCGAAGTTGGGCGGATTTCTTTGCATATAGCATTGCTAGAGGAACGTCGTCATCGTCTCCGTCCTCGTCATCTTGATCGATCATATTAGGATCCTCCCAGGCCAACACCGTTCTCTTCTTCTTTCTGCTTTTCTGCTGAACTTGGGCAACTGCATCCATTTCTAGAAGCGTAGAGTGTATACCAGTAGGGAATTGCTTCGTAAGATGCTGTGTCCGTTGTCTTTGCTGCTGCTTTCGGAGTTGTAGCTCTGCAAGAAGAGTAGTAGGAGGACCATGATAGACATCATCATCCAATTGACCATCATCCGATTCTTCTTCATCTTCAACTGCCTTCACTGCAAAGTCATCCTCATTGTCAAATTTGCCTTTGATAGCGTCGTCTTCCTCAATTGGTGTCCTGACCGCAGCCTCCACAACGCCCGACATTGTAGCCCGTCGCTTCTCTGGGTCTAATAGTTCACTGCTGCTTCCTCGCCTACCACGAAGAAGGTTGAATGAACTCGTTCGTTTCTTGTGATTCTCTGGGTCCAGCAACTGAGTCGTGCTTCGGCTGTTTCGAGTATGTGATTTCTCTTTCCCATATACCTCTGCTCCCAGAGCTCCCGCAAATGCATGATCCGTGAATGCGCTGACTGGTGCGTGTGCTGATGCGTCGAGGATGCTGTCCAACGTTGCAACGGCAGACTGTTCCTTCAGCTCTACTACCTGTGTTGCAGCAGGTAGATCGAAGAAAGTACTTGCTCGGAGGTGGGCAGGCATATGTGAGAGATCTTGTGTAAGTCGTCGTCCACCCATACTAGCCCTTTGATGTTGTGCCACATATTCCTGCTGTTGAGCCTCATCATCTTCTTCCAATTCTCCGTCTTCCTCGTTCTCTAGCACGTCTGGAAGCCAGATGGCAGATTGTCGAGCAGCGGGCGGAATATTGCTCATGACCTGGGATCTTCTCTTGTTTCTGGCCATTGCGGAGGGCGCCTTCGATAGCTTTTGGGGCAAATTGAGCATCATAGGTACAGGTGCAGGATAGTATACCATCTGTTGACCAGTACTGGGATCTGCATACGATTGTGGTCTTCCGCCGGAGAGTGCTCTGGTCCCTGAGGAACTTCTTTGATGTACATCCGGCTTCGGTGAATCGCCCAATTCTTTCGACATATCCACGACTTCTGTCCCCAGCTCTTCAAGTGGTAGGCCTGAATGAATGCCATCAAAGTCTGCGAACATTTGTGCTTGATCAAAGGTGTTGATTGAAGCAGATGTTGTAGGTCGACCCTGCTCGCTCGTCCGCGGTAAAGCTTCATTATTCGCTTTGGGGGTGTCCATGTCTGGGCTTTGAAGTAGGTCTGCGATAGGTTTCGTCATAGTAGAGGCGTCTTCGTCTTGTTCAGCAATCGAAGCCGATCGGGAAAGAATCGGGGAGGTGGGTGGTATCGACATCGAGTGCATGTTTACAAAGGAGTCCAGGGGCCTTCCCTCTAATTCAGGTTCAGGACGAGACCCGTACCTGGAACTTTTTGAGGCAGAACGTCCACGACCTGCGGCAGCGGTGAAAGAGCCTTTTGGGGACATGACAAAACCCGCCGGTGAGAAGCCACCTGACCGTGCTGCCGAGTTAACTTCCACAATTGACGAGGCATTTGAAACTTGTCTTGAAATAGTGGACATGCCCTGGGACGACAATAATGACGATCTGCGACTGTCTGATCGTTTCTGTTCGTCGTGAAGCTCCCTAATGGCATCATCCATTGAAGAAGTCATGCTCAATTGCTCTGCCGTCTTCTCTAGGTGCTGAATGTTTCCTGTGTATGCCCCCTGAAGCACTTGAAGATCGGGTGTAGGATGTCGCAGAGCGATGCTGCGTCCTGAGGCCGTTCGAAGGATAGGCTGGGACGAAATTCGAGGTGAGATTGTTGACTGAGCGGCTGTGGCTGGGCTGCGGCGTCGTGCTCGAGGAATGTGCAATCGTAGGGTTTCGCTTGGTGGTGATCGATCTGCTCCTGGGTGTCTCTCCGTCGAGAGCGCCGGTGAACTTCTGGCGTCGGCCGCAAAGTCTTCGCTCTCTACCATATCATAGCTTGCCTCTGTTCTCGTGCTTCTTGACGCTATCGATTGCACCAGGTAATTGAGACCCAAGGCACTCGTGTGAGGGTAGATTTGTTCATGCCTCGTATTGGGATCATCCAAAAATAGCGACGCTGATAGCGGTGGCGTAAAAACAGGAGAAGCGAGCTGTTGTCGTGGATTGGGCGAAGGCGAAGAGGCCGAGCCACAATCATCACCGTCCGTATCATGGTCGTGATCATGCTGTTGGAGCGCGTTGTAACCCATCGTGGGCACACAACGACTGAGGGCAAACAAAATGTAAACAGAGTGTAGTATTTTTGTTTGACGACGACGACGATGGAACAGCTGTTTGATGGGGGCACGCTATGTTTTGAGTTAAAAGCGTTTCGTCCCACCAACCACACCGATAATAGAGACGGATTGGCCGAACCAAGAAGTCCCCCAAGATATCAGAGATTAGTTGGCATGTTGCCAACACCACCAGATATCAACATCCCGGAGTGTCGTGTGCGCCGTAACGGGCCCTGAGGTACCTGACATGTACGTGGGACCAATCACGGCTACGGGATGCAGTTGCATCAATAGCTTCAAATCTCATCCGGCAGAATGGCCCCTGCCCGGGAGGTTAAGTCGAGCTTAGATTTGGCAACGCCTATCTGATTGCTCGCTCAAATGGGGTAGTCGACATGATAACAACTGCAACTGTGTGGCATATCAGCTTCGTGTGGAGAGTTGAGGCGCATGGGTTCTGATAAGAAATTTTATGACCACGACATGTTTTGGCGATTCCAGGCCAGATCAGCCTCGCAGCCTTGAGGATTGTTGGAGGTCCTTCTTCGAAACAGCACGTCTGAGCACTACGATCTAAGATCTAAGATCTATCAGGCAGTGGAATAGCCTGAAACGCGAAACATCTATTCTCCGACTTCACAATCGTGGTATTCACGGACTGTATGGTAAGTATCGTGGGAACGAGCTGCTGATATTGATTACTGCTATCACCAGCGCGTACGGAAACTCGTGGGGCATTTGACGGTTTCATTGCGTTCGGTACTGCAACGCATGTTGCAAGCTGCCGGGCCGACCATTGCAGAATGCACCTCAATGCATGCCTTCTCGGGCGTTGTCCTCTACTAAATGATCTTTGAGTCCGCAAATGCACGAATTCTCACCCCCTGGTCTTAGCAGTCCCTCTTATCTTTGGGGGCGGTAATACTCTTGGCATCGATAAATGGGGAATGCGGCACCACGGATTACCTCCTTCAGGATTCCTCGTGAGAAGAAGAGATGGTGATATTGCCGCTGCAAGGGTTTGAGCATCAAGATACAGTAGAAGAGACGAACCGCTACGTCAAGTAGCGGGCAAATGATCGCCCTTTCCGGTTCAACTCGAAAATCATTCAGCCTCAACAACATCATCCGGCGTTGGTTGTACATCAATGCAGCTCCCGAGGCGCATCACCTATTCCAAATGCGGCCAATCTGGTACCTTCCTGTTACTGGAGACCAGGTATGCAGGCACTTCTTATCGCTGCCATGGTTGACGTCTCGAAAATATATTGAGCAGTCGTCATCCTTCGAGGGATGCGACGGTGACTTGTGCGGTGCCATGCTGTCAGCACGTCGCATGACCAGAGTCTGAAGCAGAGACGAGCATCGTGTTGGTTTCGCATTGTTACTACAGGTTCTGGGCACAGCAGCTCATAATGTTGTACAATATTGTCTCCAGGGGAACAGACAGTCCTGTGGCACCGAATCGGATATAGACTCCCACTATTCAAGAGATCTTATTCGCCTCAAATCCTAAGACCTTTGTAAAGCTAGCCAACAGAACTTAGGGTACACTCTACGCGGCTTCGAGTCAGCCTTCTCCTGCATCTGTCGCCATGGATACGAAGTCAATCGATGTCCAGCAAAGCTTCTAAGAAAACTTCGCGATGTAAATGAGCCGCATGTCAGGTTCGGTAGAGCACTCAGTAAAAGTAGGAAATACATCCCACCATTCGGAAAATGACCAGTTCTCCGTGTCCATCGAAGTGCAATAGATCATTCTCACAGCTCAACAAAGATCCAATATTTGAGGTAAAGAGAGCGGAGCCCGCGGACTTGTATCCCGCTCAAGCGGAGTGTCCTCCTACCGCAATATGAAATTTTTCCAACAGAGTGTTCTCCAATGCCCGGGTTCGACAGGATTTATACATGCATATGAAGTGGTGGAGACTAAGACGATGTGCAAGAAACTCTACTTTCCACTTTCTATACACCTCCACTAGCCCAATGTCTGTGAATGATATGGGAATCTATGAAGTACAGTGGAGGAGATGCGATACGCAACAATTTCCACTTTGCATAACCCAAGCATTTGCACGATACCATATCTGGGATCTACGTCGGTCTGTGGTTGAAGATGGCGAGGTTGCGATTTGCAACAAGCTCCTTGCCGACCTGCGGCAAACTTAATTGCACCCACCAATAAATATACTTGCTTCGGGATCCCCAAAGTTTGGGACCTATTTGGGACCTATTTGGGACTGCGATGTGCAACAAGAATCGTATCTCCACTTGAAGTCCCTGCAATCACCCTCGTTCGAAACAAGAACTAGATGAGTATCATATCAATATCTGACGGACTCATTGAACAAAGCAACTAGAACACAACTAGTCCAGAATAAATCGAAGACGAAGAAGGCCAGAGGCAAGAAGAGTCATAAGGTTGATTTCGTGATATACATAGCAGCTTTTCCTTTCGCCTCCCTTCCCAAATCCCCAATTCATATAAACACAGCTATCCTACATCTGTCCTTGCCCAATCCCAGTTCCATATAAACACAACTATTCTACAACTCTCCCAGCACCCTACTTCCAATGTCCCACCTCTAAACTCCCCATACTCTAAACCGGCGTCGCGCACCCAAAACTCGTCGACGCACTTGACCCCGAAAACGCACTAATCAATCCCAAAACACTCGAATAAATCCCCAACGCCGCCGTCGTCAACGCGCCCAAAAAATAAATAAAATTAAAAACATTCAAATGCCACCTAACCCTGAACCCTCTCGCCCATCTCTTGAAGCCCCGGTCAATATAACTATACGTCTTAGTCGCCGGATCGAAATGCTCCTGCGGGGACATAGCATCCTTCCGGATCTGGAACCCAAACGCCAGGAGCGCAGGGAACGTGTACGTGAATTGCAAGATACAAACCGCGCCCACAAGGCCGGAGATATATGAGAATTGCGGGATCGCGGCACAGATGACCCATGCGACAGTCCAGTACAACGGGACGAGAGCCACCCAGAGGAGTTTTCCGCCTTTGCTCGTCAACGGAGGCGCTTTGAATAATTCCTCGAAGACTTCGACGTATGCGACTTTGATGCCGATGTTTCCGTAGAGAGCGGCGGCGATGAGGCCTGTGATGATGTTCATGACGTTGCAGACGGTTTGCCAGGCGAATGGAGAGAGGCCTTGCATGACCGGGTTGAAGGCGTATTGCCCTTGGTAGCTGTATACGAAGATGCCGAAGAACATGTATACGGTGTAGATGAAGAGGTCCGCGCACAGGACGCCTTTCCAGAAATCCCAGGGGTGACGCATCTCTGAGAGGAAGGAGATGAAGAGCATGGCGCCGCCGTAGGAGTAGACTGCTTGGTTGAGACCGTTGAGGGAGCCGACGAACCCTGATCCGCCGGACGCGGCGCCTGCTGGGGGAGTGCCGGCGTACCGGTGGATGGGACCCGGGCCGAAGCTGTCGCCGAAAGAGGCTTGGGTGGTTGCGAAGTTTGGTGGAGAGTTGGCGGATACGCCCATACTTAGGTACGTTAATAAGGGGTCAGAGGAATAGGGAGTTAATGGCTTACACAATGAATATAATAAGTAGATTAAGCCAGACGGCGAAATTCGCTAGCCAGCCGAAACGTTGAAGTGTACGGATCTGGCCAATTACGAAACCTGCGGCCATGAAAATGATAAGACAGACGATGAAGCAGAGCGACCCTTTCGAAATTTGTGAGATCGACTGTCCGTTGGAAAGAATGAGCACGGAGACAGTGAGGAGTAATTGAATTGCCTGGAGGATGTTGACACTGTGACGTGCCCATGTGCCATATACGCGGAAGAAGCAATCTGCGTAGGTCTTCATAGGATATCTGTCGGAATCGAGGTACATAAAGACCTTCCATAATTGGAAGCCCGAGTACATGGCAAAACCACCGAACACAGTATAGAGAGCAATACCAGGGCCGTAACCCATTTGGGCAAATGCCCAAGGGACAGAGAACGGACCAAGAATATCGGTGGTGATGAGATAGAAGATGCTACTCCAGCCGGCTGTGCGGACAGCACGAGAAGCGGTTCTCCACTCGGCATCGGAAACATTGCCCAAGTTGCGTTTTGGAGCGACAGTTTTCTCGTTGGGGAATCCACTCTTCTCGTCTGTCGAGCCATTGTCCACCCCTGGCGAGTTGATACTTTGTGCCTCTGTATGTTGATGACCCTTAGAGAATCGATTTTTGATCATGCTCTTGAATGTTCTGGGACCGGCGAGCTCTTTATATCGTTCATTCGCAACCTTCTCTTCTGCTCGGGTAATGGCTCCGTAATACATATACTCTTCGAAAGTAACACTAGGGTCGTGGATCGAGTGCAACATCTGCCTTTCTACAGGTTCGTTGTCGCCGAAAGCGGGATGAGCAGGATCGCGGGGGTCATTGCCCTCCAGAGCAAGGTTTGCAGAATTCATGTTGACGTTCTTGCCTTGGGATTTGCTCAGGAGAGCCAAGTGTGAAAGGGAAGATGCAATTGGAAGAATCGCTAGAAATCGAAGAGGAACGGGAGGGGACAACAGGAATTATATGCCTCTTGCAAGTTTCAACGTAAGGAAGGGGGTCTGGAGATTACCATAATGGTGTCGGTGATGGCGTCGACCCTCTTGCACATCTCAAATCATGGTCACCTCGATCCGGTAGGGATCCGGTAGTAGTAGAGGAGCAGTAAGAAATATGATTGGGCAATGGAGACCCAGATATTGCGACCGATATTCTAGCTGGTGTGGAGTCAAACGCTAGAAGTGACGCCACTGTTCTCAGCGGCGGACCAAGTTTTGTGTGGTACGGAGCACTCGCCTCCTACAAATTGATCGAGCAAATAACAAGCAACAGCCAGAATTTTAGGCACTGGCTATCCCTGAGCACCTTCTTGAAAAGGAGAAGTGCCAACTGCGATCCATGACATACTGTACCCTACTCGAGACTGTCGGTCCTCGCCTCGACCTGTGCCATCACGCCGCCCCCAGGTCGTTACGGGCCTCCAAGAGGCTCCCACGCCCTTGACATCGACCAGCCCAAAAGCTTGTCCCGACTGCCGACCCAAACGGCACGGCCGATTGAATGGGTGACTCCGCCTCCGCCGCCCCACAGCATTTCCGAAGTTCCGGGAAAACCGAGCAATCGATAGAACTACCTAGGAACGTTTGGTCTCGTTAGCCTTCCTCAGATGATTTGAATTGTCGGCACTGGAACCGCGGCGTCGATTCTTAAGGCCGAGAAACCTCCAATTCATGAAGTCGAGATGCGGTACTCCCCGACAGCTTTTCCCTGCCCTTTCTACAAGCCTACTTGATGAATCTGGCGAATGAATCTGATAAGAGAGCTGGACGTGAGAGGACGGAAGTATCAGACGCCTCTGTAGAGAGCGGAATATGCTGCGCTCACATCTGCGACCGTTCTAGCGAAAGGAAGAGGGAAGCAAGCTCGTCTGCTTTTCTTCCATCAAGCTAAAGAAAGAGGGAAGATGAATAGGTGCCCTTGGTAGTGTGAGCATGAAAAATTTCAAGTAATGTAATCGTTAGGTCTCCTGGAATGAGGGTGAAATGTTATGTTGACAAGCAAAGCCTCCAAGTGAAAGGGATGATCCGATGGCACTGACCTCGGCGGACATGCTGGGGAAAACTCGGCACTGAAAATATGTCCGGCGATTTCTTTTCGGCCCTAAAAGTTCGAGCCAACTCACGTGCGGTTGTACCATATTCGTGTGCCCATTTTAGGACATCGAGACCGCGTTTGGGTGTTCGTGCTTACCAACTCTGCTAATATGTCTCAACAGAATTTTCGTGTCTTGAACTACTTACCTAGGGACTGGAAGTTTGTTGGTTGCCCTGGATATTTGGGAGAAGGGGTGGGCGGGATGGGGCGGGATGGAGCGGGGCGGGGCGGGCTAAACATGACTTCACAGAGGAATATGGCAAAGTAGCGAGCCAGGTCTGACTCTTGAGACGAAGTTCGAAGATGAGAGCTATCCGGTTATCGGAAAAACAGTACAATATGTCTCGATCGAAGAGTTAAAGAGGGAGTGTAGAAGAGCACTGGGACGTCTGGGTACATATTGGTTCTCCAAGCATATTTTCAGAGAGTTGATGTCGTTAGAGGTGTGTTTGGGAACTTCGTAAGGCACTCTGCCAAGCGTACCGCTGGGCGAGAAAGTCATACGCATGACTGCTAACTACTCCTAACAAGACGCACGTTCTATCCTCGAGGAAAAGAAAATTCTAGGGGTAGTGCAGAGACGAAATGAAGATATCGGAAAACATGACCACGCTACGCGGCTGTCAGCGCGCCCTCTTCTTTTTCGCAACTTATAGCGAGGCCGTTCATCTCAAACTGGCGAATAACATTCTCTCCAGATTACAATTTGCCATCTCAAACAGAATATCCTCGAAAATGACAACTAACCTCGGAGAATCAGAAAGATATCTAAATTCGAGCCCAAAAGGATGCTCGGCGAAACACCGCGACAAACATTCTGGGTGAACCCCGGAGCCAAGAGATGCCTCTAGTTGCACCCCTATAAGGCGATCTTCCGTAGCGCAAATGCTTATTTCTCATTCTGGCTTTCCAGGAGACGAACTCAAAACAGAAGAACTCGACAGAATCTGGAGAAGAGGATCCGAGGATGATATGAATGGATCAGTGGATCTTCGACGAAACGCAATATGATTGGTGGAATGATCGAACGGTGAGTTGGTACCTGCAGCTTGAAAGGATTCCAGTGCGCCGCGGTGCGGGGAGTACCATCTAGTTTCGATGACCTCTCGACCAGAGAAAACACGAGAATGCAGCCAGATGCCCTTGGGAGCTTTGAACATTGATCCAGTCTTTGAGCTGGCAGACCTAGTACAGCGGAGCAATCGATTATCTCGTTTCATCTGATGTTATACTACACGCAGATTCAGATTGCGATATCGTCCGGAAGCACAAATTTATGTCTGATGGCACGATGCATAACCATCTCAATTAGCACAACGGAAACATAGTTGGAACTAGCTTACTCGTATGCTCAACTTGTGGAATCCAGGTCCAAATGCTAGTCTTGGTCCAGTCTCCAGGTCCTAATCCCTGGGCCTTGCGTGTTGACTAGGATCGTTTCATTGTGTGCGCGCACTCTTCTAGCCTCAAGAACTAGGTATTACAGTAGCTCAAACACTGCGACGTCTCCATATCATCAACTTCTTATATACCTGTGAAGAGCACTAGCACCGAAGATATAAAATTTAAAAAGATAAACAAAACTCAAAGTTGCCAGCAAGCTGACAACTTATAGAAACCTGTAGCTAGTACTGATTTTAAAGGGGCTATTCTATAACAGACAGCTGTTCGTATTTCAAGTAAACTCTAAGACTGAGAGCAACCAATTGGAAGGTACATGTCTATAAGGTTAACTGCCAACTGAGCTATTATAGAATAAGTTACAAACAAACCGCTTATTTTAACTTATCAAGGACCTTAGTGCTAGATCGAGGTTAGCTTCCGGGTTTTTCGGTTATTTCTCGGGGTGGGATCACAGTATAGATATAGAGATTCCGCAAAGTATGTCCTCTTTTCCTCATTCTCTAGTCTCTCCTTGAGTTTTGATTTTGCCTGCTTCCGTCCTTTGAACTAGATCTTTACTTTCACTCCTTGGACGTGCTTGGTCACTGTCATTATATTCTTCATAACGTTGCAACCTTTCAGGCAAAGCCTATGTTCCACCATCATGTATATTTCGTCCTTCAGCCTTCTCTTGCTTGCTGCTCAATGCAACGCAAATCGACTCAATCGCACTAGATATCACAGTCGATCCTTTCAAAAACTGCTACCGCCGCCACAGCTTCACAAACAGCGGCTATTCTCAACGCCACCATCCTCAACTGCTTCTTGACACTTCCTAGCAACCCATTGACTGTTCAGGGTCTCTCTACTCCCTTTCTTCTCAAAGCACCATGTAGCCAAAGAGTTGCTACACAGCAAACCTTTGCGGAAGCAGCGATATTTGACCCAGCAACGGTCTCCATCAGTATTTACCATCCGCTCGTCATCGACGCGAACACAAAACCAGCTGCCGCTCCTATTGTCCCTACAATCCGATGTTAATGGAGTAGCCACTTCTCATATCATCACTCTCAACAACCGAACTACCGGAGGCGTCATTGCTTCTTCCTCAAATTCGGGAACTACGGCTTCACAAAAGTCGGTCTCCGTCGTGACATCTGCAAAAGCTCCGTCCATGGGCTCCTCATCAGTGAATACGACGTCTAAACTCACCTCCATTAAAGCTTCTATATGCAGCGGATCTAGTAGAAAAGTCAGCCACCACTCTCACAACATCTATCAAGCCCCAATTCAAAAGCTACTCTCTCCAAAACCATTACTTCCGCACAAGCAAAGCAAGTGACAACACCTCCTTCCTCGGACCGGGCCGGGAACTGTGAGCGTCACGGGCGTCCTGCTAATGAGATAGTTGTGGGCCGATCACTGTTACTGTGAGCGCAATTCTACCATCAATTGGGACTATTGTGCCAAAGGGCTTGCCTCGATATGATAAGGTAGGAAAGTTTAACTTCTTCTAATTTTGGAGACGAGGCACACCTTGAGGGCGAGAATTTATTTGGTGTTTGTATTGATATAAGTTATTGAGGATAAGAATTTGGGGACATATATCACTCACCTGGAATAACGACTTTATGACTGATTCTCTCTTCGAACAGAACTTGATTGCATTATCTCAGTGATGCATTGAAGTTTGTGTAAAGAAAATAGCGATTGATTTAGATGAACACTCTAACCTGAGGTATGAATTCCAGTCATAAAAGGATTAAAAGTGAACACCCAGGTACCTATCTAAAAATTGCTGAGGTCACGTCCCTTGCCCGTTCAGGTAGCCCTCTTGCCTTGGGCAGCTTCTTTCTCTTTTCTGAAGACGTCTTTTTCCTTTAAGTGCAACAGAATACATATCACCTTGCGAGCCCAAACTATACGATAAGATCCAGCAGTTACCTCCTAATATTCCAGACTTCTCTCCTCACAATACCCCCGAAACATTCTCAAGCATTATCGATCTCGGTTAGCATCCCAGCAAACAAAGGGGCTGAAGCGAGACTGCCGTACACGAGTCCAACTCAAAATATCCCTTCCATTCGCGCCTTCCTTGTTATGCTTACCTATCCAAGCTCTCTTTCCTTCTTCTTGAGATTTGTTTTTGATCTTTGCTTCTGTTAAATTATTCTTCGTTCGATCAAAATTTTTACCAACGCTGGTTACAAACAGAATTAATTCTCGACGACGATTCGAAGCATTTCTATCGCACGAGAAGTTTATTGAAAGGATATTATTCGCGGTTGACACGACTTTTTGGGGCTGTGTTGTATGTTCGATTGGATTGCTATGTCTTTCAACATCCTATCCGTGGAGCTCCGCCTCAAGATCCTCAGTGAGATTTCCGACCTCGAGACACTTCGCAGTGCAACATTGATAAACCGTGCAATGCGAGCGGCTTTTGTGGGGGATTGGTATAAGATCACACATATCGTGATGGCCAACTTCATAGAGCAAGGTCAGACCTGTTCTGCTCTCCGCAAGGCGATCTTGGGAAGTCGGCCTCTATGCGCTAGCACTCCCGTCCCGATGACGAATTTGAGAACAGTATTTGGAGTTCTATTCCAAGAATTCATCTGTCGAAAGCTGTGCAATGTCTGGAAGAGAAAGCTCGGACACTTTTTCGTAGAAGTCGACCAAATTGAGCAATACATCCGTCATCGGTCTACAGAGCGCAAGGTGGCACGCGGCCTTCTAAAAGCAAGAGGACCAGCTAGCCGAATTTTAAATACTCTGTGGCGATCCAACTTTCGCGCCCCTGAACATTACTGTGGAGAATTGTATCTGAAGATAATCCAGCGTATCACGCAACGTTGGCACCGCGAGTTGGACCGTCTGCTTCTCTACGAAGTCCTGATTCTTTTCCCGCTTATCGAGAAGGCATTTTCGGAGGTGACAGATGATCCTGACCCAATCCTATATGCATTCGACATGATGGAACCTATACTACAGAGACTTTGTCTTGATCGCGGCCAGTCAGATTGGTATTATTGCCCACCTTGGCAACTCAATTGGTCCGAGTGGTATGGTGCATGGCACGTAAGTCTCCTTCTCATCTTTGAGACTTGAAACGGGAGAAATCATTGTTTGATGCCGCAATACTCGGAGGCAATTGACTTCAGCCTCTCGATATGCACAAAAAAGTTTACTGACTTCGAGGTCTTGATCTGTAGGAGTTTGAGTTGGAGGAATTCAACCGTGGCGTCGCTCTTTTACACATGTACGACGCAGAAGATAGTGGCGATAAAGAGAGGATCATGAGCTCTCTCCAGATTCTGCGAGAGAATTTGGAAGATTCTCGGTTAAGGAGCTCTAGAAAGGAAATCTGCATGGAAAACGACGCTGCTAGACGCAGTCTTCAGATATTCATGCTGGCATGTGCTGATAGGCTTGCCGTTTATGGACAGTCTGCACAGGCAGTCGCCATTGGAAATGAGGCATGGATTCTGGAGAAGAAATTCGCTGAGGGTTTTCCACAAGACCAGAACACGTTTCAATTCGTTCTCATCCAGAAACTGTCTGCATACTACATCGCTGGAGGGGAATTTGAGGAAGCTGTTCGAATTCTGATCGAGTTCCAGTCAATGCTAAGACTTAGGCACAGGGACTACTGCGCCTTCGCGTGGTATATCTGTAAGACTGCACGAACTGTTGGGCTTGAAAACAGAGCAGAACGTTACGATTCCGAAGTTACTAGGCGATTTGCCGAATCAGATGATCCGGTTCTGGTGAGAAAGAAAACTTCGTGGCAAATGATGGGAACAGTGATTAGCTCTATGAGCGGACCCGATCTCAGATGGGATATATCTCCTGCAGAGCAGATGTACAAGGTCTGGAAGATGAGGCAACAGTGGCGATTTGTAGACATGAATGATCTTGACTGGAAGAGTGTCGAACTTCCATTCTTGAAGGGAGATCCTAACTCGATGGAACGAGCAAAGACTCTTTTTCTCTTTTACGGAGGCCACGAGTTCGAATGGGCAAAGTACATGTATAATAGACGTGTCAAGCCGCACAATTGAGGTCTCTGACTTCCAAAGAGGCCGTAATTTGATTCGGCAAAGAACATGTATTCTAGACGTATCAAGCTGCGAAATTGAAGTCCCTTACTTCCGAAGGAGCCTGACCCTCGCCACCGAGAAAAGGTTGATTCGACTCTCTATATATTGATTGTTTGCCCATGGAGCTCGTCAGAATGTTGAGACAATGAAAAGTCTTGAAATAAACTCCTTCATATCACGTGGCCCCGTTATGACACCGGCAACAAAACACCCTAGATAGATACAAACAGGTCACGGAGGTCATGGTGCACCAATGAAAACGTGCCATAATTGGTATTTCAATTTCCCTACTGAAGGTTAAAACCTAAGAATATAATCGAACAAAAAAGAAACATGCTACAGCCGTGACGTGCTCCCCAGGAGTGGGATCATACCAGAATCGACTACTCAACATCGACTGCACGACCCATTACCCCTCCTGCCCATGGAGCGAGAATAGACATCCCATTATCGATTACTTGTTGTATTTCTTTAATGGTGTTATGATATTATGGTCACGGTGACGAGACCTGTACTTTGCGCTGGAGCTCCGGCACATGATGCTGTGTTCGTAACGATGGGCTGTACGCTGGTCGCGGAAGGACAGCCTGGGAGGAAGTTTCCGTTGATGTCGAGAGGCTCGAATCCGATCGCCCCGCCTAAGCCGTAAGATACGACCGGGATGGAGAAGTCTTTCACGGCCTGGTTGCAGGTTTGTATGCCACTGAAAGTGTGTCAGAGAGGATGCGAAGTCTGAGGCTTGGATGGACTTACTTTGAGTCAGTGGTGCAATCAAGTGCGTAGTAGCCGAAGTTGGTATAATTCGTGGCAGCTTCCAGTGTGGGCATATTTCCGGCGTTTCTATTTTCCGGTCTGTTAGTTTGGATTCGATGAGATAGGAGGTGAGGGAGGACTTACGCTGGAACGGCGTTGCACCAGGACCATTCTGAGATCCAGAGCCAATTGGCACCGTCGGTGATGACTCGCACGAGTCCGTCGTCGTCACAATACATGTCGTTCATACCGTTGTACACAACTTCGTTGTTGGGGTTGTTTGGACAAGTGAAGGTGCCGCCATTGTAGGAGATGCTCAAGGATACCCCACCGCTGTTTGAGACGAAGTTGTTTACGATGAAGTCGGATGGCACTGGGCATGAAGCGGCCCATGGATTTACGCCTGGAGTGGGTTCGGCGCCGGGTCCTGCTACTTGAGTGTTAGCCGGTTGACCTCTGTAACTTGAAGTCATCACAAACCTTGGGCTGTTGTTGCTGGAGGCGGAACGTATGTTTGATAAACATATGTTGTCGAGGTCTGTTGGCTGGGTAGGACATATGTAGTTATGGTTGAATAGTATGTCTGGGTGTCGGAATCTGTATCTGGATATACATAGACTGTCGTATAGGTCACGGGGACAGGAGCAAGTGTGATCGTGGGTGGTGGTTGGTAGTACGTCGGCTGAATATCTGGTATTTACTTAGAACTGTCCGTTTACATGTGATCCAATGCATGCACTTACATATCGGTTGATAATATGTCGTAGGCATTCCGCCGTTAACATAAATCGTCGTATAATCATTCTCAGTTCGGTGATGGGTCCTGTGAGGTTCGGACCAAGGTGGGTTGGGATTGTACACCGAAGTATCTTGGAGCAGTCAGTTTTGTAGTATTTCATAGGCATGATCATCGGTGCCGTGGACACAGCAATTTCATAGCTCGTTTAACATCGGGTGACAGAAGGATAGTTTATTGGAGCATGTTACATAAAAGAAGAGAGAGGGATGCACTCACATGTAGAATGAGGTTGTCGGGGATTTGTTCGGGTGTCTCGAGGATTGGTATAGGTATTTTGAGGTTGCGTGTAGGTTTGATGAGGCTCGGTGTGAGTTTCCCGGGGTTGTGTGTAGGTCTGCTGCGGTTGCGTGTGAGTTTCTCGGGGCTGTGTAAAAGTCTGACGGGGTTCTGTATGAGTTTCTCGAGGCTGTGTATAGGTTTGCTGGGGTTCCGTGTGAGTTTCCCGAGGTTGTGTGAAAGTTTGACGAGGTTCGGTATGGGTCTCTCGGGGTTGTGTTTGCTGAGGTTCTGTGTGAGTTTCCCGAGGCTGCGTGAAAGTCTGACGAGGTTCAGTATGAGTTTCTCGGGGTTGCGTCTGTTGGGGTTGAGTGTGGGTTTCTCGAGGCTGTGTGAAAGTCTGACGAGGTTCGGTATGAGTTTCTGGCCGTTGGGTCTCGGGGTGTTGGGTCTCGGGCCGCTGCGTTTGTGGACGTTGGGTTTCGGGGCGCTGTGTTTGTGGATGTTGCGTCTCTGGTCGCTGAGTCTGCCTAGGTGGTTGACTTTGTGGATGTTGCGTCTCTGGTCGCTGGGTCTGCCTAGGTGGTTGACTTTGTGGATGGCTTCCGCCACCCGTCTGTGGATGGTTTCCGCCGCCCGTCTGAGGATGGCCCCCGCCCCCGCCGCCCGTCTTACCAGGCTCAGCCGATGTGCCATCGACATCCCGTATGAACAGATCAACAAGCGCTTCAAGGTCACTGGACCCTAAGTTGCGCTCCGGGATGTGGAGATGTGGGAAGCAGATTGACAGTGCAGCCAGCAAAGCTAGCACTGAGAAAGTTGAAAGAGATCTCATTGTGGATTGTCAAATTAGTATTGAGATTATCTCAAGAAAAGTTGAAAGATCTGACTGCGCCTCACCTCGAACAAAGTCTAGAGGGAGATGCTATATATCATTACGCTTCGCAAATTATCCCCATCGGCTGTAGGGGAAGCATCTGATATCCATGATAGTTCCGTATAGCTGGTGCTTAGAATCTGAATTATGAAATTTTAAATTTCGGGCGAGCTGGCTGTTTCCCCGCACTAACTTAATTGAACATCAACAAAAGAGGCGAAAAAACACTTTAAGGTTCATGGCAACTTTATCCAAACCCTCGGAACGCACCCAAAAATAGCCATTGCCAGGGATAGCGCTAGCTACCGGCAATTCGTAGGGCTCACGTGGGGCCAGCCCGACCTCCACGCGTCGTGGAATTTTCGCGGACTTGTACCCAGAACTAGCATACGAGCCTCTATAATATAAGATAAGAAAGTGATTGGCGAGAAGGCGGGAGAGGGTGCCATGGCGGTGGGAAGATTTTGAGATCGGATGGAAGTGTGGTCAAGCTTTTCGGGAAGATGGCACGTTTTTGTACCCCCAGACAAGTATAAATAGCTCCTCATACTGCAGGCTAATAAGAAAATCTCTCTATTGCCCAATATACAGGCTAACTTCCGGCGACCATCTGCGAGACAACGGCTGGTAAAACGACGCGATATTGTGCATTGCGTAAATATATTACATTGGAGGACGACACACATATGATCTGGTGATCGGAGATTTAACGCCGCCATGCTAGTTGAGGCTAGTTTAGCTCGCACGTGATACGCCGGAAGGATTCTCGGGGCAGCGGCGAAGAACAGTGGAATCCTCGATTTTGGCGACCACAACGTAGTCAAATCCTCAAAGGACTCAAAATTCTTTATATCGAGCGCTCCGTTTTGGTCGTAACCTCAATTTGCAGCATGTTATAAACACTTTTCAAACATTATAAAATTTGGTGATCTTTGTTCGTCGAATTCCTCACCGTTGAATCCTTCCGACCGCATTTTGCCGGTGCCGTCTTCGCTTCCCTTTTCCTCTCGCTTCCGAACATGCGCTGAATTTCCGAGATTTTTGGATCAGCCCGTACGAGCGAGCCTACCGACAGAATTCTAGATTTCAAGGCATTGTAGGGCAAAAGAAAGCGAACCTCTTTGAAAGATAGTTGATAAAAAGCTTTTTTACCACTAAAATTTTTTAATGCTAGGTCCTATAGCATAATGAATTTTAGTTATTTTATAACTTTCAAGCGATCGCAATAGGTTAGTTTTCAAAAGCCTCAAAATAGGGTCGCAAAGCCTGAAAATCTTAAAAATGCCCTAGAACCAAACCTCCAATCGTAATCCTGTGGTTGACGCTACCAATAATATTTCGCTCCTATATGGGCGGCTATAGCTATACAATTATGAATATCTTAAAGTCAATTTGAAAAATGAAAAAGGTTAAATCGAACCAAAATTTGGATGTCAAGTCTACTATCCTCTGCACTTCCATCTCCACTTTTACGAGAGATTCCTCGAATTGAAATTATCAACATGATGAGTTCAATAATTCATGTGATTATGCAGGAGATTATCTAATCTAGATCTAGGCTTATGACTACTACATGGGCGATGAGAGAGTATTAGGATGAATAATTTGCTCTATTGTTAAGTGTCTAGACTGAGTGTTTGTAAATTTCGCAGTCCTGTGCAAGCGAAATAGAAGTCAAAACCATGAGTGAAGATTTGGCAGCGCCTTGGTCTAACTCTGATCAGGCTCTGATGAATTTGAATGCATTCAAAATGAGCTTTTCGAAATTGTAGCTAGCGATATCAAGTATATGGTAGCTGACACTATCTCACTTCTTGTGTTCCCATGCTGCTAGCAAGTGCTCTAACGGGGAGATTTCATTGTGAACCATGTTAGATAATTCATACGCATGCGAAGACAATTGGAGAATGTCAGACGAAAAAGTGATGTTGGCTGAAAACTTTAGATGTCATACGCTTCAAAGGAAGAGGAATAGATTCTGAACTCGAAGCAAAGAATTAACCTGGAGCTGCGGTCTTGTTATTAGGGGCTTCTAGATTGGTGGGGAAATCGTAGGCCGAATATATAGCATCAAGTTGATCGTTAGAGTTCGATAATACTTTAGGTTAGGAGAGTTATCATTCGGTTTGTGGCTGTAAATATAGAGAGGAGAATTAAAAAAAACAATGCGTGCTTCATGACTGGAACTGAAGCATTTTCAAGAATTCCAAATGATGATGTTCCAAAGTAAGAGGGCTTTTGATTCTCTTTTTCATAAATATATGCGTTGTTGAAGTTATCCTTGTCAAGGAAAAGGGTCCACGCATGCTGTCAACTATCCGCATTATCACTTGCATCAACAAAGGCAGATTCAACTACCGTCTAGCGATTCAATGGAGACTGATTCGATTTCAGAGATTTATTCTTGATCACGATTCTTCATTGGCTAAGTCGTCTTACTCTTGGCTCGGATAGCCTATAACTACAGCGATATCGAACTCAGCCTTCATTCGCTCACTTATCGGTGTAACCAGCTGCACCAGGCTGTCAACCCTACTTTTCGTCATCTCTTTATTGCGCCCTGATTACCAGTGGAGTATACAAGAACTCCAAGACCTGGATTTAGATCATCATTTTTTTACACAGCTTGAACTGAACGTGCATGCTGAATCCACCCCACTTTTGCTCAAAATTAAGAGTTCACTATGACTTCAAAAAATTCCACACACCTCACATGCCTCTGCGGTGCTATATCAGAGCCTGCCAGCTTACTCAATGGCCCAGAATTTCCCATAACTACATCAATCTGTCATTGTAACCCTTGCCGCCAAACGACTGGTTCGCTGGGTGTCTCGTTTCCGCCGCTCACTTCGTCTCCCTCTGCAGTCACTCTCTCCAAACTCGCAGCATATCACAGCTCTGACATCCTCACGCGCTATTTCTGTCCGACTTGTGGCTGTCACTGCTTTCTGTTCCATCATCAATGGAACAGGTGGTATTGTCTCGGCGGAATCATTGAGCCCAATCCCTCGTCTCAAACGAAGGACGTCCCTGGGCTGAAAGATACTATCAAAGTTTCGCTTCATGAATACGTGCTCGATACTATTGACGGTGGATTGACCCCGTTGTTACTTAGCCTAGGAGATCGTTCTATTCCAACTTGGTCTGCTGCTCCGAAACAGGGACCATTCGATCTCCTACATGATACCGTTCATTCTCTGTCGAGGAAGTCAATTGATGCCATCTCGACACCCAAAGAAGACTCCTATCTCCCAGCAAAGTGTCATTGTGGTGGAGTATCTCTCTTGATCAAGCGAGCCAACTACACCTCCAGCGCCAATTCTGATGTCTCAGCCCGCTACATCCCCTCAGATCCCACAAAATGGCTATCTTACTTTTGCGCATGTCGTTCCTGTCGCCTCTCCTTCGGCGTGTCCTTGACGCCATGGGCGCTGGTCTTGCCCTCACATGTTTTCAATGCCAAAACTCCAGCTGCCATCGATGACCCTTCGCTCGTCAACAATAAGAATAACCCTTTGCCTGTGACGTTTGGTCGTCTTGCTTGCAGTCCGGAAGCAAATCCTGGGCAGACACTAAAGCACCACTGGTCATCACCAGATGTGTGTAGGAGTTTCTGTGGCAAATGTGGAGCATCGGTATCATATTGGTGTGAGAAAAGACCCGACGAGCTGGATTTCGCTGTTGGAATATTGAGGAGTGAGGAGGGCAGTATGGCGAGAGGATGGTTGGAGTGGGTATGGGGGAAGTGCAGCTCAGATGAGGAGAGCATTGATAGAGAGATATCTGAGGCGTGGATGGGGAGCGCTGAGAAGGAGAAGAAGTTGAACGGTTGAAGAGGATGCGAGAGGAATGGCAGGAAACAATAAGGCACTATCAGAGGAAGTAGACAAACGTTATATGTAGTGTTATGTATGAGCACTTCTTTGATACTTGGTATGTCTACACTTAAGTAGTCTTCCTAGACTACAGCTATATGATTGCACTCATTAGCAAAAGTTTAACTATTAAAAATTTTCGCCGATAATATTTCATATTAAATGCTCATAGCCATCCTTAGCTAATCTCTCTAGAGTAGTCTTATAAATACTCAAACATCTCTCTATAAGGTGTCTCTTGAGTAATCCCCAAAACGCAAATCATTTATGCCGTTTTTCATTTTCGAAAATAGAAGTCTACTAGATCGCAGCTAAACCGCAAAAGCCGTTCACAGCACCAGAAGCCGACTTCGCTCTGTCGAAACCAAAATCCTTTCCCAGAGATTAACAATCCACTCATTTCGAATGCATGAACTCTATTACAAGGGCATGAGAACTCAATATTACTATTTCTCGTTTTCAGCGTGTTGCTTCTTGTCTTGTAAAAGCCTTTGCAATATTTTCACGATGTCGAGATGAGTTGACACAAGAACTTTGAGAACTGGCAGCCTGTGCCCCTCCTGGCCTCAACCTGAGATAGTACGGATATGGAATATGACATGGAGCTTCCTGTGGAAGAGGTTCTCAAAGATGCAAAATATTCTCGTAGTCTAGTAGCAGCGACAAAGACAAGTTCGCAAAAACCTGCGAGGAGATCGTTGAAATAGATGTTGTTAGATAGCTCAAAAGTCCAAGCTACGTCTTCCATATCATACACATTCCTAAGGTATCATGAAGTCTGATTCTTGAAAAGCTCAATTGCTGTCTTTGGTCTGGACGGTAATTTCTTTTCCTCGTACCCCGTCATACAATCGGTTTTCATTTCAATAGCAGCTAAATATCGTCCAAGATATGTAGGAGTACTTAACATCCCAAGCTCGAAGACTTCTGTAGCTAAGACACTGAACTATAGATTAGCTTTAGAGTTGTTATTGTGAATAAGTGAAGACTCTGGCTTTCTTCAACAATATTGGAGGTGTTTTTGTGGTATTTAATTTTACGGATGCTTAACAAAGTTATACATATCTTGCGAACTTTGAAATTGCAGTAGTCTCGTTCATAGTAAGGATGTGCTATCAGTCAAAGCTAAATATCCCAAGAGTTATGGGGCCGAGTGAGTAATTTATTGTGGAGAGTCTTACGGTAGATCCATGGCTCGTGAATTTTGACCTAGTTCCAAGCAGATATAATGGCAAAGAGGAAGATAGCTTATTCGGAATTTGTAACATTTATAGCATGAGGTATTTGGCTGTAAACTACCTAAGTATAGCTTTGTACTCCTGATCGTTGAGAAAAAGGGGTTCATTCAGCAAGCGAGCTTTCCGGTTCCGTCACGTGATAACAACATCATACATTCTTAGAGGGCTGATACAGCCTGTAAATCTTCGAATGACATTGGCTGCTACATCGCGTTAGGCTATTGTACGAGTACACTAACTTCAATCTGCAGATTTGGCACTATTACGACCCGCAATTTCCAAGATGCTTCTCCCAACCCTCGACCGTCCATTGATCTCTTAGGCAGGTCGAGCCTCTCAATGGACGATTATTTCTTTCCTTGAACTTGTCTTCCCGAGCAGCTGCTCGCCTGCTACTATCTCTGTACTTCAATATCTCGATTATATTGAGGCCCGCATAACGTAAAGAAGCATCGCTACTCAAGTGATAGCCCAACAGCAGGTCGGTGGCCATGGACTTGTTGCGAGACAAGTCTGTCCCAAAGCCGAACATCGAGCCTCCCGGCCGATCGACTTCCTCTATTGCTTGAGCTGCTGCTTGCCAAGATAAGTGGTGAGCTCCTTCATTCGAATTATGTCGGACCTTTTGCGCACATCCTCGTTCGCATACACAAGTGTAGAGCAAGAACATGGCATGGAGCTATCTCCCCAAAATCTTGAAGTCAGTATACTCCTTTCTACAATCTACCGAATAGAGCCTCATGTCCTAAGACTAATGATACCATGCGTGTAAGAGTGCTTGCAAGCTGCTGGCTCTTGAAATAGTAAAAGAAGAATAATTCTTCGAGAAGGTTGGGCTTACCATCTGGTGCAACAATGCCGATTGGTATCTTTGAACTCTTTGGTAGATACTCCCGTTTGTTCTGTCTTGGGTGATCGTAATCCTCACGTAAGGGTCTTCGATTCTGTATCTTGGATTGGGTTCTTCACCCGGCCTGAAAATCTCGCAACTGCCCGCGGCCGATGAAGTCCTTCCTCCTGCACGCCTGATCTCCCAAAGACTTTCTACCACCTCGATATGACAATAGTCTGTCAATAAGCCGTTGAAATAGGCAGCGTTGTACAGGTGAAACAAGCGTTTGAGATCTTGAATATTCTCTGGGTTGCCAAGATTCCACGTTCCTTCAAACTCGAAACGGTCCTTGGCTTCTTGCTGCCGTGAAGATGAACCATCCTTAACGTAAGCTACGATCGCTTGAGAGACATCTTCTGGGGAGTACGAGAGAACATCCATGTTTCCGGCCTCAAAATCATCTTTCTTTATGAGAGGTGGCCTGTGAAACTCGTTTATTTGTTCCATGCTTGCTAGAGAGTAGGAATACTCTAGTTTGGTAAAGGGTGGAAAAATGCTCTTTGATCACCAAAATTTAATATTTCTACTCACTCGATCATTACATTCAGAGGCTCGTCTTTCTTTATTCACCACATCTCGAATCACCTTTGACTCCCTTAGGGCGAACTAAACAGAAGCACGTACTCAGCATTCCGACTAGGAAATCTAAGTTCACATCGTTCACGGGTTTCTTTTGAATGGGAAATCTAATAGAACGCTTAGCTTGCATTTAGTTGATAAAGCATCGTTAGGTAAGATATTATTTGAGCTATTCGCTCTTTACACATGAGATCGTCCGATCAATTTTACTTATAGACAGATCTTCCCTCATATTCTCTCCAGTGAATGCAACGCCACCTGTCTTCATGAGAGAAGCCAGGTTGTTTCCACGACTCATATTCTTCAATCATTTGAATACCATCGATTCTCCTCATCCATATTGCACAATCAAACCCAAAATTCCTATCCCAGCTATCTACCGTCCACTGTTCTCGGATACAGGCACCAGCCGCCCTGGTCGGCATCATAAACTCTCTTCTCCTTTTTATCTTTTTTTGGATACATCTTATCGCGAAAGACTTTTACGGATCTAATGATCCATGCAATATCAAGATTCGCCGAGCGTAGAACTGCATCATTTGGCAATGGAGCCCCAAAATATATGTCTTCAGCCATATTCCCAGAACGGAATAACAAAGTGGTCAGCCCGAATAGATTGCGTCCGAACTGGTTAGAGTGCTCTATTGCATAGGCTGCTATGTTCCAAGGCATGTGATGTCGGCCACCAGCTTCTTTAGCCATCCTTTGGCGACAACCTTGATTACATTGACATCTGTAGACCGCGAAGATTGCGTGAACCATTTGATGTAGCAGAGTCCTTTGGTAAGCTTCGATATTACAAACGGGATCCAAATTCTCAGTATCTTGCTTGGCAATCGAAATTATGACCCGCGGTTGCTGAGATTTATATCGTGGATCGCGTTCCATTTTAGGTTGGGACACACTGCAGACGCCATTGAGGAGACTGTAATCTCCTCTTTCGTGGAGTTTTTGAATCGATAAGCTCCAATTTGCAAAAGCCACGAAGTAGACCGTTTAAATACGCGTCGTCAAATATTTCAAAGTAGTTTTCGATGTCTTCGAGGTTGTGAGGATTTCCGATGTGCCATGTGCCTTGTCTCTTGAATTTCTTTAGAGCCCGCTGCTGGCGAGTTGCTAAGTTTTCGATTTTACAATTGTATGTTGATTCTCCAAGGAACTGCACAATGGCAGCGGATATGTCTTCGGCGCTGTAAGAATGTGGCTTCAGATGCCCGACCTCAAATTCCCCCGTGGCGAGGCGTTGGGGAAGGTGATCACTTTCAAAAGGTTCCATGATGGTCTTTCTGAGAGGTAAAGCAGGTAATTTCTCTTCTCCATCAATTCTACTTATTGCGTCTGGGCCGTCCTTCTCCTTCATCTTGTGAAATATTTGTACCATTTTTGGAATGATTGAAATATCGAGCTTGAGCGACTGGAGTTCTGCGTCATTGGGCAACCGGCATCCTTCGAATATATCACTAGCCATCGATTCATTTCGGCCTAGATTGAGACCTAGTCCAAATTCATTTAAGTTCTCTTCTTTTGTGACCTCTTCGATAGCAAGGGCAGATCTCTGCCAGTGCGCTGCATGTGCACCTTCGCGGACACCTGAACAGTCTTTGCAGCAGCAAATATAGAGATCGAAATTGCTATGCAACATCTCGTGAATAAGATCACTCAAGAGAGTCTTGACACGTTTAAAAGGTCCGAAATGGGACCCAAAAGCGAATTTGAGTGTGCTTTCGGGTCTACCATGTCGCATACGAGTCTGGCATATTCCGGCCACTAATCGAGAGCCTATATAGTACAGAGTCTTATAATCGACAATCTCCAATTTGCACAATCCTGTGGGCAATCCGCCGAAAAATGCATCGTTATAGATCTCAAACCATTTGGTCAGGTCTTCCAGGTTGTAGGGATTTCCAAAATTCCATGTACCATCCGTTTTCAGTCGTTTCAAAGCTTGTTGCTGTTTTGGATGCCAGTCCTTTTCGTCAAGGAAACGAACCTGGTTAACATAATCGATGAGCGCATTAGAGACCGAGCTCACACTGTGGCACAAAGGCTTTAATTGACCGAGTTCGAAGTCTCCCTTGTTGATAGGAAGATCAAAGTGGGAGCGCTCCGCGTCTGACATGATCGAAGGTGATTGAGTGGAAGACCTCGAAAGAACGCTTGCACGGCTTTAGAGGTTCGTATCTTGAATTCTAGAGAGTCCCGAGATGTTGAAAGAGTGGCTTTATATCTTAAAAATGTTCATTTTATAGTGGTCTACTTATAGCAGAGTACTATTTAGACTAATTTAGTCGGAAGAGTATGTGAATCATGTCAACAAAGTTTAACTCGCAAGTCTCCCCTTGGACTATGGAAATAACTAGCGTGGTGTCAAAATTTATATTTGAACAAGATTTCTGCCTTGTTGTAGCAAGCTTGTGAATCACAGTGAAAGCTATCCCATCTATTAGAGGACGCTTCTCAGTTTTAGAACGCTGACTTCGAAAGGCTTTCAAAGCAAAATCCAAGAATCATCTCTCTTATGTCATCTCCAAGTCCCGCTCCAAAGAATATGGAATGATTCATTGAAGCGCATCATTGCCATGGAGCTTCTGTTGAGATCATGAATCTTGTCTCATTCGAAGAGACTCAATATTCTCTAAATCACAAATTTAGTCCCGTGGTTAAGGGCTCCTGCCTTCCCGTTCCAGATTTCAAGGCTTTCAGAAGTTCGTTTGTGTCATTTCCGCATGTAAGGAGTGGTTCTTGAATAATGAATCTACTCAGTTGATGACTATGATAATCTGTAAGGTTAAGTAGGATACCTGTAGACAATTATAAGTGCAAAAAACTTGTAAATACTTAATGTGGCATCTTAACTAATAAGTTATAAATGTTATGAGGGCAGTCACCGTCCTCAAGTTCTAAGCGTGCATGTGTTTAAATGCTCGCTCTTGCCTCGGTATTGATCCTTTTGATCTTTATTTAGCTGTTTGACGTTGTTGAAAAGAGTTTTTGAGAGAGACTTTGCACTATATCTTAGGGACTTTATAAGTCTAGATTGGAGTCCTCCTTATTGGTAGGTGGAGGGATGTGAATGTTGTTGTGCCATGATAAAATTGTCTATGTTGAAAAGAGCCCAACCAAAAAATTGGTAAACAAAAAATGTGCCAGAATGATATGATATTTTCTAATGAGAATCTATAATGCTAAAATCACCTGCATGTCTATAACTACGCATTTTTGAGAAGTTTGTGAACCATGCCTAGTAGAGAGTGGGAATTATTCATAATCCAAGCCTTGTAATACCTTTGAAAAACATGACGAGCCATCTTCAGGTGACACATGACATGGAGTTGCTGGACTGGCATTGGACCCGAAGCTTCGACTAGCGCCCGTGGGCTCTAGAAAGGGTAAGAGTTCAATATGCCCTATGTCCCCGCTGCATGGCCCTTGAAAAGTACGCAAGACTGCATCGCGAGTCTCAACTTCATCTTGACCTTGTGATACCGTATGTCCGCTTCTCGTGGGACATGTTGGCCTCAGGTTTGGCCATATTCTTTCATCTCCCTTAGATGGGACACCTTGGCAATAAAGCCAAGTATTACGAGTCGTCACGGCGCCTTCGTGGCCATCAACAAACGCACATTCGTTGATGGAAATTGGCCGATTAATTTGGCAGTATACCAAAGTCTCCTGCATTTATTCCAACACTAGCTTAGGCCTGCTTCAAAGTTATCGATGGGGCTGTTTATAATTATTTTGTTTTCGGTTATCGTCAGAGACAGATTGCGGGTAAGCACTTCTCGAGGAATTTGATCCGATTCTAGCGGGTCAACGAGATACTTCTCCTCATAAAAACAGTATTAGCAAGCCTCTAGTTTATCAATCTCTAAACCCAAACTTGAGACTAGGTAGCCCGGGTCGTACCCAGAGGGGAGGCCGGGCGATTACCCCACCTAGTGAGATTCGGTTGGGCAATTATACTTATCAAAAAACCCGGTAAACGACCGGTTTGTACCTTACTCGCTAAATTTCTGCTAAGTGGTACCCGGAGCCTTTGTACCCGGGTTTGTTGGGTATACCTGTATTTATGCCTAAGTCGATCTATATCTCGCTCGTGAGGTCTACTACAGTGGGGAGGAGGTAACATATTCGTAGCAGTGCATTCCTTGGCGTGACTTGTATCGAGGGTTGAGGCTACCTCTTGCAATGTGGGACGCGAAGCGTAGAAGCTAGATAATAACAAGCGGAAGGACTAAGATGGACATAACTCGAATGAGCTGCTTCTGTATTTTGTTGCCGGTGATCGAAAAATGATTTCGCTATGGCGGGGTCTGTTCGCTGGCGCCTATACAATATCTTAACTCGTTTCCCATCTTGCCACTTTTGTAATGCTGAATCGTATTTTGAAACATACTTCCTTATAGATATCTTCACTCTCGAATCCTGGGGCTTTTATAAAGCTAAGCAAAGGAGCCGAAGACCCTCCTACAAATAGGGGCCCGCTTCGCTAAAGGGTCCACTTATTAGCGCTGCCGCTGGACTTCCTCCTTAATTTTAGCATCATCACTAACGCTGATATAACATGTCTTGAAAATAGAAGTTCAAAACATATGCTAGACCCGAAAATAGGTTCATCCAATTATATAGCAAAATCTATTTATCCTGGTGATCGAGACACTAATCTGATCTCATATTTCTGGTTTGCAGCCATCTCTCCCTTCAAAGCTCAACCAGTCCCTCCTCGACCATCTTAATCTGGAGCGCCAACAATCTCGAGTAATACCTACTCAACCAAAAACTCCCAGCCGCAACCCAAAATGCTTCGTGTCCTGATCGTCTCCAGACACCTCTAATCTCGCCCATCTCATCGAATCCCCAGATCGGCTGGATCTTATCCGCCACCGAATCGCCAAAAACTTTCCTCGTTCTACTCCTTCCATTGTTGTATCCAGTGCAAAAGATAATCTCGTCAGCTCCTAATTCTTCACCATCTGTAAACACCACACTCTTTGGCTTGATGGACGCGATCTCGTGTCCAGACTTGACATTGACTTTGTTCTGCGTGATGAGGGAGGCGCATCCAATGTCGATGTAGAAGCCACCAGCGCGATGAATAGTCAGTGCGAGGATTGAAGGAAGCTCGGTTTCAGAGTCGATGATGAGGTAGCCTGCTTTCGTGAGGCCGTCAAGCATAGGCTGATCGTTCGGCTTGAGCATGAGCGCAGCGTCGGACCCGACGTGGACGAAGAGGGTCATAGGAGTGGACATCATAAGGAGGTCGGATTCTTCGGCAGGCTATTTCCAGGGGTCATTATGATTTCAGCAGGGCAAGGGAGCAGCTCTTACTGTGGCATTGTTGTATCGCGTTGAGACTATTCTGTGGACATTCTTGAGACTGGTAACAAACGTTGGAGATCTTTGGACTAGCGTAACGTCCGCTCCGTATTTGTAGCATGATTGTGTTATATCATGACCAGATGTTCCTGTTCCTACTATAACGACTTTCTTCCCTCGGTAATCCGCGGATGCGTTATGAAACTGGGTTGAATTCAGGATTCGTCCTTCAAAGTTACTCATGCCTGGAGTTTCTGGTACCCTAGGTTCGCCATTGAGGCCCGTCGCTTGAATGAGGTGCCTTGGCTTGAAAGTCCCTATTCAAATCAGTTTATTAGAAAAGAATTTTGGCCGTCGAGGCTTACGTCGTGTCATTTTGCCGTCTTGAAATCTTTCTAGTTCCACCGTCCAATGTTTCTGCTTTGCATCCCAACTCGAATGGGTGAGCTGGGTGCTATTCCATAGATTTAGCTCTAAAGATGATTCATAATACTAGGAGGATATCAGTAAAGATGAATTCAATAAGTTGACAGAAAGCGTTGCCTCAATAAAATCGGCCATCTTGTCTTTCGGAGCTAGAATCTACAGTTATATGAGCACACGGCCTTCCTCGGCATCCAGGCACTTACAGGCCAACTGGGCGGATATGGAAGGTAGGGCTACAATGTTATTAGCATAGTAAAAATAGACGATATATATATTTGGGGAGAGAAAAACTCCGGAGCCGGGAGCAGTCTCAAGAGCTGAGACGCAGGAGCCAATAGCTCTGACAGCTTTCGGCTCCAGAACTCCATAAAAAAATTACTAAATTTATGAAAACAAGCCCATACCATCGCATTCATGAAGCAAGGATCATGCAAAACCAGATCATGATATCTCAATCTCCAGCTATCTCCCGTTCGAGCATTCTTGTCGATCACCAATGCAGAAACACCAAGCATACCCAGACGAGCGGCGATCATGAGACCACTATGTCCAGCGCCTTCGTAGCCGTCAGGTCTGCTTGGAAAGGATGATTTTGAGACGTACCAACGATCAACACAGTAGGATCTTGATCCCGAAATTCCTTTTTCTCAGCTCGATACTCCTGCCAATTCAAAGTCTCAGGGACGCCATCCGGTTTAGCGGACTCCGGTCTCGTGTCGCCGGTCAAGAAAGGAGTCTTCTTTAAATCATAAAGCGTGGTATACAGGGTATATATCCTCCACTCATCGTCATTCTCGACGTCTCGAAGCAATCTTATGACTCCTCTGCCCAATCCATGCTTCGTCTCAAAAGTGATATGTGCTTGCAAGCATTTGACAGTTCCCTTCGGGTCAACATTTGCAACAGAAGGTTCTTTCCCCTTTTCCAGAGCGAATTTGGTGATGTTACACTCTTCCCCACTCTCCTGGATGAAAGTAAGGATCTCTTTGGCACCAAATAGTGTCGAAAATTTCGTGTCTGATAGCCCAAGATGATCTCGCCAGTAGCTTGTTGATCCCATGAGAGACGCAAAGCGAGTGTACTCTCTCGTCTCCAGTACTGAATTGAGCTTGTCGATAATCTCCTCCGTGATATCCCGAATCTCCGCAGCCGAGCTCGGCAATGGTTCGGTGCTGGCTCTGGGATATGAAGCGATTGGGACATTGAAAGACGTATCTTTCAAATGCGGTTCGGTCGGATGTTCAATCGCAATGGACCCCATGATGGCGTTTGTTTAAAGTAGCTCGATCTCTGTCCCACTTATGCTCATGAAACTCGAAAGAATCGGATCAACTGCTGGAGCGACTTTTAGCGTCATCGCTTCAGGGTGTTCTACTCTAAACCAGACCTTTTGTCCAAAGCCGAATAATAAGGTTTGAAAGAAAATGAGGAAAATCCAAAGACATACCTTCGAACTCTCGAAGGAGGTCTACTTTTGAAAGAAATATGCGATGTTGAATCACGAATGTGCGTTTACTACGGCCCCTCTAGATTTGTTGTACTTGACGCTAAAAGCGGGACGCGAGTCAGTCAGCAGTGTCGGTTGGACAAGAGAAACAAACGGACCTCAAGCAAAGACTGAGTGAAGCCTACCTTTCAACCCAAAGGTATAGAATATATAATTGTATAGTACGAGATGTGAACATAGTAATCCACCAAGCGACTCAGCTGACTCATTCTCGGTGCCAAGCCGGCCATCTTCATGAAACGAGAAAGCCTATCATGGACTCACTGGTCAATGAACAAGACTATAGCAGGTGAAAAGTAATCATCATAAAGAATTACCTCGGTAGTCTTTGACTCTATCGTATCGTCTTTCAAGGACTGCCCGCAAGTTGGATCCGAATTGGTTAGCGCTTATTATGTCGCCTTCCCCTATCTTGATTGGCGACAGAGACAATGGGGTGGTTCCGGAGGTCAAGCTGAAGGGAACGCGTAAGAATCAGGGGTGAGGTGGGGGTTGTTTGGTGACTGTCTCTTGAGGTGGCAAATATGGTGTGCTTCTCATAACGTGGTTGGTGGAGAGTAGGATGAGGTGCAGTCTTTAAAATTTGTGGTCCCCGACACGATTTGCCGAGTCAGCTTTTGATTGAGATGTAAAAGAGGTTCGCAAAACTAGATATTCTGGGAAAGTATTTACTTTTCCGACGTACATTAATGAACTTGATGAGATGAATTAAGGACGAATCTTTAAAGCTGAATGACATTTTGTGATCATGACATTCTCGTCAGCCGCTCAGCTACTTATTCTCCAGTGCTCCACATATGAGAGCATGCAGTCAGTCTCTCATCAGAATGGGTCTTGATAGCATAATATATCCGTGCTATGATTGCTAATCTACTTCGGCGTTCAAAAGCTGGATCGAGGAATTGCAGGCCACCAACACCAGATAATCGACATCTAAGAGAAGCTGCGTGAGCAGGAAACAAGGCAAGCATTGGATTCTTGATAATGCTGATCTGACGTGAATCTGGCATATATTGAAATACGTCTATCTAGGTCTAAAGCTAGACTGCAATTCATGAAAAGGGAAAACAAAACCTTCCCATCTGGCTGTCTTCCACCTCTCGTGCCGCACATTTTCCGCCTATTTCTCGTCTTAGAAAAGAGGTATGAAGGGCCTCGCTCCCGTACATCTCTCGAGGCTCGCGCAGCATGGAAAGAAGGGAAGTTCTCAATCTGTCCATCAACTTAGCACACACTTCTCACACGCGGGGTCAAAGCAAGCAAAAAGGGGGTTGGAGTGGAATGAGGGTAAAGAGCATAATGAATCAAGCATCAAGGTCAGGTCGCCGAATCAGCCGAGCCCTCCTATCCAGCCTACTCCACCGCTTCTTCCTCCTCCACGGTGTCATCCTCAAATTCTGGTTTCATCAACTTACCATCCTTCTTGAATTTATTCACCACTCTCTCAATACCATCCAATCCCATCTTCAATGTCTCCATCTTCGGTCCGTAACTGAATCGGACGAAGTGATGGCAAGGACTGTCGAATAGATCTCTTCTCTTGCTGGGGTTCAAGTCGAAGAAGATACCAGGAACGACAATCACCTTTTCTTCAAGACAGGCTTGGAAAAAGTTAAGGCCGTCCGAGATCGCTTCTGGGAGACCCTCGAGGTCAAGCCAGAGGTAGAACGTCGAGTCTGGGACGGTCTTGATCACGAAACCCATTTCACGAAGACGCTTCACAACGTAATCGCGCTTGGTCTATTGACTTATTAGCATTATTGTTGGCTAGGGCGATGTGAAGAGGACCTTGAAGTGGCGCTGAATAGCTTGCATTTCCTTGAGGACCTTATCAGGTTCCAACATAGGAATAGCAGCCTCTTGGAAGGGGACATTGGCACCTCCATCGAGGTATGAACCACAAGAACCAATTGCCTTGATGAATTCCTTAGGACCAATGATCCACGCAATTCTCCATCCTGGAAGTCTGAAGCGCTTGGTGAGACCATCAATGATTAAGACATCATCCTCATCAACATCTTCGATGTTTTCGGCAGAGGAAATAGTTGTACCATCGCAGTTACTGGTATAGTTGTACCCACCATAAAACTCATCCATGATCAGAGTGGCTCTGTCACGGCAAAGATTTTGGATCTCAGCCAACTCTGGGTTCTTGACAACCTTTCCGGTAGGATTGCGAGGATTCGAAGTCAAGATGACACTCGTTCCTCTTGCAATCTCCTCGGCAATTTTGTCAGGATGGATATGGTATCCATCTTCCTCAGACAGTGGAGACGGGATCGCAGCGAACTGCAAGGTACTCATTAGCTCGACCCCTGCCAAGAGTGCACAGGATGGCAGCTTGGCAGCCGCGCATCAACCCCACTTACGTTCTTAAACAACGACAACATCTCATTGTACGCAGTGTAATCAGGAATGAAGAATCCCAAGTACGCATTGTTCAACACGGCCGCAATTCGGATCAAACCTGCACGTCCGCCAGGGACAATGCAGACGTTTTCCCACGAATACTGGCTGGCTTTGCCTTGTCTGTGATGGACATTGTATAGATTGGCCACAGCAGCTCGCAATCCCTTTATTCCAGCAGTGGGCCCGTATTCTCTGCCTGCCATTGTGATGTCAATCTCGGTCGGCCGGTGGAAAGAGCCCTCGATTTCGTCGTCAACTTCAGGGGCACCTTGGCCCAAGTTCGCCCACTCCTCGGGATGTTCAAGAAAGCCATGTTCGTATGCTCGTTCGGTACACCAGATGACTCCTGTGGATGCTCGAGTAGGGTCTAGCCCAGCGTGGGATTTGTGACCTTCATGTGCATTGCGGAATTGACGATGGATCTTCGAGCTGGTTTCTAGGGGACAGAGACGTTAGCTACTGTCTTGATGCTAGCCGACATAAATTGAGGGCTGAGAAGCTTCTGCAGATGAATATTGGAGCTCTTGAAAGAGATTTGAGAACTGAGAGATTCGTAGCTATATCTCGAGACTTGTAGAACTTCCATTCTGGAGCTCTCCCTTGGTAGCATTGAAATAAACAATAATAATAATAAAACAACAATAACAATGCACTTATACCACTCACCATTAGCATCCGGATTGTGAGTGCTAAACCTCCTCTGAATCTTAGTCGAGAGCCGTGGGGATCCCGTAGTGCGATTCATCGAGAATTGGCGATTCTTGAACGACATCTTGCCTACTGAACAGCTCGCGCTGTTTATACCCCTCTACACTATTTGGGAAATCGTCCGGTGGCTGGATCACAAGCTGCCCAACAATCACTGAGACAGGTTTCAAAGACACTTTGACAAATCGTAACGACAAGTCGAGAGCTTACGAAGGTGAGTGCAGCAGACTGTTTATGAGGTGAAGGGGGCAAAAGAAAGGTGTGGAGTGTTAAATCCCACACGGGTTGGACGACGCTGGACAGGGCACTGAATGCCCCGCGCTTTAGCGGTGAAGAAGCAAAAATCTCTCTTATCGATTAGCCTTACGAACGTCAGGAGAAAGCCCACCAAAAGCAAGTTTCACGCCAATTGACGCCTCCAAGGCCCCGGGCATCACCCACGACCCGACATCCGTACTGATTGGTGCCACAACATCCAGTTTCGGGGTGGCACACATTACGTATACGGCTCAGAGACGAATCAATCGTGAAGATAAAGCTCGTGGGGACATATCTTTCCATCCCATTCAAATTAATGCGCCGTATGACAGCTTTGCCTGGAAAAAAGCAGGGGATGGTGTGAACCAAGTTCGGACTAGCCACATATGCGAAAGTACAATTGTTAATTCTACAGTAATCTACGGGACGGAACGAAAAGATCAGGGGTCGATCAAAAGCTTGGCCGATCGGATCGGATCTAAGAGATCTCCGCCGTTTGCTCATCGTCCTCCAACATCTGTTTGAAAGAAAAGGGTTCGAAAGGTATACCGTCGCCCATGAAATGTTTGCTCATCGCCTCCACCCAATGCAGACGCAAGGAATGAAGCATAGCACTGGTGCCCTCCATCACCACCAAAACCGCAATGGTAAGGAAGAACCATGCAAAAAACGTTATGACGATCATAACGACGCCGAGTGCCCCTGTAGTCCCCAGACCAATCGCCAAAGTCATGGTCCATAGCACGACGGAAAGTTGCTGATGCGCTAAGGACAACGCCCACAAGCGCAAATAGGAAGCGGTGTGCGAAACGCAGTTCAAGCAGAATTCTATGCAGTATTAGTATAAATCATTATTTCATCAAGCAATGAGGACATACCAATAGTGTGAATAACTTGATGAATCATGACCTCGCTGAACTCGAATTCCTCATGCTCTTCGTCCCCAATGTCTTGTGTGATCATGGCGACGCCTTCTCCTTCGCTCCCCAGGCTAGCCCTGCCATCCAGGGTGTTGCTGTCATCGTCGTCTCCATCGAGAGCGCTTACCCGTGAAGTCTCACCGATGCCTCTGTAACCTCTCGCCCGAGCCCTGTTATGTTCCCAGCGAAGGTAAAAAGGCTTCAAGAAAAGTAAAATTGGAACCTGGACGACGGCAATGAGAACGAGGAACACCTGCACGCCTGCCTGACCAGAGTAGAGTGGCTCGTCCACTGTTCCGGGTTGCAAGAACATATAGATTAACATGTTCAAAAGTCCAGGTGGTGATGCGCCGATGCCAAACCAGTCGACCGACCATTTGTACACAATGGTGAAAACAAGATAACCAAAAATAGCCTGGAAAAAGATCATGCCTGGGACGAAAACACCCCAGATGTCAATAGGGGTCTTAAAGTGACGGGCGTTGATGTACGATAGACACAACGAGTATGTCATATGGCACCAACCCATCAAAATACTGAGCTTCATCTTATAAGAGTTCGAGAACAGGAGGTCGTTTTCAGTGCCGTGCCACATCCAGTCGAGTCCAAATGGATAACGGTATGTTCCCTTCAATTCAGCTCCGAGTGTCTGTCCTTCTGTCCATCCATCTGGAACAACCCATTGCCAGGCACTTGGGAAGATTGTCAGGGATTTGGAGAACACGTCGTTATAGATGAGACCAGTGTACATCGAGAAGATACCCATCATCAACATGATGTATCGTCCATAATAAGCCATGGAGAATAGTTCATCGCGGACCTTCTTGAGAGGCTTTTCCCAGTAGATCATGGCTGAAGCAGCACAGACCATAAGGAATCCATGACCGGTATCTCCGAACATGACGGCGAACAAGAATGGGAAGGTAACAATAGTGGGCAAACCCGGATTGACTTCCTGGTACTTGGCAGTTCCGTAAGCGTTGATGATAGTCTGAAAGCCTTCGGTAAACTTGTTCGTCTTCTGGTACGTTGGAGGAGTCTTGTTGGTTTTGATCTCGTTGATAATGGAAGGTACAGAGAGGCCGGCACGATTGTTTACATCATGGAGGGTAGACTTGATGAGCGGCAAGGAGTTGGTTGGGCACCAAGCTTCAGCGATCAAAGTTTTCCTAGCATGATCGTACGAGAATAGGTTGAGGGTCTGGTAAACAGCCTTCTCCTTTTTGATGATGATCATCCAAGCAGCCAAGCTTTGAGCAATCTGGGTAAGTTCCGCATCAAGAGTGGTCTTGGTATTTCGTAGAACGTTTCCTAGATCACCGAGACGAGTATTAACTTCATGGATTTGATCGCGGCGAAGGTCGCTGTTTTCATCCACGCTGTATAAATCAGCTCCCAAGGACTCAGAGATCCTTCGAATCTTAGCAATAAGCTCCTTTCCGTGAGCGAAGATAACGAAGACATTCTTGTTGACTGCTTCGTTATTCGTAGGATCGACTAGAGGTTCTGGAATCTCAGACTGGTTCATGTAGAGGTTGCCTCTCAATGTTCGCCATAAGATTCGCTCGAATGCGGCTACACGCTCCCTGGGAATAACGCCGGCTACGAAACCAATGTTCATCACAGAGAAAGAGCGTTCGGCATCCCCATTTTGACCTCCACCATTTTGTTCAACATCCTGGAGAAGTGGCGCATCATCGTTGTCTGTGGAGGCTCGAATCTCCTCAACATTTCCATGTGCCCTGTCGAAGAAACCACCAGCTTCCCTCAGAACCCATCTCCATTCTGTCAATGCAACCTCTTTCTTCTTCAGTGTTTCGTAATTGTCGTTTAAGGATGCAACCCTTTGCTCCAGACTCTGGCTACGATCGGAAAGCTCGTCAATTTCGGATGCGGATGGAGCGGCCAAGGTGTCGACATCAAGATCTATCTTCCGAAGAGGAATTCCAGCCTTCTCCATCTGCGAATAAAAGTATCCTATCCACACATCAGCTGCCAACCATAGCTATCCTTTCAAGATAAAAACATACGCAGCTGTCTCTCAACATTATCGAGTCGTCTTATCTCTTGCGTAAATGTTCGCTGAAAAGCCGTCACTTCGGAATTAAGCTAGGATAATCATCAGCACAAGCTCCCCATCAATTCAATCATACTCACATCTCTGAATTGAATCTGCCCCAGCTCGCCCAAGGCATTGACGATCTCACGGCCGATTTCGTTGGCAATGTAAAGCTGGACCATGCTCATGTTCGCAGAGCGGAACATGGTATCCTGGTGTTGCACCATTGCGAAGGGAATGGGAACCGTCCCAGCCTCCTTCTAATGAATGTCGATAGCTTTAGGGCTTGTAGTTGAGGTCGAGGTGAGGTCGGGATGTTGTTGTCGAGGCAGCAAGCTTTGGTTAGGTCATTCGGGAAGAGCTAGCTAGGTCACGTGCACCTGTCCCACCTGATTTCGCAAATCTTATTGAAGACATCAAATTTGGTGGCACAAAAAGAAGGGCAAATGATCGTGCGTCACTCGGTGTACCTAGGTAAGCAGAGATTTTTTTTTTCCAGGGCTGCAATCTGGCGAATGCATCATTATAGAAAACCTTTCCATAGAAGTCTACAGGTTATGGCCACATATTTGCACAAAGACCAAGATGGGCCATTATTCTTATCATGCTTCATCACGCTGTGGCTATCATCCTACATGGACTAAGCCAAGAATGTCCTCCTCCCATCTCCTCCGCTCCGCCACTGACAAAGGAAATATGCTTAACCAGTATACTAAATACCGGCCACTAATAGCACACGATTTTCACCTGTAAGTGTGATTGAACTTTGCCTGAACGCCACCCATGAGCTGCGAGTTTTCCATTCCTAACTCCCATCACGCTACCGCTCCACCCTTCGGCGGCTCCTTTCCGGCTGGTTCTGGTGCAGCGCTTCCGGGGATTTGAGGAAGATCAGGTAGCTGACCCGTTAATCCTAACTGTGGTACCTTGATACTACCAGAAGGCATTATCATTCTACCTTCCAGCTTTTCGCCCTTGATAACTTTATATGCCTCTTCTTTATTCAATGTCTCGTAGTCAACGAGAGCCTTCGAAAGCAATTCTAGCTCTTTGCGCTTGCTCGTGAGGAGATTTGTAACACGAACACGACTCTCCTCAATGAATCGACGAACTTCTGATTCAATGACCTCTTTTGTGCCCATTGATAAGTTCTCGTAGTTCGAGGCGAGATCGACATTGCCCAGCTTATCAGACATGCCCATTCTTGTAACCATGCTATAAGCCACTTGCGTCGCGTGTTGAAGATCCTATATTCTGATATTAGTATATGAAGAAGTATAGATACTAAGGAAGTACGCATACAGATGCACAACCACTGGTAACTTTGTCTGACCCATAGATGAGCTCTTCAGCAACCTTGCCTCCCAAGCAGACATCAATTTCAGCATGGTATTCGTTCATTCCCTTCGAATACTTGTCCATTTCGGGTAGATGGAACGTTATTCCCAAAGCGCCACCTCGAGGCATGATCGTGACTTTATGCAAATTGTCTGTTCCAGGTGTAAACATAATTACGAGAGCATGCCCAGCTTCATGATAAGCGGTCATGACTTTCTCTTGCTGTGTGATCACCATGCTCTTCTTCTCAGCACCCATCATGACCTTGTCCTTAGCCCACTCAAAATCTAACATTGAGACGGCTTGGGCCTTGGCTTTGCTTGCGTGTACTGCGGCTTGGTTGATAATGTTCTCCAATTCTGCTCCAGAAAAGCCAGGCGTTCCCTGAGCAAGTGCCTCGAGACTGACATCTGGTGCGGCGATGATCTTTTTCATGTGATGTTGGAGAATTGCCATTCGACCGCGAACATCGGGTAAGCCTACCACGACATTTCGGTCGAATCGTCCGGGTCGAGTAAGAGCTTTGTCGAGCATTTCGGGGAAGTTGGTCGCGGCCAAGATGATGACGCCACTATTCTGCTCGAAGCCATCTAGCTCAGTGAGGAGCTGATTGAGAGTTTGCTTCACATACGCAGCATCTCGAGCATTTCTCTTCCCTCCTATGGCGTCGAGTTCATCAATAAAGACAATAGCGGGTGACTTCGCCTTGGCTGCACCGAAAAGCTCGCGGACACGCTTTGCACCAACGCCCACATAAACCTCATCGAATTCGCTTCCAGACATGAAAAAGAATGGAACACCAGCTTCACCAGCAACGGCTCGCGCCAACAAGGTCTTTCCGGTTCCTGGTGGACCGACGAGGAGGACACCTTTTGGCAGCTTACCACCAAGAGTATTAAACTTGTCAGGATTCTTCAAGAAATCAACAAGCTCTTGGAGTTCTTCCTTGGCTTCATCACATCCGTGGACGTCAGAGAAACGGACGGTCTGATGCTCCGCTTTAGCCTCATTTTCAGCTTTGCCCCCAACTTTCCTAAACGTCTGGAACGTCTCAATGACCATTGCCACCACGACTAAGCTGAGATATGTAAAGAGAAAAAAGTAGAGGAGAAATTTGACCCATTTGAAGATCGTACCGCCAATTGTCTCTTCAACAACAACGTGAAGAGGAGAATCTTTTGCGCCACTACCGGTAGGTCCGCGAGACACTGCAATGTTGCCACCACGAGATGAAGCCGCAACCGCTTGTCCGATGGCTTGCAGTTGTGCATGGCTGAGATTGCCTTCCGGTGCACCACCAAACTGATTCTGATTTGTGGCATTGCCACCTTCAGATTGACCCAAAGAGCCCAGAGCGCGATGGTATAGGTTTTCACAGGCCTGATTTGAAGCAAACTGGTTCGTTTGATATCTTTCGACGATAATGGCAGGCATGTTGGCTCGGGTCAGGGCTTGATAGAAGGCGTATTGAGAAGTGGCGCTATTAGGATTCTTATTGGCTGTCTCTTCCAAATGTGCCAAAATGTTTCGAGACGTAGATGAACCGAATAGCGTTCTTCGCTGGACTGGAAATATCGTTGAGGGCATGATATCAGGTTTAAGGAACCGTGATCGTATCGTGGTGGACATCAATCGACTTTGGGGAGCCAGCCAGGCACGGCGGACGATAGGATTTGCGGCATTGAGAGTACTCTTAGGCATGGCTGCAAATGCATGACGTATATTCAACTGAGTTTGAGGTATGATTCGGGGAGTGAGCTGCGAGGCAAAGGAAGGATGCAGGTCACGCAAACACTCCGGGATCTCGATTCTGGATGCCTGCCGGTGACATTAGCTTGAAGAAACAGGATCTAGAGGGAAGAGCTCAACATACAGGAGTCGCAGAAGTAAGAGCAGGAGCGCTCTGTGAAAGTGGGCGCTGCTGAACACTTCTTGACTTTGACTGTGGCGCACTTTGCTTCCTCTGCCCAAAGACCCTCCACGGGGAGGCCATCGCATTCGACATCGACGGCCATAATTCAGTCGTTGCAGCCGCAATTCCCTATTAACACCTTGTCAGTACCAGTGCAATTGCAGACTCGCAGATGCAATGCTCCATTCTTACAGGCAATGTTGACAATTGGAAAGCCATGGTTGACGATGGAGTCCGGCACAATTTCAACAACCATCCATTCACAACACTCACGGGTCGTCCTTTGTTGATATTTCGAGATATGAAATATATTAAGGAGTGTTGATAAATGACCGTAGCGTGTCGACCGGAGCGTCGTGGTTGATAACGCCAGACTGACTCGGAGGCAAGACCAGATGATTCTTTGATGTCGGCATCGGAGGGCCTCTGCACGTGCCGCATGGTTGATTAAGGTTATAGGTTAGACCTAAAACGGCTTAGCTCCCACAGCGTCCTCTCCGACCGGCCCCATGCAAATGGCTTCTTTGGTCCTTGGCTAAAGGTTATTTTGCACCGAAACTTGGTTTGCGAGACAATTGAGGATATACTTCTGTGTTTTGGACCGCTCAAATTGCATGGTGCAATGATGGCTGAGAATAATTGATCTCACGTGCTCGCCGTTCAGTCTCACTCTCTGAAGAACATGTTGTAGAATTTATTTAGCTTTTATTCCTGTTACAGATACAATAGAATCCCCCGTGAACCCAATTAACAATTCGATCGCGCTAATTTTACATGGTGCTCGTCTCCCCATCACCGTCGTTGAAATCAACATCACCTCCGAACCCCTTCCCAATGCAAGCGTACACAATACAAAAAACGCATCTTCTTCATGATTCCATAAGGCACCTTCATTACTGCGTGCATGCTCCCAAGCATCAATTACATGGATATGTGTCTGTACCAATAGGTAGATATATAAGGAAACCATAGACCAGAAAGAACAGAGAGATTCGACAAATGAAAGAAGGAACAATAAAAGCACGTCGTGAGAAATGAAGTCAAAAAGCCGCCCAGGCCCGTGAGGGATATCGGCTCTCAAAACACTAACTTAGATATGATGATAAGGGGTATGTGTCGTCGTCGAATCGTGGCGGCTGCGTGTTGGGTATTTTTGGTGATGTGATATACGATCGTAAATCGTCGAGGAATTATAGTGAGGGGGAAGGAGGGAAGAACGCCTTTTGCTGAGGTGGATTTTTTTGGTTCTTTTTTCGCGATATTGAGATGGTGCTGTGGTCCCGGAGTCTCTTGGGTATAAGCTGCCGTTTTTAATGATACAGTCGCTGAATCTGCGAGGCAAGGAAATGTTGGACGTCGCACGCGAACCGAGAAATTAATGGATTAAGGAACCACTATAGGTTCTCGATGCGAGCACTAGGCATCTGTAAGGATGGATCATCGAAAGCCTCGATTTTTTGCGCCCAAGGATCACTGAAAACGTGTGTTGGAGGGTATGCTGGAATGTGGCTAATGACTTCCACTGGAGGTTGGTAAGCGACATTTTCATACCACTGCCCCTCTTGGGGAGTACCAGAATGGAACTGCTCCTGTGGATGAGGGGCCTGCGAGATTGGCGTGGGCAGACCGTGATGTTGCGCCAGATGCTGAGGAATTTGCTGCTGGTACTGAACCATTGGTTGTTGCTCAATCGGAGACGAGTTCTGCAATGCATACGTCGCGGCTTGTGCAGGGTGATGTGTGTAAAATGGCTCCTGCGACACGGGGCTGGCTCTCGAAGCAGAAGAGTAGCTGCTTGGACTGCTTTGAAGAATTTCTTGTCGCTCCAACTGACGAGGGATTTGGTACGTCTGGATAGGAGTCGGGTTTGTATTTAGAGTGGCGACACCGGGATTGTTCTGCTCAGGGACGTAATATGAAGAGTGCGCTGGAAGACTGGGAGCACGGTGCATTATATGAGTATGGTGGCCATGTTCCTGGATTGGGCCATTGAAGTGCTGTGGTCCTCCGGACGAGAGGCTATGACGATGCCCAAAGTTTTGCTGCATTGGATAACCATCGATTTGGTGATGACCAAAATCCGCGAACGAGTGTGCTCGATGCATATGGTGTCCATGCGGCAAGTGCTGGGTGATCTGGATAGTCTGAGGCCATTGCATCTGACCAGAGTGCTGAGGAGTAGAAGGAGACTCTCCGCTGTCGGAATCAGAGGTGTCACCATCATCAAGTTCCGAGGAGTGAACTCCTCGCTGATGCGAACGTCGCTGGTGCTTCACCATGGTTGTTTTTCTACAAAAGCTATACGATGTAAGTGAATGTTAAATGCAAATGCTCTCATTTACGGACCTCTTCAGGCAGCCCTCATGAGCACATTTGTAAGGACGCTTTCCCGTGTGAATACGGCGGTGGCGTGCTAAACTCGAAGACTAAGAAGAATTAGCTCTACATCCCCAAAGTCCCTTGAATTGATCATACATCGGAAAATCGCTTTCCACAGCCAATGTGCTGGCATTGATGGGGCTTCTCGCCAGTGTGAGTACGGATGTGGACCGTCAACGCACTTCTCTGAATGAAGCTCTTCCCACAGCCAGGAGTCATACATGAGTATGGTCGCTCGTTGGTATGGATTCGATAATGTCTTTGCAGATCGGATTTACGGTTGAAGCTCTAAGATTCGGTATCAGTTGACTGGCCGGCATGAAACAGTCAAATATATACTCACTTTGTTGCAAGTTTGCCAGTCACACTGGAAAGGGCGCGCGTTGGGCTCGTTTTCTACCAACTCCATGACGTCCATTCTGATTCCTTTGCCGTAGCACCGAGCCAGAGGTGGGCCTGTTGTTTATGCGGATAAGAATATCTGGTTCCTGAACGAAAAATCTGAAGTTGAAGCAGGTAGGTGGTCTACAATCCGAACGGTCGAGGTCCTAAGAGATGCAATCGGGTTGTTCAAGAAGACTGAAGCAGGTAGAAGTCCGACTAGCGTTGCAGAAGTTTCCTATATGCACTGAAACTGATGTCCCCACGAGTTGGCTTGGTGGCTGTTATGCGTGGAGGAATTGAAGCGTCCGGCGCAAGTGCTGTAGAGGGAAGCTGAGAGTGAATGATGCTTCGAGAGACTGATATGAATGGTTGTCACTGTCGAGGTGCCGTGAAGACAGATCAAGCCAAGACGCCGTTGAATCGAAGATCTGAGGAAGTCAGGGTCTTCTCTGATGGGGGCCATATGATGTGAGGGGGGGGAAGTAGAGGTTTACATACTCTTGAGGATGTTGCGTGTAAGTGGGTGGTCCCGGGAGGCTACTCCAATAGGGTCTGGCGGGGTGCACGAGCAATAAAGATACTCCAACGAGAAGACCGTTGTCGAAATTGCCTGACTAAGGGATTTCCCTGGTCTAGCCTTCCGCGCTCCGGCTGTTGCGAGTGGCTCTAGGAACCGTGGTCGAAGAAAAGAAAGAAGAGTGTTCGGCAGAGGAAGCGTGGCAGCTAGCTGGTCTGCTTGTTTCGACGTCCAAGTGCTAGATTTATCCTACTCTGTGTATTAGGTTTCCGAAACAGAGACCATTCTTGAAAGAGGATGTTCGTGGGCAATCAGTGGCTGGAATGATCACCGAACCTCTGAGCGCAAGGACGTTCAAGTGCTCGGATTATGGTGGGATGATGGCTGATGATATGGGCCTCAGAATATGAACAGTCTAGTCTTTCCAAGTGGGGGAATTTCGTAGCTGTAACGGCGCGTTCCTGGGCTGGCGTCGACTACGCCTTGACAGAAGACAAGCTGGTCTAGTCTGATGCAAGTGATGTCCGTCTTTCTTTTTGTACGGCCACAAACATGGGCACCGGAGAGCAATTGACACGGACTAGCTCAGAAAGGAGAATGGGAAAGTTTCCTGACTCGCAGAAGAAGAGATCGAAGTGGTTTGGTGCTGGACGAAAGAGAAAGGCAGCTCCGATAGAGTTTCGAGGGGACCTATATGTGACTTTGAGGATTGAGGTCTGGGATCCGGAGGCGTAGTGGAGTTGGTGTCTGAGGGTCAGTTTTTCTGATCGTAGAGTCCAGGACCGTAGATAAAGAGTGGAGACTAGAGAGCAGCCCCACACCTGCTCGAAGAGGTCAAATCGTCAATCAGGTACAAGACGTCTTGCTATCGGCCAAGCGAAGCTGCGAGGAGAGCTAGGTGCATCCCCCAGGAGCGCCTGCAGCTACACCCACACCAACCCAAAAGAGCTTAATCCCCAGATATTCGATATTAGCCGTTCACGACGTAGGGTAGGCGCAGCGTACTATGCCATTGGGCTGATCAGGGATAGAGTCGCCAGGGCAGCAGCGGTGCATAGCAGGGTCGCCAGGGAAGCCAGGGTAGTGAACGGTGAACTGGGTTGGCCTGGACTAGGTCCGGCTAGGGTCGCAGGGGACGCTGGGGTGGGTGAGAACTGAGAGCTCGAGGTCTCGAGGAGGGCAGACAGGGGGCCGGGCCGGGGTAGGGGCTAGGTTGCTGCAACTTGTGGGCCGCTGCCAGAGTGGGAGCAGGGAGGGAGGAGGAGGATGGAGGCATGCATGTGGTGGACTGTGGACTGTGGACTGTGGAACAGCGGTGGAGTCTGTCAACGGTACGGACGACGGACGACGTGAGCACCAGGAGGCGTGCAGGGGGAGAGGGAGGTCATGACAAGGGGGTACGGAAGAGGAAGAGGAAGAGGGCGAGGCGGGGGCAGATTCGACTCGACTGAGCTTAGCGACGTCTGCACCGCGCATTCAGGGGGCGTCAGCCGAAGCAGACTACCGTAGGCGAGCTCAAAATACGCTGCGTACGGCAGTCGTGAATACTGCCCCGCCAGCGCCGTCTGCGCCTGCGTCTGTGAGCCCTACGCCGTAAACTGATATCACCATCGCGACTCCGTAGAACTAGTTCTGTTCGGATTCAAAGTATGATACGGCGTAAACTCATGCACGCAAGTCTGTGGGTTTGGGTTTGGGGTTTGGAGCGACAAACGTCCATCGCCCTTCGATCGCTGGACACTGACACGGCAGGTGTGGGAGCAGGGAGCGTCGTGCAGTCGAGGAGGAGGAGGAAGAGGAGGAGGAGGAGCAGAAGAAGAGCGGTCGCAAGAACAAGAGCAAAAACGAATCTGGCCTGCTCCTCCGTATTCCTGCTGCCTCTTGAATCTTGATCCTGCTGGGCTTGCGGTACGGTACCAGCGACCAGACCAGTGTACCACTCACCGGCGCTGGAACGTCGTCTTCCTTTCCAACTCCAGCAACCCAACATGCTCTCGCCATGATCCTGGTCGCTGGTGGCTGCCAGGGCCAGCCGCGACCCGGTCCATATCAGGGACCAGCCTCAGTGATAATCTCCAGGATACCCTGAGGCCTGCGATGGGCCCTAGTCGGCCGTCCAGCAGCTCAGTGGTGTGCGCACTCGGGGATTCTCACCCCTGCGCGCTGGCCGGCTGCTCCCCTGCGAAGCCTAAACCAGGCCGCTGCTTGACTGGCTGGATTGCTGCCCGGGAAGCCTGGGATGGCATGAGGACGGTCACGTTTCGATGGGCATTCGCAGCAGCCTGGTGGCCCAAGAAGTGCTTTCCAGGGACCGGCCATGCTACAGTAGTACAGTACATGCACGCTCGCAACGGCACGCTTCGCACGCTGCGCTGACCGAACCAAGTCCCTTTGGACAGGACGCTGGAAGCGCATTGCTGCCCCCCAGATTAAGCAATATCTAGGATTGCGATGGGCGCTGGGCACTGGGCAGACGACGCCTTGAGAACTCGAGAAGTTGAGATGGTCTGCCATAGTGCCACTACCGTCGCGGTCCCAGCACGCTCGGCACCGAGGGAGTGTAGACGATGATATGGAGCCTGGGCAGGCCTGCAAGAGAGGGGTGACAGGCACGGCTTGATTCCGAGATCCAGATAATCTCGAATCTCGAATCACGATACAGTACTGGCCAAGGACGGGGACGGGGACGAGAATAGGACCCTCTGCTGAGGACCCGCGGTGCTGACTGTTATGGGCCTTATGGCTGACCCTCGACGGCTGAGAGGATCATCCGTTGGAGTTGTCCCAATACGGCCGATTCGGCCCTCAGCAAATGGGGATGGACGATCAAAAGAGGAGTGATGTGAGAGACAGCTCATTTCACTCGGCGGCATGGCTTCCCAAAGGAGCCGTGGAAAGTTGGGAGATGCTGCACAAAAAATAATGGTCATGATGAGCTGCAGGTCACCTTTGAGATGTGATCCGGGTTCACTGCCAGGTCCAAGTTCTCGACTGCCATTGGGCAATGGCGGACAATTGGCGGTGGTGATTTGATGTTTCAATGCAGGTGCCTGTTCTGGAGCATCGGAATCTCATCGCTCAATGCATCGAGAGCAATCACGATACGATACGGGACGATCCACGGTCGCTCTCACCCCTCTTGTGGGTCTGCGCTGGAGTGAAGAGGCTATTCATTTATCAAAAGATTGCCAATATATTTCGCTTCTCTTCTCTCACGACAATCAAAGCCGTAAACAGACCGGAAAGCACGCATCATCATCAAGTCGGCTGTCTTCAACAATAACAAGAGTCAATAGTCAGAACCACACTTGGTACAATACCTACACTAACTAGTCACCAGATATCGTGTGATGCGGTGATGGAACTGTCACTTTCAATAGCACTTCCGACGCCCGTTTTCGGGCGGCGTACCATTTCGTCCATAGGAGACGGAGAGCGCTGATGTTATCGTTAGTGAAGCCCCCATTCCCAGATCCTTCAGCTCCAGCTTCAGGGCTCAGCAACAAGAGTCGCAGTCAGCATGACGGCTTAACAAGGAAACTTTAGTGTGATGTGATGTGTGTGTGAAGAGACGTGGGTGATACAGTACAGTAGAGAGAGATACCTGGTGCTCGCTCGTTATCGAGATACTCGGTGCCTGAGGCTCTCAGGTGTCGGCATGGGCATGATTGACGTAGGTACGGAAGCTCCCCAAGCGAGTTGCAGACTGCAGCCCATGCTAGGTAGTCCGTATCTCTGCCCCTCGCCCTTTTCCCTATCCACACTACCACCACTAACTAAACAGGACGGTACAACCCTGCGAGCAAGCCTCACTTCGTTCCCTCGCATCCCCGTTGCCTCGAGACGACAAGGAAGCTGAGCAGCGCGACCGGGGGTTGTTGGGCCTGGGAGGATGGGAGGACCAGGAAGAGGTTGATCGGGACTCGACTCGCTGGATCAGGACATCAACATCGTGCGGACGGACATCTCAAATGCGGGTTGGAAAAATACGAAATCTGGAGGTGGTGGTGGTGTTACGTTTGGTTTGCATTCCTCGTGGTTCAACGTCTACTGTACATGCATGTTAAAAGGTTGACAAGCTATAGCTAATGCTGGTTCCAGTCGTCGCGTGTTGGAATGATCTGAGACTTTCGACTCAAGAACAGAGAGGGTACGCGGAGAAGCAGCCACAGCGTCGTCAAGCAGCCACAGACAATGTCTTGAACCTCAGGAACTGCGTCGACGCCCAGGACCCGGACCAGCCTCCAGATCCTCGCCATTGTTTCTCGCATGTGGCCTTGTGGATGCCGGATGTTTCTCCTCTGCCCCTCGGTGGATATGACATCCTCCGCCGGCTCGTGAGTTCTGTATACAGAAGTCCGTTGTGCCTGGCAGTTGTGCTCAATCTGCTCTTGTGCGTCGCCGTCACAGATATCGGAGGTCTCATGATCGGTTCGAGAGCGCACCAAAACATCAGTCCGCCCTCCCAACGCCATGATGCACGGTGACAGGCACAATCTGCAAGTTTTATCTACGATGCAACAATTGCTCCTAGCGGGCTGCATCCTACTGCGCTGCACATTGCACATCCGCTGTCGGATGGTTGTCTGCTGCGAGAGACTGATCCGCCGTCTTCAGCACGTCCCAAAAACCCCCATCGCCGAGCATTGCAACTGAACTCTCAAGAAATACCATCCGAATTGGAACTTGACGCTGGTACCAGAGCGACCTGTTTATCGAGAACATCTATTATGATAAAGGTGAAACTTGAAACATCCATCCACCGTGAGCGGGGAGAGAAATGCTAGGATGGCACAGGGATAGGGTCCACCTAGACAACGTGGGCTCTATTCTTAGAGAAAGGCGAGCTTCTCAAGCCATCACCAGCAGTCGTTGTGCTTTTGGAGAGACCCTTCCCGCATTTCGGCGCAAACCCTCGAGGGGGCAAATTTGTGAAACAGAATCGAAACCTCGCAGTCCATGGTCTTCTCCTGATCGCCTTTGGCCTCCCGGCCTTTTATCCGCTTCGGATGACTGCCTCGATCAGGAATCGTTGCCCCGAGACTCATGTCCTTCGCACCGTCACCGGAAGCTCGCATCACAGACGAGCGACGTTGCTGGTGTCTTGACTCTTCGCCTTCAGATCGTACCTGAGATGGTGAGTCGTAACGATCTAGGACTTGGCTGCCGAGGAATACTACGCCAGAACATGTTGAACGAAAGAAAACTTCACTGTACCAATCTCCACATCAAACACATAATCCTCAAAAGAGAAGAGTCAGAATTCTAGTAGCTCGACTGTTTATCAGAGCCACTCCCCTTTCTTCTTTGCAACTACGCGGTAACTCCAATTCCTAGCCGCATACACCGACTTTTCCACTTGAGCAAACCGAGAGTCTCTCATGACCGGTGTACAGCTTACAAACATCATTGCATGTCTCTAGGAGGCGCAGCGATACAAATTATGCACCTCAAGTCACTTTCTGTAGAGCATGGTTGCCGCTGTTGAATTCTCATTACTCGACATTAGATGTCACCATCAAAGGGGGACTGCCAGTGCGTGAACCCACAACCACGGACCAAGAGTTCACGGGTGTGTCGACTTGACACAAATAGATTCTCAAACAGAAGTCAAACTTGTTCGCCCTACATGGGGGGCACCATAATCCAGTTCTTGGTCTCTTAATGGCTGACCTGTTGATGGCTGTCTTCACTCTGTTCCTGCCATGCGAGATGTTCCTACAGTCACAATTGACTTGCATAGGCTGAATATGGATATTCACAAGCCTCGTAGCCTAGAACCGTGCCTAGTGGCTGGATTTGATCAGATATTTTCCCCAGACTTTGGTTGAGCCTCTTCTCGCAATATTGCCTGGATACTAGATTCTTCCTTTGAGATGCAAAGTAGTTGAAAGCTATTCAAACCTGAAGGTTGCGAGGTTCGGTCCGGAAAGAGCTTGAGAGAACCGCCTAACATCGCGAGGGAGCAGTTTCGACGAATCTGAATGATACGGGCTAATTGGGTCAAGTTACTAGATCCAACGAATAGGCCTACCAACGAGGTTCTGCTCGAGATCCTCAAGTTAACCTAGTGCGCAAGGCATCAAATACTTGGCAATGGTGTATAGAGCTGCCGCATTTGGATATGTATCGTTCCCGGTTCGTCATTCTCTTCAGCATCCTGTACAAACCCTTTTGATCATCAGACAAGTATTGACTTCTCTGGGAGCTAGCTGGGTGTACGAAGGTACTGAAGATGCAATGGCGGCATCGAGCCATCCGTCTGAGCACAGCGCTCGGACCCTCATGAGCGACGGCACTGCCGGAGCGGGGCCTTTTGGGATGCTGCATCAGCGCTGACACAACCGACCAGAAAACCCCTCCATCGATATCTTTCTCTTAACAAGCTTCACAAGCTTTCCTCATCTGAATAAAGAGTTCGAGTTTCGAGGCAGTCAGATAATGGGTTTTATCGCCATATTATGACATACATTGCGATTTGGGCTAAGTCCTTACCCGGCATCCAGAGCCCTCTCATGATTGTATGCAAGTTCGACGATGCTTGTTGTTACCCCACGATAGACAAAGTTGAGCCTGAGAAATATGGCTTTCAGGCCCAGTAATGCCAAGCCCTTCTGCTGCAACAGTTCATGCAGTGCCTGCACTTTGCCAGGGCAAGGATCTTATGCATGTGCACAGTCGCTGCATAATCCTAGTTCCAGAAACACCACGGGTGACAGTCGGTGTCTTCCGGCATATCTTAATGGTAAAATTTAATCAAATGCATCTCAGGAGTCAAAAATCCAGGTTCTTGTTTCAGTGATTTCCGGGGACGGCAAAATTACTACTGCTCGTCACAACTTTAACAGGATCACAGATACCTTAGATATTACGGACCATCACGATAACTATGAGAGAAACATCGAAGAGAAAGAGATAAACACTCTGACGATGGATCGTCGGCCAGAGCCAGGCACAAAGGATTGTGGGTCAGCCACACGACGGTTGACAGGCATTACGACAGCTACCCTGTTCCACCAGATTTGTCCGCAAGACCGCGGACAGGCTCTACCGGCCGAGTCCGCTCTTATCAACGAGGCCTTATCGGGATCTCGTCAGGTCGTCGGCCATCGGCCATCGGTTATGTTTGCCTTCTGGTATGATTTACACAGGGAATTTCGAGTTTAATAGAGTGCCACACGGCACCTTAAACACCTAACCCCACTATCCCAATCCGCCAATGACCCTAAAGATGCGGGGAGTCTTGTCGAGAACGTCGTTTCGTCCATGCAGTACAGCCCATGTATCGTCCACTTGTGATCTGATACTTGAGGTACATGAGATCTACTTGCGACTTCGAATTCCTGAGCTATGACTCGTTCATTAGAATGGCCACCAAGGCGCTTGACTGTGATATGAATCCTACGATTCACAAACTACTGCAATGTTTCTAGCAAACAGAGCATGGACTAAGTCTCGCGAGCCCACGAGACTCAGACTGGTTCAACGGTCGCTCGACACACTAGCAAGTCTGTCTGCAATCATGAACTGTACCAAAAACTTTTTTTTCTCCGTGTGCGTCGCATACCAAGATGAGAATTGCTTCTCTCGACGGAGTGGAAAACGTTTCTAGCTAACACTAACTCAAAGTCCTTTTAGTCTAATGCATGTACCAGTTTTCCTTGACACAACTCGTCTCCAATGCAATACGGGCCTACTCTGGCCGAAAGACAAGACTGCATCCTCGAAGCTAGTGTGGGCATGCACTGTGGCATGATTGTGGAAAGAAAACGCGTTGCTGAGACAGGACCAGTTGCAGTTCGGAGGCTGGGCTGTCGTCGACTGCTTCATCAAATTCTACAATGAAGAGCGTCGAACTCAAGAACGAATTTCCCTGTGCAAAATATCTGAAATTATTTTATGGCATTCACAAAATCCAGAGAATTTGCACCCTTGTCAGTTGCTTTTTCAGTCGTTCTTTCTGCCAACTTCTCAGCCATGTACCTACCCCACCTCGAGGCGGAAAGCTTAAGCAATGAAACCTTGAAAGTGCCGAGCTTTAGGTTCTCGCCAGCTCCGATCATATCTTGAGCATGCGCTCCGTCAACTACAGCGCTCCAGACCTCCTTCATCGCCCACCAAGCATGCAATATCATGTAATTCAATATACATCAGTTTTGGGCGACGGGAACTTGTCATGCAGGAATAGAGGGAGTTTTAATCTCCGACTCGCAGTAGCCGTTCTTTGGCCTCTTGAGAGTCGCAGGTAGGAATCAAACAGGTGGGGAGGTGGGGAAGAGAGCGGTTGAGGATATGACAATTCGAAGCCCCTTTGATCCTATCAGGCATCTCACGTACCTTTCGTACATATGCACGCACGCACGAACTTCATCGAGCACTGCATTTCGCCCGAAGGATCGGGCAACGCAACCGTTTCTAAGATGAATCCGAAGTCTGCATCGCAGCATGCGTCGCTGTCCTCATCCCAAGTTCTTGATGGTGATCGCAAGTTACAAGTTCCTCGCGGCATGCACGCACGAACGTGGCTGCGACTCAACCAGCTGCGAACCCCTCTGAGCCACAAACTAAAAGCATGCACGCTCGTACCACATGCATATCTTCCAGACCATCTGCACATCCACGAACTATCTGCACGTCTCAACGAACTCTCATTATCCTCCGAAATCTCCGTTTCTAGGCTGGCACAACGTCCGGCTAGACTTCCAAGGCCTCACTGCGAACAATGCACTCGCTATTCTTCCGCAGCAGGTACACACACACTTTTTCATCCCCTCATGCAGGCGTCTAGGCTGCACATTTTGCACGTGCTGGTGTTACGCTTCACAGATGTCAGCCACAATATCAGACCTGATATCAACCAGATTTATCGCGCTTAGGAGGCGCTCGAAGCCACCAATGACGAAATACCCATCATGATGTCCACCATCGTCAGAGATACCTCATCAGAAAGGCCGAGAGTTCGTATACTTTCGCGTTTGCGATAGAGAGTGATTTTGGAAGATCCATCTTCTGCCGCACTTCAGGCAGCATTGCGTCTCCTTTTCTCGGGGGTATATTAGAAACGAGGCCGCAATACCACACCCCTAATTGATGCATTTCCAAATCCAGGATTTATCATTGGTTAGTCTGCACACCTCTTCAACAAAACTCATTTCAAATTCAATAATTTTGTACAGGTCGTCCTTGAAGGAGGCGGTGAAGGCTGCATAAAGAGTACATGTGTGTGGTACCTATAACAGAAATTCCAGGGGCTATATCAGAACCTTGATCACGGGAAGGGATGTTCAGAGTTGGGTTGCTCAAAGTTTGGTAACGGTTTACACTTGACACCTTCAACGCCAGAAACCCCAGGTTTCTCACTCATTCACCTACGGTTATTTCCCCGCGTTTCGCTTCTTCTGGATAATCTTGCAGGTTCATGAGACCATTTCGCAAAACCTTTTTATGAATACTTGCATATACATGTTCATGTTCCCCACACACACCAAATCCTTTCATTTCTCGAATTTGGTTGCTCATCGCCTATCGCACATCATTGATCGAACCCTCGCCTGTGTGTACCAGATCTGAAGCCAGGTCTCGGTGATCACAAGGCGTGCTCAAGTGTCTCTGCATTTGCCTTCTGCAGGGACACCACCAACCACACTCTATGATCGAAAATATCCTCAGACCTACATATCGCACGACAGAACGCGGGACGGCACGGTTCAAGTCGTGGCCCTTCACTTTTGCGTTCCCACGTTTTCTCCAGACCAAACTGCAAGAACATGGTTTCCCCGCAATCCACCCAAGCAGTCTCAATCAACAGAAGGCTGATAATTGGAACGAAAACCAGAGAGATTCCACTGGTACTTTGTGTTGTCATCGCTTTGTCAGATGCTTGATAAGATTAGTTTGGTTGAGGTACATGTTACACCTGCCACACACAAAACGTAGTTTAGACGCAGGTAGACGCAGGCACATCTTCCGGATCACCGTTTAGGATCAATAGCTTCATTGTTTTTTCAGGGAATTTAGCATTTCCACATCTCCTCGCCATTTTCATCTCGATGCAGAACGGAAGATAAGGAAATGGTCAAATGATGGAGAAGAACAGGAAACTGGATGCGCATTGCAAGCTGACTAGGTGGGCGGTACGTTGGTACATCCTGAGAACTGCGGGGACATGCCTAGAACATGGCTTCTGACAACAGGAAATGCCTCCACTCCATTTCACACGACAGCTTCGCACCAATTCCGTTTCGAGATCCGCGGCAAACCAGCCCAAAACAAGTTTTTCGGCAGCAAGAAATACCGTCTCTTCGTACAACGCTCTCATGTTCGATGTTCCTCCGAAGTCGCGAACTTCAAGCTCAGCTTCCTCCGAATACCCCACCATCAGAAAAGCCTTCTGCGTCAACTCACCTCAACTTTCTTGTTTCAAACGACGGTAAAACAAATCTTCATCAGCTGGAACAAAAATGCGCACCACTCTCGCGTCCAATTGGCGAAACTGAACAAAAGACAGGACGATCGCATCCGAGGACCTCACCAGTGACCAGAGCACCTCGTGCAAACAATGAGTACGTAGCACAGACAGTGAATGAATAGCATTTCGTATTCTCCGATTCTCCGACTCTCCGATGCACATGTCAAACCTACATAGCCTTAGTTCTAGCTTCGCTCCAACTGACAAGATCGCCCTTCAAACCTATCAAAAGAGCTCGGAAATATCTTCAAACTCAAAGGCTTCGTATTTCGCCCTTCGCCCTACTGGAGCAGAAGAACTTCGAGCCCATTGCATTGACACCGCCAATCCTCGCATCACGATCACAAGTTCAAACCCTTCAGTACGTGGCTGAAACCCGCCTCAGTCCTCACGCCAGACAGCGACACTAATGTCGCTCGCTATTTCAAGCACCATTTGTGGCTAGTATCTCCGCCTGGTGCTCTGCACGCACTGACTGGCGTCCACCAGAGGAAAACCCCCGGGAACAACCTCCAAACTTGACTCCGTCGACCGTCGACCGTCGACCTCCACCATCACGCTTCCGGCCTCAGCTCGCTGCGCTGCACTGCACCTTCTAAGATGGAACGAGGAAAGAGGAAGGAGAATTTTTCGCACTGGGACCTGACCCGAACCGCCTCGGCCTCGCCCTCTTCCGTTAACGTCAACCTTCTTTTGGCCAGGGGGAACATCCCGATAACAAGCTTATCAAGCAAGCAGCTGGGGCTGCTACTCACGCACGCTGACCGAGTGACCTCGAAGATCCTCGATCTCCCCGCCTCCATCCCATCAACATGGAACGGTCCCACGGTACACGGTACCGCAGAGTCAAAACTATTGAAAATTGTGAACAGTGCAAATCCCTAGGCTCTCCCCAAATCTCGATTGCTCGTTACCGAATCGTCGAAAATAATCTTTCGAATTCCCTCGTCTGCCCCTCCAGTGGCTGGCCGGCTCATGGAATACCTGGCTCCGTAGCTCCCTTATCCATGTTTTCTGCCCCGTAGCCCATCTCCATCCCAGCCCGTCCAAATTCCCTAATTCCCTGCCTACACGTGCTAAGCGAGTTTCACTCCGCCAGTACAGGGCTCGAGGTAAAACCGAACCAAAGAGAAAAGCTGATCCACCGACCGGAATCGCTTCCGAGCCCTCGTTACCTGTCGATCAAATTGATCAATCCTGCTGTTCATCAATCCGGTCTCGTTCTCCAATTAGCGACCGGGGAAGCGATTGCTGGAGGAGATTGGGCCGTGATAAGATAGAAATCCTGATCCTTCGTTTCCCGTGCTGTATTTTCTACAACGATGCTCCTAGGAGAGCGGGAATTCGAGATCATGCGTGGCATGACCTTGATCTGTAGGACTGGTCCAGCGTGAATGACCCTCCTCAAGCGGCAACAGAGCTTTGTGTCAGGCGCACTGTTGAAAGTCTCCTTCCGCAGAACATCATACCTCGCGCGACCGCCGCCGCGGGGTAAATGCATGTGCGTTGCATCGCGGCTCTCCACTCAACGCCCAAGAATAAATCCGACAACCTCATGTATGACAAGCCAGATTCGCAGCTGTACCTTCCGATGACGATGTGCCCCTCCGTACATCTTCATCCACAACGCTGTATCCGTGAAAGGAGAAACACTTACCCGTCTCTGTAGCTCATGTTCCCTGGGTTATCTTAGTCTCCTGCTTGCAATTCCTTAGCTAGCGCATCCTTGGCCTCCGGATGCGATCCGCGAAACGAGGACAAAAGCCCTGGTTTGCCCTAAGACGCTATCGCTCGGCGATAGTTGCTCTCTGTGCAAAGCGGAACATGAAGTCCAGACCGCTCACAGCTATAGGACTAGGTAACGGTCTAAGGCTCTCACGATTCTCTATCATGGAACGCCCCTTCCGCTTCTATACGTAATGGTACATCTGACAAGTTCCGCTGTGGAAATGGGGAGGCCGGCGTCTGTTGGCCCGTATAATCAGATACATCAATCGAAGCCATTGAATAAACTAAGCAGGATACTTCATCGACCAAAGGATAACAAGCGTGAGGCTGATCTGGGTAAAGTTTCTAGGTCGTGGCCGCTGGAAGGCTAGATAGCAACGATCGCTATCGCCGCTATTCTCCACGACCGGTTATTGAACAAGCCCAGCGTATCTTTGACGAGAATCTCGCAATGTACGAGCAGTTTTCAGTGGTTTGCAGACTCTTTCATGTATAGTTGAGAAGGGTCTTTCTTGCACACTTGATGTCTCCCCAATTGAAGTTCGGCAAACGCGCTAATCCCTGATGGTGATCAACAGGGCACCCTGGCAGCGATCTCGACTTCATCGTCATTTCCGTTGAGCCGCTTCCACGTTCTCGATTTCATTCGACCATTATTTGCTCGAGAACTATCTCAATTGTAAACTTACAATTCAATACCAACAACTAAAGCTCAATTTGCAGCAAAAACTTCTCCAACAAGCCGACTTCCTGGACCTAGAGAATGTAATTTCAAGAGCAAAGTTGAAACATTCGAAGCCAATCCAAACCTGCTTGCAAAGGGAAATCGAAAGTAACGGAATGTCAATTTACTCAAAGGTTCAGTGGAATTGTGTGTCTTCAAATACAGAGACGAACATGCAACTGGGGACATACACTAATCATGTTGTAGAAATTAAGGCCTAGACTAACCTCAGATCTTTCAATAAGTTCAAAGTATTGACGATGTTGGGCAAAGAGCAAGATGAAACTTACATCTGGTACTATAAACATCTTGCAATCATCAACATATCATCAAACTCTAATAGGCCGCCAACCAACCACCATGATATAACAATCACTGCAGCTAGCATTTACACGCAATCGGTATCTCCGACAAGCTCACCAGGTGCCGAGAGGGAATTTGCGGATAACATCTCAGGAATCATGATCTCTCGTTTCAGGGTCTCCAGTGCAGTGGCTTTAGATACCTCGATGCACGTCGTCTCGGCTCTTATCGTTCCTAGGAACTCTTCCGACTACTTATAGTTGGGCTTGGTTGGCCCATCTATTAGACGCTGAAAACCTCTGTTATCCAGATGAGGTCTTGGAAAATCCAGTATCGACTTCGGTTAGGCCCAAGATCATTGTTCGACGGACCCCCTGTCAAATACGTTTCTTCCTTTTCCAATTCTTGCTTCGCCGAGAAGCCTTATATGTCGAGATAAGGTAGCCCAAGTCAAACAGCCTCTAGAAGCCATCCGTCCGTCGTATAGTCTTACTAGCAGGCTAAACTCACTCTCAGATACTTAGTATCAACTAGCATGATATCGCAACCGTCCAGTACGTATATTCTCCGTCCAACTTTTTCTCAGGCAGCAGTCTCGCACTAAAAGGGGCAATACAGACTACTTTATGTAAATCTGTTCCGAGCATATGCACTATTCTATGATCTGTAGCAACCGAAGAATAAGAGGTACATAGATAAATATGCATTCAGGAGTGTTAGTGTTCGGAAAGGGGTTTTCCTCGCTTGACTTTTTCTCCCGATCTGACAGTGTCGATCCAGAGATGACCCTATAACATTGGCCAAATAGAGCAAGCCTAGCACTAGCTGGAAGGAATGATCTCCTCAGAAGCTTCCACTCTCCTCTTCAACAGTATTTTGAAGCATGGGATTTCTTGTCGTTGGTTTGTACCGTCGCCACTCTTGAAGCGAGCTATTATCTTAGGGCTGCGCTGGTTATTATGCTCCCGTCACGCTAGAAACAGTCGGCTGTTAAGCACTACCAAATTTTAATTCTCATTTGCCGGTCGTCAATGTATCCTGCTTATGGACAGCTGTCGACTGGTGGTGAGACGAAGGTGCTGGAGATCGGACGTAGAAGCAGTCTCGACGTCGATGTCGTCGTCATGGATTTTACATTAGTCCTGCGATCCAAGATAGCTGTTTTTTGACCGCAAAACGAACCCACCAGTCGAGTCGTTAGACGGTGAGAATTTGAATCGTCCATAGATCGGCAGAGGATGATCCCGTCTTGCTCAGCCGTAGACGGTCTTTGAAATTTCAATATTTGAGTGATGAGATGTGATTGGAGAGTTCCTACCCTTCTCATCACGTCGTTCTTCGTCGGATGAAGCGAACCATCCGGACAAAAAGTTATCCAATCTGCCTCGTTGTCATCACCAGCTCATTCTTGAAATTTCACTGGCTTGTGTTGCAGCTGCTTTCTGTCCTCTACAGCCATAATCAAGGTTGTGCCGTGTCCTCAGCTCTCTGGGATTTGGAATGTGTTTACGCATTAGGACTCGGGAGTCGGGACAGGAGTTCCTGTAAGCCAACTACCGACCAACGAACTCCGTGACCTCTTCCTGTACATTCTACGCGTGATCGCTACTCCAGGTGGAACGACGGCGGAAGATTTCGAAACGGCCAGGCGTTGAGAATGCTACCCGGACTGACCGAAGGGCTGAACGATGATCTCGTAGCCCAGTACAACGCAAACAAAGTACCGGTCCCCGCTAGGTTTATCATACTCTTAGGAGCGGTTCGTGCTATGGGAATAACAGACTCTCAGATTGCTTCTTCGTGTTTCTTCGCGCGATAATAGTTCCTCTCCACGTGTGCCACTCTTTTGCCTCCTTTTGGCGTTATATTCTCCGACGTCCGACACACTAGAAGTCAGAGCCACGAAAATGTTGTTGAGCTCGAGCATATCCTGCATCTAGGCGTCGCAGATTGGACACCAAAGAAATGTCCCGAATGAGCTATTATTCTAGGCTCGTTCAAAATGTCTGTTTTGGGAGATAGGCCGGGAAATATGGCATTTTCAAGCCATATCACTCAAAGAATTATACCACCACCGACAGGGAATAGAACGGTAACAAATATGAGAGGAGCTATCCTTTGCATCTCATGTCTTTCTGGCGGTTCTGCACGGTTACTCCGTACTAGGCATCAAAGCGCCGTACTTCAGGAGCTGGAGACTAAGCCTACTGGCTGGATCGAATGTTCCTCGTCCCAACAGCAATCCGTTGCTGCACTCCACAGTGATGCCTTCGTCCGAATCTTGCTGCGCTGGATTCCGCGAGCGCAACCGGCGGGGCATGGAATATCTTGCAGTGGCAGGATAGCATCAAATAATCTTCACCCAACGGTCCACATCCTTTTGACAGCTGGAATTAGCCCTCCAAGAGCTTCGAAGAGTGTCTCGTCTTGAAGAATTCGAATATGAAATTTGACAGAAAAGTAGATAGTCATTCGATGTCTCTTTTGGATGACACGACGCACAAGTGGTGCAAAAACAAAACGAATCTACCGCTCCCAAGTCCCAACGCACGCTCGCTCCCCTATCCTAGCAGCAATAACAGAATAATGTCGGCCTTATGCCGATTACCCAAGTTCTGGATTTACTGAGGCATGCTGCATGCACTGTAATCGACCGAGATCGGGAGAGTGCATTGCAAGGCTCGACATCATCGTGGCGTTGGGTGGGTGCATGAGCATGACCCTCAGAAGTTAGGATTGTTCGTTGATCTCAATTTTGCTTTTTCTCCTTTTCTGCCCTCATCACTCTAGAATGGCCATCCACCAAGTGCGGACAATCATGACCGGAAAGAGCAATTATCGTTGCGCCTCTTAAGAGTTTCATATCACGAAGGCAACGCTGTTCGCGGTGGCATTCCCGAGCGAGCTGTCTTGCCCCGACCCGTTGCGGCGCACGGGAACGACCCCAATAATACGAAGTACCACGCATCCTTTCCCATTCCCACGAACGGTTGTGGAGAACAAGCTGTCTCGTCGTCGGCACGCTCGGTGAATCTTCGCAAGGGTCAGGCACTCGGATGCCTCCAGCCGGGCTCGCTTTCCAAGCACCTGGTAAATAAGGAGGCTGAAATAATGCCTGGGATAGTTGACCTTGTAATGTGATAGCTCACATTCACATCCCCTTTCCATTTTCGTGTTTTCCGGCGCCGTTCGAAAAAGAATCCTATGTGATATATCCAGGACACTACGACAGGGAATGACATGGGGAATCTCGGCGGCATTCCCACACGGCGACGTTCTCGTGGGGGTTTCCAACGTTGTGTCAGCGTCTAGACCGTTTTTTTTTTTCACCGTTACGACTTTCTTTTTCGCTGCCGCAGGATTCTAAGCTGTCCTAAGCTTCCCATTCGTTGTAAGTTGTCGTACGGCACAATGACCTCTCGTTTCGGGATATTTTAGTCTGGAAGGACGACATGATGCATGCACAAGCATGCAAGATGCTGCACGCTTCACGGCTGCAGCAACTGTTGTTCTTCCTTTGCACTTCGCAAGGCAATTCCCACTTGTGCAACTGCCTAGGGCTATCTGCGCGTGTATATCCTGCGGTTCTGGCGTTTGCAGCGGAGTGGATCGATATGCGTGCGGAGAATGTTGATTTCTGCATGGCTTTGTTTTTGGGGGTGTAGCGTTATGTAGGCCCTTGTTCTTGCGATTCGAGCGACTTAGGAATGATTTCATGATCGAGTTAAAATCAATCTGACAGTTGAGCCAATTCGGCACAGCGACCTGCGGGTTGCATGTCTGTTTCTTGTTTTCTGGGGATGGATTCATCAGGGTATGGGAAGGTATCGACCATGCTTTGTGAGGCAAGAGTAGCGAGTCGAGTTCGCAAGTTGCGACGGTTGATTTGCTGCTGAACAATATACTTCAATACCAGATCTATGCAAGATGAATTTGTTTTGTCCTGTTGTAGTCGTTGCAGCGAACTCTGTGTTGTGATGTAAAAAGGCGACTTTGGGTCTCGCCCTCGCTCGCACGTGAAGCTGCTCGCGGTGTTCATTTTGGAAGGCACGAGTCTTTTTTGACTTGGCAAGCACGCTGAAAATATGGGGCTTAGAGGTGCCACGCTGATTCTGAGGTCGAACTATGTGGACACATCCTACTGTTATTTACCAAACACTAAGAAAAGAATTGTAAAAAAAAAAAAATTCAGGGCGTGTTACATTTGCATTTGTTTTCATCCTATTGCTTGCTTGCCTCTAGCCTCAAGCTGCATCGATGTGACGCAGATGTTCAGTGGACCGAGAGATTCTTATCACACGGTATAATAAACCCAAAGAAGTGTTAAGCAACTTGGAAATAGGCTCGGGATTCTGACCGTAAATAGTGCGAATAGCTTCCGCGCTTCCCTAGCGCCGCGTTCCCAATATCATCTAGATGATCCAGCTTCTGAAGAATCTATATCAATGAGAACTGAGGCCAACTTAGGAGGCTAACCTCTTTATGTTCATCCGAAGATCAAAGCTGCCCTGTTAAGCTCAAACCACACGATTCTTTCTTCCCGATCCATGTTATTGAGACTGTGACTTGTATACGTGGTTTAATATACTTTTGAACATCGCAGCCTTTCAAACCCCCCCAATATCTATCATAAAATAAGCATTTAACTTGTGATATCTCGAAAGTCAAGGCAAAATTCGGCCCCCTAGAGCCATCTCGCTTCAGCCCCCTTTCTCGCTTCTAGGTTCCGAAAGGTCGCCATTAAATTATAGATATAAAAAACTCTCCAAGGAAAGAGAAAGCCCTAACAATTAAAAGCTAGAAGATCTATAAAAAGGTATTTCCATTACTCTCATACATCTACCTAGCTATATTCTTTCTGACAGCACTTGATGAGTTACCGAACAAATCTCAAAGGTCAGAGAAGATATCTGACACCTTAACTGTACATCAATGCAATGGGACGTAAGTGTAATGTACCTTTTAACCCAGGCCAGGTTGCTGTACGGTAGGAAGCTAAGTCTATGCTAGAGTGCTTGCAATATTTAGTACAGACAGAAATTGGCTATTGAAATCAAGTCGTTTGAACGGGAGCGGTGGACGTTAATGTTCAAATGAGCACGACGCCTGGAAGGCACGGGAATTGTTGATCAATTTTGTTGGACGATATCTTGATATATTGGAACACCTTTAGAAAACCTTAAATATATATCATTTATTTTACAGATCAGAATGAGCAATGTGATTTAGTTTTGAAATACTCAATATACAATAGAGCCACGGAATCTTCAAATATATACAATTTGATCAAAGTTCTCGAGATCTACTTAACCACCCTTTTTATTTCCCTTTTTCAATTATGTCAAGGTAATTTGAAACTATCTGAAAATTGCATTCAGTCGAGCTATACTGTTCTAGCCTATTTCGCAATAGGACGAAATACGTCTTCAAGCACCTTTACATTTTCGAATTAAATTGCTTCATCTGTTCATTCCTCGTCCTTCATCTAGCCTCAATTCCAGCAACGTCTGGATACACTTATATTTATCGTTTTACTGACAAAACTCAACCGCTTGAGCTTCTCCATTAGAACTTATTTTGTAAAAAACCGGTCAGATCTAGAGGTACTGGATCGGGTTGCCAGAAATCTACCTTGCTTTCTTTTCTTTATCTCTTATCCGATCATCTGGACTCAATTTAAGCATTGACTCGATAGCGAGGAATTTTATAGAGATCTTGATCAGCAGGGGATAAAAGATTTCGTAGGAGAGGCTAGCCTCACTATGCTGCTCGCCGCTGATAAAGACCGATGCTGAAACCGTAAAGGACCGCAGTTCAAGGCGGACAATAAGTAGTCATCCCCAGCCACACATCTTCGGACGAACTCTTGATCGAAACTCGTATGCTCAGAGGCCACCAATGCTATTGCCTTCCATCCTAACTCCCTATCTTGAACTGGCCTGTCTCTCCTACTTTGGCAAATTTAAGCTACAGGAAGATATCTTACTAATGTTAAGCACATGCAAACCGACACAAAGTCAAGAAGCAATTTTCAAGAACAGACATCAATTCGTCACCGCATCGCTCTTTGTTTCTCTATTTAACTTATCCGAACATTCAAACTCCATCCATTCAGTCTGCTCAAAGCAGTGCAAACAACGCCTCCAATGCACGCCAACTATGCAGATGCAGCAAACGTACTCCACTCCACCTTAACGGCCCCATTGCATCCCCATACAACCATACAAACAACCAACCGACCAAAAAGGTATATCATAACATCAAAAAGTAAAACTATTTCTCCTTTCATGATGCTTTTTGTCGAACAATGCCGTCAATCCCAGCATGTGTTTCGCTCAAATGAACTGTACCTGTACAACGCCTTCTAACAAATCAGATGAAACCCGGATCAAGCACCTATACTCTGACTCAAACCCGATTTTCCCGGTCCTTGAGCTCGTTTCAGCGCCCTCAATTCATCTTCCAACCTTCTCCTCTCAGCTTGTTCAGCCTACAACAGCCAGTCAGCAGAATTCTATCTTGGAAAGAGAACAAAAGCATACCCTCAACGCCTTCTGATTCTCCGCTCTTGTATCCCTCATCATCTTCTTGAACTCATTTTTCAGCACCGTAGTACTTGTCGTCCCTGGTGCATTTCCATCCAAGCCGGGGCTCTTCATTCCCAACCACCTAACCTTCTCATCACTGAGCTCAGCCTCCATTCTCTCTCTCTCATCTCTCAATTTATCTATTGTACTCTCAAGTTGCTCGCGGTCCTTCTCCCATTCGATGCTAGCCTTTGTCATTTGCTCATAATCCTCAATCGTTTCTTCGAGTTCTTTCTTCAGCGTCTTCATTTTCTCATCTGTTTCCGGACTGCTCGTTCCCTTTGCTTTCAATCCAGCGAGCTCATTAGCTAAGGAGGCGTTCTTTTCCTTAAGGTCGTCGATCTCTTTCTGGATAACTGGATTGGCTGCCACTTCAGCTGCACGTTGTGCTCGCGAGCCGTAAGCACCGTCCAACTCAGCTCTCGCAATGGTGACTTCAGTTTGTAAGCGGGCGATCTCCATGTTCATATCCTCCATCTCTTGCTCCTTGTCAACTATCTCCTGCTCCTTGGCCTTGGCCCTGCCTTCAAAGGTTGCTTGTGCTGCTGCAGCCGCAGCTAGTTCTTGGGTCAGAGAGGCAATCTTAGTTTCGGAGTCAGCGATCCTGCCTTGCATTTCTGCATTGCCGATGGATTGATCATCTTTCAGATCCTGCAGTTCCTCCTCGAGAGCAGTGATTGTTTCGTTCTTTTGATCTAGCTCAGCTTGAGCGGCACGGACCTTTGACGACTCGTCATTGGTATGAGACTGTTCTCGCAACTGCTCTTGCTGTCTGGCTTCATCAAGTTTCTCCATCATAAGGCTGAGCTGCTCTCTCACTTTATCGGCATCCATTTCCGTTCTTGTGAGCAAATCCTTGGTCCTTTCGAGCTCTTCCACCTTCTGCACCATCTCCGCATCTTTTGTTGCATCAGATTTGCTGTTTAGCTCCCGCTGTTGCCTGATCTGGCGTTGCAAGACTTTCTTTTGATCCTTGAAGCGTGTAGCTTCAGTGTAAAGCGATTGTACTTTTGCAGAAAATCCTTGGAGCGAGAAAGGTTCGTTCGGGCCGCCGGCCTCATCTCCAGAATCATCGTCTTCTTCAGGAAGATTTTGAGCAGTTCGGGTTTTCCTTCTCTCCAACTTCCTTTGCCGTTTCTCCTCTTCGCCAGATTGAATTATCTCCCAAAGTCCCATCATGACAGTCTCCATTTGCTCAAGATTGTCTTGGTTGCCCAAGTTCTTGCCCGCGTTGCTTGCAGCGCGAGAAAGCTCTATTTCCAAGGCGCCCAAGCTGTCTTGGAAGTATTCCAACTGGTCATCTACTCCATTGCCACTAATCTGGGGAGGTTCCGGGCGGTCTGCATCGTAAGGGAGTAAGAGGCCTCGAAGCTCACGGTTGAGCCCTTCTAATGTCTCTTCCATAGCTGATTCTGATTCTTGTAATCTCCGTTCTGCGGTTGCTTCCGACTCCTGAAGTCTTCTGTCTATTGCTGCTTGTGATTCTCGAAGTCGCTGGCTAACTTTCTTCTCTGACTCTTGTGTATTTCTTGCCAATGCTTGAGTATGCTCCTGGTCAATGGTAGCAATACTTCTCTCCAGGTACTCCAAATGTCTTTGCAGCATTTCCCCTGTTCCATCACGGTTTGTTCCAGAGACTGGTGGGGTCCCATAAGTCCCATCTCTAGCAGGATTGACTTTCACAATTACCTCTCTCAGACGGCTATTTAGATCGTCAAGTCGTTGCTCGGTCTGTGCGATCATCTGCATTTGCTCTCTTCCAGCAGAGTTTGGTGGAGACGCAAAGCTGTTTTTGAATTGCAGATTGTTTATTCCATCTGCAGGCTTGTAAAGGCTTCTATCATCGAAGAAGAGCTCATCGCTGATAGGCTCAATACTATTTCGTGCGTTTGAATACGTGAACATACTCTCTGGACTTCCTGGTACAGCTGATTGAGTTATACCATTCCGACCCTCGGGTATGTTCTTTGGGCCTTTGTGTGTCATTTGCAAAATACCCGCTGTGTGCTTCAGCAGCCTACTTTGCGGTTCCATGAGTCGCTTCTCCAAAGCCCACAACTCGGCCGCCAATTCCTCGCACTTCTTCTCGCTGGCTATCCGTTCCTGTTCTGCCTCTCGAACCTGATCACTCCCTGCACGATTATGCCCGAAGATACTTCTCCTATCTTTCTTGCCATCTGGGCTATCTAAGTGTTTCTTCTTGTCGGATGTGGTGTACAGCTTGCCCATCGATATTGCAGCATCGCGGTATTTCGACTGAATCGCAAGACTCTGTCTTGTCTGTTCAATGCGTTGTGTCAGAGTCTGACATTGCTTCTTCAAGTCATCGACCTCTTCCTGCGATAAGATCTCGAACTCTTTGCTGTCGCCTAAGGCAGTTTCAACAAGGAGGTGTATTTGGATGGGATCATCGACATTGACAAGATTCGAGCTTTGGGGTCTGGAAGGATTACTCTGTCATATTTCGATTAGCGTCCAACTCATCCAATCCTTTCTCTCCTTCGGCGAGAACTTTAGTTCACTCACAGGATTGTATCGAGGACTCTGCTCGAAGCTATTCGAGATCTCACTACCATAGCCTTGGAGAATCATTCGTCTACTGGGTTCCTGCATACTTGGTTTCCTTCCATTCTGCGAGCCAAAGTTCCGCGGATCCATGTTCTCTTTCCTGTAGCCATTTTGCAAACCGCCATACCCCAAATCTTGACTTGGCCTGGGCGGTAGCGCCTTCGTCCGTTGTGGCCCATTCATCATTGTGTCGAGCTCTCAAGCTCGGAAACTTTGGCGCCTGTGCTTTTGTCGCAAAAGGGTTTGTTATCGCATCGTTCTATCGTTGTCAGTCGGTCTGAGATGTCCGGAGAAGAAAAGAATTTCTGTTCGAAGGTCGATCGCGATCTTCGTCCGTCTAAATTTCGATGTCCTGGATCGTCCTCTCCTTTCCGGGGTGGATGTGTGATCGACGTCGGCTCCTTCACTTCCTTCAAAGCCTTTCTTTTTGTCCTGCCCCTGCGTTTCTTTTTTGTGCGCCCCAACTCCGTATCCGAACTTACAGAATAATCGACAGGATGTCAGTGAGCAGAGGATGTTCGAAGAGAAAGAAGCAGAAATGAACATCAAAATTCCTACCGCGTGGCCTTGGACAGCGAGTGGACGACAAATTAGAGTTGGCGGCTTCGCATCGCATCACCAAATGTGTAAACGGCTTAGCGGGCAGTGCGGGAAGCATCAGCCACACCCCCTTTTCAGCATTTGGAGGGGCTGTGCACTCAGGCGATACGCGAAGTATGATGTCAGGTCAGCTCAAAAACTTCCAGTCTCGTAGATGTGGCTTTTCATTACGAGTACGAGTTCAAGAGCTGACCTGGTAATATCTCAGCAAGTCTCGCAAAAATACGCACTAAGGGTACATTCTAATGAATTGCGGGGCGAGGGTTCTTGTATTTACTTCTACACTCCGGCATAGCGGCGTTGAGCTTGACCTGTAAATTTAATATGCTATGCTGTACAACCGGAATATCCCCTTTTACATTCATATTCCTCTCACCTCACCACCTAATTGCGGTCCCTCTCTCATCGACACTTCCATCTTCTTTCCTTCCCAATCTCTTACAGGTCACTGCGGCCGTCCTCTTCACATTATCAATCACAATATTTGTCGTCCTGACCCTGTCATCTTTCCTAATAAACCATTTCTCTTCATGTCCGCTTTCCGGATCAGAAATCAGAATCATCTTCTCCTCCTCAATCTCCATCATCCACTCACTAACATTTGCCATTATCAACGCATCCCATATTCCCTCCCGATTCGCTATCTTCCGTAGCAAAGCGATGCTGGAGCGTCGGATAACTGGCTCACGACACCATTTCGATACGCACCTGATCGAATTCACTAGCCCGACGTCGAAACTAAAGAGGTTGGGTGTCGAGTATAGTGGATCTTTGGCAACAAGGTGGCCAAGAGAAACTATTTCGCTAAACACGGACGTGAATGAATCTAACGACCATTCATCGCTCAGAATCGACCCGTGCAGCAATATCTGATGACTCAAAGCTTGGATCCTCAAGATCGAGGACGCAGCCCAGTTTCTGCTCCCCTCAGTTAAGCTTCCATAGAAAGGCAGGAAAGAGGCGAACCAGCGTGAGATTTCCGATGCATAAGAATGGTATTCTGCTACCAACACAGGCGGAAAATGAGAAGTGTTAAGCTTGACTTCGGACTCAGGTGCTACAAGGACGGAGCCATTTCCAAGGCCCATATCAATCGTCATGTCGGCGTCTTGACGTAGAGAGGTTTGGGCTGCGGCATCGGCGATAAAATGAGAGGTACGGCGTTGGATGAGCTCCCAGTATAATCGAGCTTGTTCTAAGGAGTCGAACGGATAGGGCATGCAAGCAATGGCATGGGATCCTTCATGTTTCAGCTTTGAGTGGACAGAGAGAGGGCGCGGGTCGACGTAAGTCATTATTTGAAGGTCAAGGCGGGAAAAGGCTTGGATAATTTCATCCTCTATTATTTGTGGGAGCGGAGAACCTAGGCCTTGCATCTGAACGGTGGAGTTGGCGTCGATGGTTGCGGACATGGATGAGTTCTGAAGTGGGGATGAATACGCTGATTCAAGTGGTTGGTGTTGTGAGAGCCAGTCCTGTAGAACCGAGTGTCCGGAAGCAGCATGTTGGAGAGCAAGAAAATGATTCCCTTGCAATCCTTCGAAGCAAGTAACGAGAAGACAAGCAATCAGCATCATCCGAAGGTTGTGCCCCCTCTTTCCTTGCCCGAAACTCTTACCATACTCATTTGCGTACGAGTGCAGTGTTTTCCGCATGGCCTTCACCGCGTTTCCATAATGCTGTAAAGCAAAATGATACTGAGGCGTGACCTCAATCCCAGTCGTGCTTTTTTTCCCGATTGATAAGTCATCTGTCCATTTTCGTCCACAGGAAGTCAACGCCCCTATCGCGACCAATGTGTCGCGTACAAAAGGTTCTATAGCTGACGCTTGCAATATTATTCTGTCCCTGTTGGTCAAGATCTCAGAATCAGTATACTTCTTTTAGATGTTTTGTGAGCAGATCCGCATGTCTGGGGGGTGCATTAGGAGCAATAACTTCCGAGACAGTAAGGAATAGGAAAGATTTCTCCAAGAAATTGACACTTACCATAGTGGGTTTGAGAATAGCCCCGGGAGCTGAAGGACATTCTGAGCGAGAAAATTTTGGAAGCCTTGATGCTCATATGCGCATTTGAACGGCGTGGAAGTGATGAGTGTATCTTGTATAGGAGATAGAGACACGGAGGTGGCACGAGGGAGTAAAGGCTGAGAACTGCTTTTTACAAAGACAAAACTTGATCTTGATCGTGCTCGCCTCTTCGGAGGAGTATAGCCATCACAATGACCCCAGAACTTCAAGCAACGAAGACAAGCAGGCTTAGTCTCATCGCATCTCACGTGGCGAGCTCTATAGATGCATGAGTATGGTTCACAATGTGAGTAGGGAAGAAGAGGGGATTATTACTTGCAAGTTGTACAACCGCCATTTGCTTTGGTATGTCCAGCTCTCACACGAACTTTCGCCCTAGGCTCATCAAGCCTGCTTTGAGGGTCGCGGTTCATGGGATTGTCCAAAGCTTTTGACGTGTCCCCCATATCCATTGCCCCATCACAATCTAAACCGCATGTTCTCATTAGTGGCAATCTCTCCTGCTGTAATGCGAAAACAAATGTCAGGATAATATTGAGATGGAAAGCACCGGCGCGAAAGCTACAGTAGGTAGCAAACTTTCGCAAAGGCTTATGTCAGCATTAACTTGTTGTTTCCGCCAAGGTCCTATCTCCTTATAGTATCGCTTCCCGATCCAACTTATCAAATATCTAATTGATAGAATTAATTGGTCGGATTGAATTTGATGTTTGACGGCTCGCTTCTGCCAAGCTTCCCTCTTCCTAGTATTGTTGTTCCTTTGAACTGGCTTCTGGAGGTTCAGATGGCACAACTCTATTAAGCCTAAAGAAAGGGCTTCAGGCTTTGTTCGCTATATTCTAGCCAGTCTTTAGGGGGCTTACAAGGAAGTTTTCGGTAAAGGTTTACACTGATCAATTATTAAATCCTAACGAGTGAGAACGTCAATGGACCTTTATATTTGTGTATAAGCAGTCCGCCAATCCTTCCCCAAGCCTATTAGACGCCCGAAATTCCGAAAAGATGGAACTGCTATTAACGTGACGTAGCTCGAGGCGATGTGGTTTGAGAGCTTCAGCATCGAGAAAAAAAAATCTATTTTGGAGTGAAAAGTGGTCAAAAGAGCACAGAAACTGTCAAGAGAACCTTAGTACGTCACAACTTTTAGTAATAGTGACCGTGATGTATATCGAACGAGAGGTTGGTTTGATGTACCTCACGAGGAAAAACTTCTTTCGCATCCTGAAAATGCAAATAAGCCGAATCTTGAGATTATAATACGCAGAACGAACATAGCAATACACAACAGGAGCTTGTTTCCTTGAAGACCCTAGCACCGGCACTTGAGGTAGTTGGGACGAGTTGAAAAGTTTGTTGTTTTAACGATTTCTTCCCTTCGTCTAGTAGGTATCTTCTACATGGATATTCATCCATTTCATATCTAGTCTATCATCAGACTATGTTCTCAGATGCAATTCCTTTTGTCAAATCCTTCATTCAACGCCGATAATGCAATATTCGTGAATCACGAATCATTTCCGCTGCTAAGCACGTCTCTGATACCCATCAACTCGATCACAACCTTATTCTCTAGCGCGCTCACCGCTCTACCTTCCGCAGTCTTTTTCTTCACCATAGCCACCTCTCTCTCGCCCATTGGTAGTATTCTTTCTCGGAGCAATGCCCGCGAACTTAACCAGAACTCGGCATTCTCTAGCACACCCGCAGCATCCCATTTCACATCTGGGACATCCGTCGTGCCATTTAGTAAATCTCTGAAACCATTCAAAATGAATGTCAGCAACGCCATAGAATGCAGTTCAGAGCAAATTGCAAGAGTAATGTATTTCGTTTGTCCTCTCGGAACAATGCGACTCGTTTCTGGTGCATCCAAAGCATCCTCAGATTGTGCCAGTAAGGTGGGGAATTGGTTGAGGAACAATGCAACCTCAGTCGCGATTGAAGCTTGAACAGCATCTAACATATTAAGCAAAAGAGGGAGAATGCCGCGAACCCAAATACTATAGCATCGCTGGAGGCCGGCACTATCTGCAAATGGACTCACACCGCCACGACGAAGGTATGATGCGATACTTGCAGAAGCAACGTGACCAAGCACACCCTCGATAGCAAGGTGTTCGGCCATGAGAGGTATACTGGACAGCTCGAGAATGAAGAGCATGCTCAATTCGCCGTATATGGGATCTCCGTCGATTGCAAGTTTATCTGACCAGGAGAATAAGGTCAAGGCGACGCGTGGAGTGGAATTGCTCGCCATAATGTTAATGATCTGCGTGTGATATAACTCAATGCCAGGTATACGCAGACATAACTGCAAGATTCCGGTAAGGAGGGATAGATCCTCAGGTGAAGAGTCAGCTGGAGAGTCATGGATAGCGGAGACCAATTCGCGAAGACCCATCGATATTACATATCTAATGACGTCCAGAATAATCGGAATAATAGAAGCAGATTGATTGATGCGCAGAGATGCTCTCAAATCCTTCTCCTTTGCCTCTGGCTTGGCTTCCGCATGCACTCGGACTGCAAGGAATAATACCTTGAGTAAAGACCTATAGTAGAGAATGTCGTCGTCGGGGATAGCTCGTTCGAACGATCCTCGCAGAGCAGTAATGGTCTTCCAGACGATAGCTAGTAAATTCTTCACCTCGGATATCGACGAATCGGCCTGGATCAAGCGTTGCGCAAGAACAAGAGCAAAATCCGTTCGTGTCAGAGATAGACGGGCAAATATTTCCTCTGGAGGCTGGGCTCGGCTGTTTGCAACGAGACAACTATTCACCACGTCGGCTGACATCTTCTCTAAATCGGCATCGCCCTTCATATTGACACTGAGTTCTATTGCAAGAAATTTCCAGCTGTGGAATAAAGCCTATCTTATATTAGATAAAAAGGAAAACACGGATGAGCGAAACTCACGATTTGCGCGTCAACAAGTGACAAATTGAGATTCGCACGTTTGACTTCCATTCGAAGGCCCCCATCTTGCCGTCCGGTCCATGCCGAGTCATGCTGGAGCATTTTATCAGCAAGTATCAGATCATAAAAGAAGTCCTTCCCAATCTGGCGAGGTTCGAGAGTCGTTCGCTTTATATCTTGAATTGTGCAACCGTGAAATCGTGCCTCAAAATTACGTTTCAACGACGCATGAAGCGAAGCATTATAACTAGGAACATCGACGGCGAACCTCGAGAAGAACGACAAATTATCTTTCAAGTTCTTCAATGGTGAGGGAGCCCCGGTTTGTCTGGAATGGAATAAATGCATTGCTAGAATTTCGGCAATGTGACCTGCAATTCGAGTCTGGTAGCATGATTCAAAAGACTCTTCGTGCTTCGTCGAGGCCTGAATTGGCTTGAGGTTGCCTGCAAATTCCGCTATGCTCTTGACGAAACCAGCGTACATAGAAGATTTGCATACTGTCCAGGGCCAATAACTTTGGGCAAGTGATACAAACTCGAGCATGACTAAAGTCTCTGCTTGTGGAAGTACATCGATACTCGAGAGTTTCTCGAGTGCTGTGGTGAGCAGAGGTTTGTCCAGAGAGGCGACCTCCTTCCCTGTCATCCCACTCTTCATCGCGTCCCTTGGCGTCATGCCAGTAAGGAGATAATTCGCGAACCACTGTTGGCGACTACTCACCACCATAGAGAGGAAATGCCAGATAGTGGTAACATTCTGCTCTCTAGATAGGGGCCTATCAAGATCCGCTAGCATGTGAAGGAGATTCCTAGCTGTGTGAGCTCCAAGATGACCTAGAATCGAGGGAGGTTCTGAAGTGCCGGAGGACGCAGTAACTACTAGAGCCTCGAAGAGAGCGACCACTGGATTCCGGTAGAAGTCGTTGGCAGCGTAAAGACGAGCGATAAGAGGAGAAGCCTTGAAAAGATGTCTTTCGAGCTGCGAAGACGGCCGATTGAGCAATGTACTGACCCGGAGCAAGGTAGTGGAAAATGACAGAAGTGTGGTGATATGCGATTTACGTAGATTCGTCGAATGAATGTAAACGGTAGAGTCCAGGGTTGCTAGACCATCAAAATAGCACCGTAATAGAGGTTGGAACCTCAGAACTCCAGAGGAGCTGGATAAGAAGGTGTCTACGATATGTGATGCAGATGGTAGCAGTGGATCCATGATCTTCGTAGTCTTCTGTCTTTTGGGAGGAGAAGAGATTGCCTTGAGAACCTCCTTAGGCTTGAAAATACCCTCGTCCTTTTTGTCAGCATCACTCAAGGATTCAATGCCATACGCGTAACGCAGGACTTTATTGAGCGCAGCACCAATAATGAGGCTGAGTCGGTGACGGTCATCTTGTTCTTGAAATTTCCAGGTGCAAGAGCTCTCAAGAACATCAACCAGGTACCTCGTGAATACGACAAGTACTTTGGTGAGAGATTGTTCAGGAATGCCTGTGCCGACATCTTCCCCTTCCTGAAATCGTGCAGACGACCGTCCTCCTCCACGTCTCAAGATCGCATTGGTTGCAAAGTCGTCGACAAGTGCGTCGTATAGACGGCAACACGAGGTCAAGAACTCATATCGGCCTGACACAAGTTCTACTCCTTCCACGATGGATGACAATTGTCCGCTACCTTTACTAACACCTAATAGTCCACTTCGCGTAAGTAGAGGCCATACTCGCCCCGGGAATATAGGAAGCATGGCGTGGATAAAAGAGATACAACCAACGAGTATCTCTAGGGAAGCGTCAGATCCGGATGAGGCTGAAGTATTCTGGAGTTCTTGTTCAAAGATATCAAAGACTACAGACGTGATGTCACGATTGCGACTGAGACCAGCGCTGGCATTTTCCAAGACATGTCGTGCGTCTTCTTTTGAATCAGGGCCACTCTCTCCCGATTGGGAAATACCCTGGAGGAGTATGGCAATTATACTAATGATTTCGCCGACCGAGTCGCAATCCGCGGGCATATCGGTTGTAGCATCAACCACATCGCTTGCAGCTAGAAAAGTCTCCAGGAGCTTTCCGAAGTATTTCAAGGCTGGATACTCGTGATACCAGAAAGCGACTCTTGGTCCTGATTCGGAGATGATACGACCATAAGTGCCTGCTGGTATACAGAAATCTTGATCAAGTCTGGTTACGGCCCAAGATTTAATTTGTGTGCCCTGCTGTAGGGCAAGCTTGGACCGAGGCTCGAAGAGCTGGACAGGCTGTGTTAGCCTGATGGTGTTGTTGTTATCTTCTTCTTGCGCAGTTTCATAATCGGCAAAATGTGATGGTAGCGCGTAAGTAAAGACCGGCATAGCCTCGAGAAGCCCAAGAACAGACCGTGAAGAATCCCTTCCGTATGTAGCTGGCGATGAAGCCAGGGCGCGTACTATTTGCAAGAATGGCAATGATTCATACGGGTACCTCTGCTGCGCGCTCATGACAGTTGCGTTGACAAGAGCCGCATCCCTAATGAATTCCACCATCGGATCATCGACAGCAAGGAGGGGTCTCGAGTCCACAAAGGTCCAATAGTCTCGCCCGCCGGTAAGTGTTGCAATGATAGCTTGCATGAGCTCCGGTAGGTAACCAAGCCCCATAGCATGCTTAAGAAGAACCACGATAGATTTGCGCATTTGAGACCCTGTTATGTAAGGGAAGAGCGCAGCTGTTGTAGTACCTAGCCGTAAAGATAGGGCAGTAAGTGTTTCGAAGACGTGGCAGGTATTGACAGCTCGGAGTCCAAAAAATTCGACAACGTCACTGTCAACACTGCCAGCGATCTGGTCAAAAGTATCCTTGTAGCAGTCGAGTGCCATATCCAATTCTGTATCAACTGAGGATGCGCGGTCAAATCGAGAAGCCTCTGGTGAGACATCAGTCTGGACACGTTCTTTCATGGCCTTGAGAATATAGGTCCAAGAAAGGATGGCAGGGCCCGCAGTTATGTATCCGCTGTCTGCAGCTTCCAATAAGATGTTGTGAAGTTCCGTTATTGTAGTGGTGTTGAGTATATATGGCTCGTCGATCGGCGTATTGGGAGAAACCCCATCTCCATTGTGTCGATTTTCCAAAAAGTCAATGGATGGACCTAGACACAACAGTTCCATTGATAGAAGCATCGACGTCGATTGCAAAACAAAAACATGAGCATGGACGGATGGTCCTTCCTAGAAACCTATAAGTACATGAAAATGAAGAGAACATTAATGTACATACCATTTCAAAAGCGCTGAAGAATTTGCAAGACTGCTGAAGTCGAAACCAGGCGAGAACCACCATCGAAGGGGGGCAATCCTCGACATAGATAGTGAGAAGCCAGACAAGTTCCATTACATGGATCGATTCGATAATTTGATTTTGAAGCCATTCCATCTCGATATCTTCCCCGCCATCGCACTCTTCAGACCAACTAGTTCCTGTTTCGAGCTTTCTGACGTTGGCCTCAATCGCCGCTATTCCCTTCAGAATGAGCTCTGGCTCACTGCCGGAATTTATCTTGTCAAAGATAGCGGCCCCAGCGTTGTCCAACCAAGACGCTGTCTCCTCTGGCTGCTTTTGCTTGCCTTGATCTCGGCCAACATCCGTGTTGTATAAACATGCATGAAGGAGCCGGTCAGCACATCTAAAGAAGTGTCGTCTCTCTGAGAGATAGGTGCGCAGAATGCGCCATCGTCGATTACCTGCCTTTTCAAAGTCTTGCAGAATGGCTGTTGGCTCCACAGCTTGCGAGAGGATTGAAAGAGGTATTGGGCTGGAATACCTACTGTTTCCTGCTGCCTCTCGAATGCCAACAAGCTCTTCTTCGGAGAAGGGACCAAGTAGTTGAGCGGCTGGTCGAGATTGGCACTCCTCAACAACCACTCGAAGCGCAGATATCTCATCCACCTCGGCCACTTTGCTCAACCATAATGCATCTTCCTTGATCTGCTTGAGATCGTATTTCGTGTTCGAGGAGGGCGTAACATTTATGGCGGAAGTTTTTGTCTCGAATGCGCTCTTGGTCTGTGGTGATGGTGCTGGAAAGGCGTCGAAAGGGTTTGCGACCAGATGCGTAACGTCCGCGTCCTCCAAAAATCTTTGAATCGCAGCTTTGTGGTCGTCTCCAAGCTCAATATCGCTCGATACTGCAGCGAATGCGGATCTCCAAGAGCTATAGCCAAAGTCAATAAAATCTGCGACGCAGCTGCAAGTGAACTTACATCAAGAGCTCGTCACCGGTCAGGCACTTGTCCAAGGATGGGAAATAGCTGGCATCGCGTGACGAAGCCATTGCTGCCCAGCTCAGCAGGCCAAAAACTGGTGAAGGGCGTTGCGTGGAGCATGAGTTGAGTTGAGGTTACTTCCTGGGTTGACGCGCTCGAAGATTCACTTCGCGGCCGCTCCGGCCGCCGTAGAATTTTTTGGTCAGGTACGGAAGAGCTTCCCGCGATTAATGTACCAAAATATCCCCAGATTCCGATCGCAGTCAGACCCCACTTGTACCATCAACAACCTCCTCAGAATTCAACGATGCCTGCTTTGGATCTTGTAGATCACTCCCCTCAGCAGCCGGAGGCGGCTCCTTCTCTTTCTACCGCCTCTAATGTCATATTGATCGACAACTTTGACTCGTTCACTTGGAACATCTACCAGTATCTCGTTCTCGAAGGCGCAACTGTGCAAGTTTACCGGAACGATGCTATAACTCTAGACAAACTTGCCACATTGAAACCTACTCAATTGGTCATCAGTCCTGGTCCTGGCCATCCTCAGACAGAATCTGGTATCAGTAGGGAAGCCATAAAATACTTCGCAGGCAAAATTCCTATTCTTGGAGTTTGTATGGGCCAGTGAGTCATTAAAAATCCAAGTCAACTTAATATATGTTGACATCCCATAGACAGTGCATGATTGACCTCTGGGGCGGAGAAGTTAGCTTTGCCGGTGAGATCCTCCACGGAAAGACGTCGCCACTCCGCCATGATTCCAAAGGAGTCTATGCAGGTCTTCCACAAGACCTTCCTGTCACACGATATCACTCCCTCGCAGGCACGCACCCTACCGTACCAGAATGTTTAGAAATCTCATCTTGGATTGCGGCCGGTCCAGATGGCGGCAAAGGAGTTATAATGGGTGTTCGACACAAGGAATATGTGGTGGAGGGAGTACAATTTCATCCAGAAAGTATCTTGAGCGAGAAGGGACGAGTCATGCTTTCGAACTTCTTGAAGATGCGTGGGGGTACTTGGGTTGAGAATGAGCAACTCCAAAGAGAGGGGGCAGGTCCGATGAAACAATCAAACGGATCAAGCACCGTAAAGAAGGAGAATATTTTGGAAAAGATATTTGCTCACCGCAAGGCGGCTGTCGCAGCACAGAAAGAGATTCCTTCCCAACGACCAATTGATTTGCAAGCTGCATACGATCTAGACATCTCACCTCCTCTCGTCCCATTCGTCACTCGCTTAAGAAAATCCCCTTTTCGGTTATCGCTCATGGCAGAGATCAAGAGAGCTTCACCTTCTAAAGGCATAATTTCGTTGTCGACGTGTGCTCCAGCTCAAGCTAGGACTTATGCTTTAGCAGGTGCAAGTGTTATCTCAGTCCTAACAGAGCCAGAATGGTTCAAAGGAAGCATTGATGATTTACGAGCTGTTAGACAGGCTTTGGAGGGCATGCCAAATCGGCCAGCAGTATTGAGGAAAGAGTTTGTTTTCGAAGAGTATCAGATTCTAGAAGCACGACTTGCTGGTGCAGATACTGTTTTACTAATTGTCAAGATGTTAGACGAAGCAACCTTGACAAGGCTATATCGCTATTCACAATCTCTGGGGATGGAGCCTTTGGTGGAAGTCAACACTGCTAAGGAGATGGCTGTTGCAGTAAAACTTGGCTCAAAGGTCATTGGTGTCAATAACCGAAATTTGACTAGCTTTGAAGTGGATCTAGATACGACGAGTCGACTTCTGGACCAAGTCCCGAAGGAGACCATTGTTTGTGCTTTAAGCGGTATCTCAGGACCGAAAGATGTCGAGGCATATCAGAAGAATGGCGTTGGTGCAGTGTTGGTGGGAGAAGCATTGATGCGTGCTAAAGACACGGCGCAATTCATTCGTGAACTTCTCGGTGGCTCTGGACCAGTCGTAAAGTCGGCGCCCGGGTCTTTACTTGTCAAGATATGTGGCACTCGTAAGGCTGAGACAGCAGCTGAGGCCATCAAAGCTGGAGCCGACTTGATCGGAATGATTCTTGTTCCTGGTAGAGGCCGATTTGTTCCATACAAGGATGCAGTTGCCATCTCAAAAGTTGTCCACGAGTCTAAGGCCATTTCTGGAAGTGTTGTCGTAGATCGCGTGGGAAGTCAAGCATCGGACTTCTTCGTGAATGCGGCGTCCAATGTCTCGAGCCATCGGGCCTTACTTGTTGGTGTATTTCAAAACCAGCCACTTGAGGAGATTCTGGAATTACAAAAGGCTTACGAGCTTGACATCGTCCAGCTTCATGGTGACGAGCCACTAGAGTGGGCAAACTTGATCCCTGTGCCCGTGATCAAGAGCTTCAAGCCGGGACAGCCAGGTCTTGGACGACGAGGATATCATACCGTTCCACTTCTCGATTCCGGGTCTGGTGGATCAGGCCAGAAGCTTGATATGAGTGAGGTGACAGCTGTACTTACCAACGATGATAGCATGAGAGTATTGCTCGCTGGCGGCTTGAATCCAGATAATGTTGCCGAAGCCGTTCGTGTTGCTGGCAAAGTTGGGGAGAGGATTATCGGTGTTGATGTCAGTAGTGGAGTAGAAGAGGATGGAGCACAGAGCATCTCAAAGATCCAAGCCTTCGTCAAGGCAGCGAAGAGTGTTAGGTAGCTTGGCAAGTAATGAAGATGTAAAATCACGTTTCCAACGAGGTACAACATGTCACTACCATTATCCTTGCAGCTACGAGTAGTCTAGCTACAGCTTAGCAAGGAAGCCATTTGCAATTTCGTTTGGGCAAGTGCCTTGGTACTTTTATAACTGCTATTAATTATCCAGATTTCCCACTGTCAATTACACGGGACGCCAGGGTGCATCTAATTGTGCGGTTTGTAATTTTGGTCGCCATGCTGCGTGTGGCTTTACGTAAAGGTAGAGACTTAATAGCGGCTAATAGGATAAACACTGGGGGGTTGCGTTTCCGTGTTCAAACTGCCTCGCGTGTTGCTCCGAAGCCAATTGCTATCTACTTTCCACCACAGCATAACCTGAACACTAGAGAACACAAATCGCATCTGATGTGTTTATAATTTTCTCTAGTTCTACCGCATTTTCAAGGTATCATTCTAGCTACAAGGTATCGCTGTTGCTGTTCGGTATGCCAGAAGTAATTACCAACAAATCGCAAACCTGCTTATCACTCACGTCCCTATCAGTTTTCAGAAAACATAAACGTTTTGCACACAAGCAGATGATCACGAACTCTTTGTATTCTGCTGCGAACATCAAGGTTCGTTCTCTAACCTATCACTTTTAAAGTGAAGTTCCATTTCAACTCTAGCATCTCGCTAGATGTGTTGGACCTCTTCTACCTCGACGCTAGACATCAACATCTGGAATCCAAACGACCATCTTCTATCCCAACACCATAACGCTTTCACCTTTTTTCTAAACAGTACCGGACTTCCTTCTCGTTATCACCTTCGATTCTTCCTCGAATCAAAAATTTCTACTTTATCTCTAACTCTAGCCTAACGCGGACGTCTAAAGCGAACCTATCTGTTCAATATTGCTGCCTCCCTACTCACAGAATTTCTACAACACCCCCCATACTTCGAAACTGCCTACTTCATTTCTTACAAACAGCATTCCCGCCTCATCTTTGCCGTGACATTTTCGCCATATTCTCTACCTTCTCGTCCAGTTATTCTATCTACTTAACCACTATGAAGATGCCTTCCAGGACCGCAACAAAGGGTCGTAGTACGAGCTCGACGACTATGTCTAAACGAGTGGCCCCAAACCCAATCACTGAACGCAAACGAGCTGCTAAGAGCAGCAAACCATTGAAGGCAATCTTCAGGGGCAAGTTCATCTCTTCCGTCGGCCGCTTCGAGAACTGTGGCAAAGATCTAGGCCCCGACGACATTGCCAAATACGTGATTGCTCATGGAGGTACATACGAGAGGCAAGTCACAGAGAGTACTACTCATTTGATTTGCTCCATTGAGGAATACAAAAAGAAGCATCCGCAAGGTATGTCACGTCACAACGTCACTTATGAAGCCCTCGGATGCCATTACATCTTCAGGTCTTCAAAGTCGCTTTGTCGTTCAGTCATGGCTTACTTCTTACAGTACAGGCAGCATGGAAGCTCGGGAAGAGAAAGTGCAACATCGTTGTCTTTGACTGGTTGCTCGACTGTACCGTTAACAAGCACAAGAGTTGCCGTGCCGCAGCAGGCTACACACTCGATCGCACTATCAAGCGTATCCGAAAAGGCAAAACAGATCATGCCGAATACCGTCGTAAGTTTGAAGAGGGCGTTAAGGAATCGAAGGACTTATGTGATAACCGTAAGTTGTCTTCATCCTGTAATAAATGACCATGCTAATGGGAATGCTCTTAGGTCTCTACCATATTTATTGTAAATCTCACACTCCCATTCTCTACCTTGTTGGGGGCTTGTAGGCATGGAGTAGCCCCAAGACAACCACATGATGTCACTCCAGGGACATGTAGCCCTATTCCCTGAAATGTGTTAAAGAGGTTTACTGACTCAGATATTCTTGGGTTTGCACAGACGACCACACAGGCTTCGAATACAAAGTCATGCTGACCCGCATCAATCTCGGATCCCACAGCGACAAGCCGATGGTTGAGAAATACACGCTCTATCTCTTCGAGTCTCACGCTCTTCCCCGTCTCTACATGTTCGGAGCTAAACTCTCGCGTACTCATCGGCCTACATCATATTACAGAGAGGAATGTCATGCTATGGAGTTTAGAGATGCTTTCAAGCATTTTCAAAAGTGGTTCAAGGTCAAAACAGGAGTTGACTGGGATCTGAGACTTGAGATGAAGTTGAGGGCTCGTGATGAGGTCCAAGACTTGTCGAATAGAGAGGTAGCTAGGAAGTTCAACTGGACCCCTCCTGTGCTCGGACGCCCTGTTGGGCAGTTGCCATGGGGCTATGTCCGTCCTGAGGAGAGAGAGGACACCGCTACAAGTTCCAGTGGTGATGATAGCAAGGGAAGCAAGAGCAGTAGTAGTTCTAATGAGTCGACGAACGGTGAAGAGGGCAGTGGAAGTGGAAGTAATGAGGACGTCGTCTACGATACAGACTCAGACGTTGATTCGGATGAAGAAGAAGAAGAAGAAGAGGACGGCAAGGATGATGATATGAATGATAAGCACCGCAGCCATTCGTCCCGATTAGGTATCAGCATCTTCAGCAGCGGCAATGCCTCGCAAGTCGGTTTCTCAACGAGCGGACAATCCGAGCGCACGGAATTTATCGATCTTACAGAGGACTGAGAGTCAAATATCCATTTATTGTCAAGGGGGGGAATCTGGAAGAATTTGGGCAAGCTCAAGATACCCATATGAGGGTTTGGGTTGGCTGATTGAGCGGAACTATTTTCAGCAGTGAGCGGTTATAAGATATTCCTGCCCTTGGGGAGCTGCTTAAGATGGGGGTAGATCTATCGGAGCATGCTTTCCGCTAGAGCAGGTGTCGGTGCCATATTTGGTAAGACCTACAAAGTCTTGGACAAAGAGGCATTAATACTACTCCACAAGCTACATAATTACGGCGAGTTTATTAAGTTTTTCCTTCAGACATTACAGCACAGTCATCAAAACAGGTAGAACATTTAATCTAAGATACTTTGCTCCAGATTTCAGACTAGCGCTAAATAAGATGGTATCTGCAAACAAAAGCATATCATAACGGGTCATCAGACAGGCCTCCATTCCTTGAAGTTCGCTCCATACAGCTTTTTCCAAACTCCATGTCAAAGCCACGCTCAAATATCCAAAGACCACATCAGGAGAATCTAAGTTTCGGCATGACAAACACAATCAAGATTGCAATAATCATGAGCCCGAATATCCAAGCGTACATCAGCATTCTTCCCCACCACCCTCTACCTTCTGTCATGGTCCTCAAGTATCCCATCCTCCGAGATGCTGCCTCTAGACCAAGTTCATTCTTATCTAGGCCTGTTGTAGCACTGTCCAGCACGGTCTTCTCCTCTTCTAATGACGTAGCAAACGCATGCGAGGACTCTTTGAGGGCAGATGCCATTGAAAGGAGAGACTTCGTGAGGTTCTCTTGCTCGGTACGGTTATGCGTGAGGAGTGTTTCCGTAGTTGCAGTCGATATGCCCGTGCTGGTCGAAGCTGGGGTAAGAAGTTCGGCGCGGGCATCTTTGTTCCGCGCTCGAAGTGTAGATTGTGGTCCTTGTGTTGCAGATAATGAGGGCTGGGGAACGGCAGGCTCGGGTATTGTTGGTGGTGACTGGATAGCAGGAGATATTGGCGGAGGTGTGAGATCTGTCGGCGAAGGAGTTTCAGATGCTGGGTCCGCATGTGAAGCATCTGTTTCTTCGGAAGGTGTGTCTTCGCCTAGCAAGTCCTCGCCCTCTGAAGTGTCGTCCTCGTTGGCTTCGTACCCGCCAAGCTGGTTGTGTCAGCTATTGCGTAACATCGAAGGGAATTTAATTACCTCGTTCAGTTCCTGTAGTCTTTCACTCAACCTCTGTAGTAGCTCACGCTTCCGAACGAGGTCTGTCTGCGTGTCCTGTCTCTTTCCTTGTACTTTGATACTAGTCGCATCCTGTTCGAGTCGCAGAAGTAGTGATCGAGCATGTTCGAGGTTCTAAGGTACTTGCAAATCAGAACAGATCATTCAAACGCCCAAGAAATCTTTACCGTTCCTACCCTCCCTCTCTCTAAGCTCGAAGCTCGTAATCGCGCTTCTGTTGCGGAGTCTGGGTTGATGAGAATTTGCTGTAATCGCGCAAGCATACGGCTGAGGTTTATTGAAGTAGGGTCTGGCGGTGGAGCCGGTGAATTCGCAGTTGACAGTCGTGCCATTTTTGTTGTTTCTTGAAGCTGGTGGTGACGGAAGGGGAGCTTGAACTGCGCTGTCCCGCGCGCCCGCGTTTCGGTTCAGGAATGTGGCTAGAAATGTGGCTGGAGCCCCACCCCATCGGTAACTAGAGCAGTCGGCAAAGGAATCCGAGATCTGTTCGCATCTTCAGACGAGATCTGTTACATTTATTCTCATTTTACATCTACCTAGGGCCTCATGTGTTTTTCTACCTTTCGACGTTTTTGGTGTCTTTGAACAGAAGTGTGGCAATCCCCACTCCACCCATGGTTGTCGGGAAAAGATATTATGCCAATAGATTCTGGAACGAGCAAGATGATTTTAAATATCGATGTCCTTTCTCACTCTTTCAATGGAAGTGTGCATAGAAACAGTAGATTCAAATTGAACGCTGAGCACAGTCCAGACAGATAGTATTCGACGTCGGCACGAATTATACGCCAGATCTAATCACTTCATTTCGTACTCTAAGTAAGCCAAGTGGTTCCAACCCCTTCGAATCGTGATGACCAGATATAAGTGAAGAGACTACCTATTCCAAGCATTGCGACTCGGTAGGACGTCAAAGGCATTTACACTCGCTGACGACAAGTGTGACCTGGTGCCAATTTAGAGAGTGTGGCTGTAGCTATGTCGTGCAGGGGTCCGAAGCTTGTTTTGCCAAGCGGTAGATACGATCTGAGGGCACTTACTTGTTTTCTGGGTGACATAACTTTGCGCTGCCAAACTTCGCAATTTCCAGACTCTTATCCTTGATTGGGCGTCGTTCCTTTTACCTGATGCATTCGTTGGCGACTCCAAGGCACTTTTACCATCGAGATCTGGAGTTGACCCTGATCCAGGTTAGGTGAATGTGACATCAACAACACGGTAAGTACCCTAGGTCAGCCACAAGAGGGGCAGTTTCCTTATATGGTGAGGATATCTCCAGTGCGTTTCAGCTCTCTTTTGCTCTCTTTCCCCTCTCTCCTGCTCTCTCGCTCTCAACCTCACCCTACTGCTATCGAATCCTCAAGCTGCCCGACATGGACTCCGTCAAACCAACACAGACAGATTATGAACCTCATCCTCTCACCGACGCGCACTACGATGCTTCAGCATCTGCGTTGAAAGAGCTTACGACATTGGCAGAGAACAAGAATCAACCTCCAACCTCCCATATTCATGGCTCGTCGAGCAGTATCGAATCCCATGCATGGTTGTCTAAGTTCCTCCCGAAGACCACAATCCAATCCGTCGAGAACAAATTTCACCTTGGCAACTACGTTCTCGACCGTCAGACTGGCGAAAAGACATGGGAGGCTATGAGCATATATGTCCGAGTTGGCATGCATTTGTTGTACTACGGGTCGGCACAAGCGGAAGCACTGCACTGGAAGAAGACGCTTGGCTTGCTGCAAGCACAAAGCGAGAAGATGGGCAGGGAATACGATGCTCCCGAAAGCAAACAGCACATCGTGCCCTTCATTCAATCATTCGGCCTCGAGAATACCTTGTTGGAGATGGTACAGTCTGAGCCAGATTCATATTCGACTTTCAACGAATTCTTCGCACGAGAGATCAAGGAGTCTGCAAGGCCGATTGCGGAGCCCGAGAATGATTTCGTCACATCTTCTCCTGCCGATTGTCGTTTGACGGCTTTCCCAACCATAGATTTGGCGACCAAGTACTGGATCAAGGGATTCGGCTTCACGCTCGCTGCTCTTGTCGGGGATGAGCAGCTGGCTGCACAATTTGAGGGTGGAACAATTGTTATTGCGAGATTAGCTCCTCAGGATTATCACAGATGGCATGCACCAGTCTCCGGCACCGTTCGCGGAATCAAAGATATTCCAGGTGCCTATTATACAGTAAATCCACAAGCTATCAATGAGCCGGGAACTCTGGATGTCTTCTGTGAGAACAAGCGCTCTGTCATGACGCTTGAGAGATCTTCGACTGGATCTCCAATCGCGATTGTAGCTGTAGGAGCAATGCTGGTTGGCAGCATCAAATATGTTGGCGGTGTGGATACCATTGGAGCAGAGGTCAGAAGAGGGCAATGCTTGGGTGCTTTCTATTATGGTGGAAGCACTGTCATTGTCCTCTATCCTCCTGGAGAAGTAGTTCTGGATGAGGACTTGGTGAGAAACTCAACGGAGTTGGGTATGGAGACATATGTTAAGGTGGGCTGGAGAACGGGTGCGAAGCCATAGCTTTCGATTTTCATGAATGCATCGATGACTTTCTTAAATCTTTTCACGAGTGTGATTTTTATGTGATTGAACATGTATTTTGCAAGATTAAAGTTGATCGACACACTCAGGGTCCTTATCTATCAACTCCAAAGAACCCAATAAGATAGAGCTCCAATGTTTCCTGCAGTCCTCTGGTCTGTGAACTAGGTAGTCTACAAGCTAGCGCTACGTCTAGAACTATCCACCAAATATCACTAGTATTGTACGGAGCATGCATCAAGTTCTTGCCAAGGTAATAATATGTACGTGGTTGACGTACCTCCTAATGTTTCTACCTCTCGATTCCATAAGTATGAATCGTCTCACACTCTCTCATTGTCCAACATTGCTACTCTACAAAAGCCTCGCAATACTGGTTCCAATCTCTAACCTTCGCTCAAACATTAAAAAAAAAAAGTACAGCTATCCTAGTGCTCAATCCTTTCGCAAACTTAAATCATGAAATTTGAAATTCAAGGCAGTCTCTATTCATCTACATTGTCACAGTATCCAACCCCAACTCCATTCGCAACCGATGCACAATGACGAAGCAAACAAAATCTCCATCTCATGTCCGAACGTTAAAAACATCACCAACCATCCCAATTTCGACAATATCTGCCCCTCTTTGACAAAATACATTTTGCCCTATCACTACACTACACAGCATATCATCCTCGTCTCAAGCCAGTACCAAGGAACCCATCTATCTCCCCCACCTCTTCACTCTATTCCCCAAAATCATTGAACATCTCATCTTACCCAACAAATCCCTCCCCATACCTACCTCCCAGCTTCACAGCACCATTCATGATCTATGCACGCGACACCCCAAAATCTCGTTTTCCAAAATAAAGTTAAGTACCTATATATATATATACGCGTAACAATCTCAACTCAGACCCAGGCCTAGAGTAGAACACGAACATCGTTGTTTAGTGTAATAGTGCTCGTGCTCGTAGATAATTCTGATCTAATTTGATCATAACTACGAAGGCCGAAGGGTAGAAGAGGTCCTAGTACGAGGTGTTTGGGTTAAATGAATCGTAGCATAGGAACTCGGTTGTAAATTTAGATCGGGTGGTTGATGCTTGACTACCAGTAGATTAGTGATCGGTCTCTTGACATGTGGAAAATGAGTCATTTATGGTGAACAGATCATTGGATATTACCTAGCTATGGTCTGCGTTGCCGAGAAAAGGGATGGTGTTACTGCGACAGAAAAACTACGTCCTCCTAAGGAAAGAAGTGACATTCGTGGATGGTGACTTCGGATCGACTCGATCGACTGGAGAATGAGGGGGTTGCTGCACGCCGATGGAAATGGGACAGAATGCTTGCTCAAACCAAAACTTCATGCATGATCGGTCTATCTAAATCTTTGACAAGCCACCCGAACAATCTATCAATCAAACTATCATTATCCAATTCCCCCATCCATCTCATCCTTCTAAAACCTCTTCTTTGATTTAAACCATCCACCTCTTCTTGGCCCTCTCTTGACTCAATCCAAACTCGTCCTCAATCTCAATAACAAAGTATCAGATGCAATCGTAAACAACTATCCACCTAAGCATCATCTACACTCCCAACCACTCCTTCACTCATTCAATCATCCTCCACGTCACCCATCATCATCAATGTAGAGCAAATATCATCAAAGGCACATCCACGGCTCAATGATCGTAACAAAGGGTCATCCGCATCCACGGGAATTCCATTCGGCATCTCCACTGGATTATATGTATCTCCTGGCATGTATGGTATATCCTGGCAAAGTATTTTATTCCATAGGCTTTCCACGGCAGTATCCTTTGGTCTGTCTGGTATGGGTATGCATGACTGGGAGCATGACTTAAAACTGTCGATGTCCTCTTTGCAGAAAGAAAGTACGCGTACTGGGAACGCTTGGGGACTTTCCTTGGTATTTCTGTCTAGGAGCTTTCGAAGCGGCCATGTCGGAGTCGGTTCTGGGACGACGTTGCGATTAGTATACGCGCAGGGGAAGGGCAGGCGGATAGAGGATGCACGGGCAGAAAAGTTGGAGGACTTACAAAATTCTCATCAGGTGATATGAGGAGGCATTATTCAGCCAGATGACTGTTGGCTGAAGGATCGTCCCATGCCTGGAGCAGCATTGATCCGGTGGGAGGTCTGGACCATTACCTTGATACACTCATTTGCATTGCGGAGCAATGACATGTTATCAGTATGCTTGGGGTCTGCAAGCTGCTTCACCGTATTCAGAAGTAGTCGCTGCTTCTCATTGTAACGCTCAAGTAAAGTTGGCTCCTGTGGCTGGCGCATCACAACTGGAGGTGTGGCGATTCTCTTTGGGGCCTTTTCAACAAATGGAGAGTCTGCGTCACCTGCCTTACGCTTCTTGCCCTTGGCCGGTGCAGAAGGGGGTGGGGAACCGGAGGCATTGCTCTTAGGATGTCCGGGGTCGTTGTGTACCCGCTTCATATGGTCACGGAGGTTCCAGTGGCGGGGAAAGCCATTTCCTTGAACACCTCGCTCGCAGCCTTCATAGCTGCACAAGAAGGGCTTGTCGCCGTGTCCATGCATGGCGTGGGCCTCACGCTCGTGGCGAAGCAAGCAGGCCGTGGACGAGAACTGGAGTTCCTTACAGGTAGCCACCTTGCACTTGTACGGCTTGAGATGGGAATCCACGAATTTACTAGCGCAGAAAATGTAGTTAGCATTGCAAACCATTTTGGGTGGGGATTGTTTTATCGTACTCATAGTTGCACTTAAGCTTCTCGGGCTTGTGTTGACAGTTTGAGTTTTGGTCCTTCTCCCATGGGCAGTGGTAAAGTCCGTCGGCCTGAGGTGTGACATTGTGGTAGAGGGCATGGTCCCTGGCAGTGTTGTCCATGTCCATGCTGGAGCGGCCGACTAGCTTCAAAGACTCATCAGAGACATCGGAAGTACCAGGCTGACGTTGACGTCGGGAGGCGGCTGCCAAGTCACGAGCAACTGTAGAGGGCCGTGGTCCAGGGGCTTTTCTCATTACCCTATCACCAGTCGTTGTGTAAGGGGGCAGTTCCACCAAATCTGGAAAGTCCTCAACATACCTAGGAGAAATGCCTTCAAGACTCGGAGAGTAGTCCAGAGGGCTATTTGTTGTTGAGGTTGTCATTTGTGCAGGTAGCATTGGCCATGTTTCCTCGAACATCACTGGTGAGGGCCTTCGGGATTCATCCAGGTAATCGGCATTGTCCCACAGAGTAGGAGACTCCATGATCATACCGGGATTGTACGTCATAGGTTCTCTCCCATCTGGATCTTGGCTGGAGAGAAGATCTGTTTCTGCTGTCAAAGACACAAAGGCCTCTTCTCCAGTAGTGGCATACATGCTGTATGGTCCTGTGGATAATGACACACTCATGGGGTGGGTTGTAACACTAGCATTGGAGTTCCGGTGAAGCATGGGGTGGGCCCCAGATATATCCTCGCCCGGATATGGGTAGTTGCTGAACGCTTGGAGTTCCGCAGGTTGTGTTGGAGTATACAAAGCAGATTCCACGGGGCTATTTGACCTGCCTGTTATGTCTGATCTAGCAGACGACATATTGAATGTCATCTGATTGACATTGGGGTACATCCTCGTAGATCGGTTCTGATCATATGAGTTAGTTGTCCTCTGGGAGTGGGCTCCGATTGAATCCTGAGATGGAAAGCGGGACATTTCTACCGACTCTAAATGAGTTGCAGAAAGCTCATTGTTCCACGGGCCTCGGGATGAGCCTGAAATTGAACCTCGGCCACCATTTTGAGCAGTCAAGTTCTCCTTGGAATCATGGTATGAAAAAGAATCAGAAAAACCATGCTGGACATTTCCATGGGGAGAGATTGGATCTTGATGCAAGTACTGTTGGCCTTCACCATTCCAGAATGGTCCACTGTGATTGCCCTGGCTAGGTTCTGTTTGAGACAAAGAAAATCCAGGCACTCCACGAACAAAACTGGATCCATTTGCAAGATTGAAGCCGCTATACAATCGTGGGTCAGTGTGCTGTGCTACCACTTTTTAAAACCTCAAAATTAAAAGCAGAACGCGAAAGAAACAACAGCAAAACACAACATCAATTCAACATAACCTAGAGCGACATTTGAGTCAGCCGATATACACATGTATGGGGGTATACAGTGACTACAGACCAAAGAGGAACTCCAGGAAGTTGTGGTGTTCCAGATGTCTAATATCCTTGAGGTGGTTGTTACGAAGGTGCCAGGAGAACACAGGTAAACAGGCGCTTGGGTAAAAAAGTTAAAAAGGATAGTTGGGGGGATCCAGGATAAACCACAGTCCATAGGGTCAGATCCAATGGCAGATGGGTCTGCAATCAAGACGAAGCGCTGATTAGTTTGTGATCGGTCACAGGGTGAAGGGATGCATGACACCATATGGCGCTGAGCAAGTGTACGTACTCGATGGCATAAATAGATGCCGACAAGACCATCCTGTCACCGGCTGATGACGGTCTATGTCCAGGTCAGGTGACCATAGAAGGGTTCTCCCTCGAACAATCCTTTGCTAACGGAGTACAGTACAACACACGGCGGCAGGTAAAGGAAGAGCCATATGATAGACATGTCCATGGTGTAGTCAAGGGCGGAGGGTTCCAGGTTCAGATGAAGTCGGTATCCACATGCGGCCGCATGTTAGCATGAATATATGCTGAGATCGCAGTCAACAAGACTTTGGATCGATTTGTGTCGGCTGCGTGTTGGCACACAGTTCCAGAGTGTCGAAACAGGTAACTCATGTTAGCGTAAAGGGATGCCGAGGCAGGCTTGCCAGTTGCAGGATTGTCGCACGTGATTCAGCTAGCAGCTATCACCAGTCCGCAGGTGAAGTCCATGATGCTTGGGTAATTCCTAGTACGGCAGTGTACATTCCGCACGGCCAATGGAGATAACTAGATAGTCCGGATGTTCCGCGAGGGCGATACTTACAAAGGCCACGGCCTTTCGAACTTTTTTTCTTGCTTTGCAGAGTGAACAAGTCACCTGACAGGGCCTAAGTCGTGTATGGACAAAAGAAACCTCGGAAAAGCCTGGATAAAATCCTGTATTCAATGGACATCCGGTGGAAACCGTGGAGCGGGAATATGTTGGTTGTTGAAGTTGCGTTTGGAATAAGGAAAACAAAGCTTGAGGACAACATGATGGCGCGTGGTTTGCAGACAAAAGCAGAAAAGCAAGCGTATAGAAATAACAATATACCTGGCGGCAGCCTTGGTCCGGGTATGCTTCTGTGGATTGAACGCAGCCATGGTATCCAGCTGTAGGGTCCCACAGGTTTGGGTTTGGACACAACTCATTTGGGATATATGGCTCCTTGCAAGAAATAGAGAAACGGCAAAATCTTCTGGGGCGAGCTTGTTGTCGGATGATAGTCGAGAGAGTTACTTGAGCTAACGGTGGCAGTACTATGTCGAAGTGGTTGTTGGGGTTGTCGTTTTATTCCAGCCTGAGGTGGTTGCAAACAATAATGTCGAAGGCAGTAGGGCTGCAATATTGTGGACGTTGAGGCATATGGGACTTGAGATTTCAGATTGATAAGGGATGAAGGGGAATTGAGGTGGTAGAGGAAGTGGGGGAAGCGCTCACTTATGCTGCACGACTGAGGAGCAGGACGGAGCAGGGAGCAGGGAGCTGGTGGTTGCGTGAGACATCGATGCGTTGTCCGTCCTCGCGTGCGTTAGTTTGCGAACCTCAGCATATCATTTCGTCGCGAACAGCGGGCCTGCTGCACCGACGACCGGTCAGGGATTATTTGCGTTTCATTCTGGGCGTGACTGGCTGTGGGCGGCACGAGTGGGAGTAGCAACGTGAGATGACCAGGGGCTGACGACAAACAACGAGATGATGCTTCGCTCCTGCTCCTGGCCTGCTCCTGCTCCTGCGGGCCAAGTCACGGCCCTCGCGGATTCGCGAATAGATCGTGACGACGTGCTATGCCGCTTGCAGCTGGTGTGACTTGATATCAGGATTTTGGAGCAGACGCTGGCCGCGGCGACCGGCAGGCAGCGAGTAGGAAGTGACGTTTGTGAGGCAGCAAAGCACGAAAGAGCAGCGCAAAGGTGCCGGGCAGCGTGACAAGACGCCAGCGGGACAATTGGCATTGGCATTGGAGGACAATTCGGGGTGGTTCAGGATAGACCTGGATGTTGAGTTGGAGGGGCGCAGCAGTGAGGGACAGGAGGGGACAGGAGGGGGACAGAGTGACAGAAAATGGCGCATCCACCAGATCCAGTCGAATAGCCGGCGGCCCGGCCCCACACGCTGCCTTCTTTGACCTTCTTCGAGGATGGCAGCCAACTTCTTTCCCCAGCTTCCTGGCCGCCGCCGCCGACGTGAAAGTTGAACCCAGGTATTCCCGTACCTACCTCGCCTACCTCGACTTTCCACTTCCCGAAACGGGCGCGCTCAGGAGCATGCGAAGATCTCATCAAGTTCAGATCTCTTTCAAGAATCATCTCGGTGGCGACCAAAGTTTAATTTGACGAAAGGATGACGAGCATCACCCCTCCCGAGGCTGTTTACAATCTTCAGCTGGCGAGGGAAGGAACTTCCCGATGCCGATGAAGTGCTTTCTTCTGCATCCAGGAAGGGTGGGTGGAATCGGGGATGATTGGCGATATCTGGAAGCAACACCAGCAAAGCTGCATCGTCGACCCTCTCGCGACCTGGCAACACACCCAATAACAAAACGACGAGTTGAGAACGCCCGTCTAGAATGTCAAAATCACCCAGATGACCCGCATGCAGTCCATGGTGTCGAAAAAGCAATGATACCATCATGGTTGGTCGCAGTTTCTTTGCTGGCAGAGCGGACAAGCAACGCCGAGTACTGATATTTTCAGATTCGAAAGCCTTCTCTCACGAACGGCCGGCAGATCTGGGCAAAACTAGCTGAACACAGAGTGATTCATTCCAGTTTCAAGGAGAGCGTTGAAGATTTGCTGTACACCGGTCAGAGTCTGGCGGATTGGCATGTGAGATCTTCGACAGCAAGCGCTTGACCGCTCCTTTCCCTCTGTGGCCGCTTCTTTCCGAGCTTCACCGAGGGTCCAGTCGATGACGCCATAGCTCGAGTGGCCGCACAGTATTTCTCAGAACTCAAATGCTTAGATGCTTTGGTGCGTGTTGGTGTGGCCGCGCAGTATTTTCCAGAACGCTTCGCCCCGGTCCGTTCGGCGGCGTGGCGTCCACTCATCGAAACGGGATCTAAAAATGCCTCGTGCAACCACATATCATGTTTTCGATTCGTCGGAACTGCATTTCTGTAACGGACATCTTCTTCCGCACGACCCAGACTGGGATATAGCTTGTCCGATTGAGGAATTATTTCAATAGTGCTTTGTTGATCTTCATCTTCAAGTGTCGTATTCGCAGTTCGCAATCCTACTCGCCGCACGCGATATCGTCCGGACTAAGCGCATATGCCGTGATTGTCGGACCCCTCTCTTCCTCCTCTCGGAATTTCCCTTCGACGATCAAGCAACGAGAGAGTATTGGGCAGCTTTGGATCTGAAGCATTCCTTGAAGCTTATCATAGATCTGGAGAATCCGTGATGATCTTCCCTTTATCAAATTTAGAGATATTTCTGGTCGGCAGTGCCTTGCAGTAGAGAGATACCGGTACTACGGGTATCAAGCCACGCGATGAGGGGTGATGTCTTTCGGGTCTCAAAATCCCTTGGCAAAGTAAGGGTCGCTCCTGGTGTTTGTCTTTTCAAGTTTTCAACTTCGCTTAAGATTTCCAGATCCCAAAAGCTATCGCCATGCTACTACGAGTCTAGGATAAGAGCCTTATCTACTCGAGTCCATTCTTGGTGCAGTATATAGGCGTATGCTGTTCTCCTCGGCAAGTTTGCCTGGGTATTGTTGGGTTCAAAACTGTATGCGTATCACGCTGCTTTCTCATCTCTTACTCAAGCGATGCTCGGGATACTTCTAAATTCTACCTCTCTCTTTGGCAGATATCTTGGACAATACACAATTCGTCAGGTACGGAGTGAAGCCTACTACGGAATGAAGTACGTCAAGAGATAAGGAAAGAGACAATGTTGCCCCAGATGGATAGGATGTTCTCTTCGTGTGACGCAAATGCGTCTTGGCAACTCATCATTTGCAATACTAGTTTCACGTCTTACAAATACAGTTCATGTTGGGATGGCGGTCTTGTCATCTAGGATGTTATCTCATGTTTCAGCCCAATGCAATAGAGGAAAATCAAGATAGTGTAACCGATTGAACGTGATGAGCTGACATATTCGGAATGAAATGTAGCTTAGAAAGAAAAACTACAAAAGGATCTGCTGGGCTGGTGCTAGCTCAAAGCAGATATATCTAACAGGAAGAAGAGAACTGGAAGCTCCCCGGATGCCTAACGGCATGCTCTCTCTTATGACACGTGACTTGTAATGTGTTTTACTTTTCTAAGCTGCTTATCCTGAAACGCACATGAAAATAAGGGCGCCAGATCTGTGGCCCTCGACAATTTGTAACACACGAAAAGATACCTAGGTAATGTTCATAGGTGGGGATGTGACTAGTGAGGTGCACGTGACTACACCCCCTCCTAATCCACCTGCATCTTTGCCAGGGAATGAATTAACATATACCCAAACAGCTTGATACCTTCAATTTCTTTTCATTGAATAGGTTCATGAAGTGTGATCTTAAAACCTTGCTCATTCCACACGTGATGAGGCTGTCAAACATGGCAAACACTCTTAACCGCTCGTGCAACCAGCTCATCTCAAGCGCACTCGGCTGCAAGAGCAATACTGCTTCGTCCAAAGCAGACAACCGCCCATACCCAGTATTAAAGAAAAATGAGATGAGATATTCGACCTCCTTTGATCACGAATCTCGAATACGGAACATCGGGTCAGAGACAAGCACAGGCCAACTCGAGGCTCTAGTAGCCTAATCCGCGTTGTGCATTCAGCCCGACTCTGAATACACCATGTCTTTCCAGAGTTGAAAGTCGGACTTCATATCTGAAAACGCCTTCATTTGCAAAATAAAACAATCGCACGACGCTACTGACAACGTCCCTGAAGGTGTGGTTGTGCAGGGAGTGAGGGTCGGGTCGTGAGAAGCTGATGAGGCTGGGCCCAAACGGCTGCTTGAAGCATCACAGAGAGAATTGCTTCTTGCCTCAACTAGCACTATCGTGCGTCCTCTTCGAGGCCTATCCAGTCTTTCATTCCACCATCACGACGCCGATCGAGGAGAGTTGTTGGGTCGCAAGACCCCAAAGTTGCGTTGGCGCAGGGCCAACATCAAGGATACGGAGAAGGATTAGGGAGGTGTTTTAACACTCTGCGCGAAGCAAGCTCTCAGGTAATTCATCGAATCTCTTTTAGTACCTGCAGCATTTGATGAAAGAGCTTTTCTCCCTTGGAGAATTGAATATGCACCTTGCACAACGATCATGCAAAGCACAAAAGTGACTGGAAAATGAGGATTTGAAAGGCCAACAAGATATCCAAAGGATATAAAGTCTGGTACTACTATTAATTTCTTGGTACTCGAAGAAACTAGCCTCGAAACTTCGCTAGTCGTGAGTTTGAAAGGTTGCTGAACACGGAAAGACCGTCCCGCATTGGACTACCAATTCCAGAAACCAATTTTATATTCGAGACTGAACTAAGCAGTTCATCTCATCTTGGTCGAGATTGAAAGTGAATGTACTACTTCACATCGCTCCCGCTAGCGCCTCCCAGTTCCCTTCTTTATTTATTGCCAGTCTACCGCAATGTTTCCTGTACTTTCCGATCTCTTACCAAGATCCTTTAGACCACCACCACAAAACCAACAGCATCAAAACGAAGATCTACATCCAATGTCGACTTCAGGAACTTCCTCAGGTGCAGCCATGGGGAGTTCAAACAGCAAATCGACCTCCGGTTACATCGCCAGCGTGACCAATATCGAGCAAGACGGCGCCGCCCTTGAGAGTGTGCACGATCTACGCGCCCTTTGCAAGCAATTCAATACACGCTGCCGCAATCCTCTCTGCAGCAGAGTCCTACGCATCGATGATGATCCTGAACATGTCGAGACTTGGCGCGCCGGCGCTCGAACAATCCCGCCGACGAGTCACTTGTCCGCGTTCACCTGTCATTGCAATGTGACAACCTGCGTTGGGTGCAACTTTCTCCCGACCGTGAGCACCAAAAATCTGTTCACTCCTCTTGGCGTTATCAATCATTGCTGTGACCAAGGTCGACTTTTCACAATTTACTTCCTCCTGTGCCGGTTCGATGACAGTCAGGTCCAACCGGAGAAGGATCCCAAGCCGAAACCGAAGTCGAAGGCGAAGAAAGCACCAAGCAAAGGCGGCAAGAGCTCTTCAAGCTCCGGCATTGGATATGCTTCAGGTTACGATGCTCATTCGTATGGAGCATTTGATGGTGTCATGGTCGATGAGATCGATGATATAGATTTCCCTCCAGACTTTGCCATGTCTCAATACCAATATACAGTGGTAAGCAAGCTTCGTGAACCTCCCACAACAATCCTTGACATCAATTTGAGCTGGGTATTTTGTGACTTGGAAATGCTGACTGTGGTTAGATGATGCCTCGACCTTTCGCTCAACCAGACGAAGACGAAATGAAGGAAAAGGATGCTTTGATGATTGAGACGCTCAGATTGCTCGGCCCTTGCTTACCAGATGTCTCGTCGCCCGCGCTCGTCGAACTCAACCTGTTCCGTCTTAGTATGCTCCTCGATCGTATCACAGATTTGATCCGGAACGACTCCATCGCCGATGTGACTGAGCGCGCTGAGCTGTACATTGAGGTCATCGCATTCGTGAAGGCTATTGCGGATATTCCTGCACTGGCCGGTCTACTGTTCGAGGAGCGTCCAGAAAAGAGTCGAAGTCCAGGCCTTCGAAAACTCGGAAATCCAATAATTCAAGATATGTCTGTCCCAGTGATCTGGTCAACATCTCGATCAGCTTCCGTGTTTTCGAGCAGCAAGAATATTTATCGACAAGTCAAGATATTTCTGAAACTTGCCGCAAAGAAGACCCTGGATGGCGGCTCTATGCAGACTCCTGTCAGTCCACTAAAGAAGGAAACAATGAAGCTTTGCGAGAGCATTCTTGATCTCCACGAGTATCTGAAGAGAAAAGCGGATGCAGAAGCTCACGCTAGGCCGCTGGTCGTAAAAAACCCGGATATAGTTTCCAATGTAGTCGGCGAGGCTGCTTGGGCGCAATATCAAGAAGAGAACAGAGTCACGTTCACGGACGAAGTGCTCATCGCGCATCGATATTCCACCGAAATGAGCAACTTCAAGACCTCGGTCGCTAAGAACAGACTTAACACTATCAGCAAGGAGGTTGCCACACTTACGACTTCTTTACCCCCAGGGATCTTCCTTAAGATTGCCGAGTCGCGGTCGGATGTCATGAAGGTGATGATTGTTGGCTCGGAAGGATCTCCTTATGCTGGAGGACTGTTCATGTAAGTAGGATCGAACTCGACCAAGAATTGCGCTAATCCTATTCAGATTCGACATCTTTCTCCCCGCCGAATACCCTCTGATGCCTCCGAAGATGTCTTTCGTCCTCGATGGTAATGATGGCGATACATATTCTTTCAACCCCAACCTGCATGTTGGCGGTGGTGGTAAGTCTTTCAAGGAGAATGTCACGAGCGGAAAAGCTGACATTTATAGTGTGTCTATCCATTCTCAATACCTGGTCTGGAATGCCACAAGAAATGTGGCAACCCAACAAAAGCACTCTTCTAGCTGTCCTTGTCAGCGTCCAAGCCATGATCTTAGGGGCCCCTTTCCCTTGGCACAACGAGCCTGGTCACGAGAATGAAGGAGAAAGCAACCAAGTCAAAGAGAACTTGAAGGTTGTGCAGGCGAAGACTCTCAGACATGCAATGATTGCCTGGATCGAGAATAGGTTCGAAAACCCCACCGCAAAGGACCACCTCTGGAAGGATATCTCACAGACATACTGGAACTGCAATGGCAAGAATGTCTTAGCGACGGTCAATACATGGGTTGCTACCAATCCTCATCTCTTGGACTTCTCGCCAGACCTCCCGTTTCCCTTTGGGCCAAAAAAAGGGAGATATAAGCCTTCAACGTCTACGACTACTCCACCAGTCAATCTCATCAATAAACTTGCAGGGTTATTGAAGCTTGAGCTCCTTTATCCTGACACAGAAACTACTGAGGATAAAAAGAAGAAGGGACTTCTGAGCAAATTGAGCGGACTTAAAGGCAAGCGCAAGGCCGGCGAATCAGAATTGAACATTGCACACCATCCCAAGAAGCAGAAATCCGATAGCGGCGACACCTTCGAACAGAAGTGGGTCTACACTGGGCTTGATACCCAAAAGGAGGCGAGAGCCGCTTGCAAAGAATTTGGCGTCGGTGCTGCTCCTTCTATTCAGGCCACCATCGCCAAGCTTGAGAAGCATGTTAACGAGAAGGGCAAAGCCAATCCAACACTAATGGCGAAATGGGGAAAGACTGTCTACGTGGAGGAGCCTGATCTGGAAGCAAGCAGTGCAGGTTCATCCTTCCCTGGCATGTACTCTCCCGGTGTCAGTGACGATGACACTATGACTGTGGCATATTGAAGGCATTCGAGACCGCGAGTCTGGGAATACTATGACAATGGGAGTTTCTTGAATGCATTTAAGGTGTTTTGGGTGTGATCGGGCGTTGCGATACCAAGGGTCGTAGTCGGTTGCTTGTAATGATAGTCATAGAGACGTGCACATGGTGCAATTGATTCTAAATGCGGAACTTTTCATTGACTTATAGGGTTCATCCGGTGATATTACTTCTCTTCGCTGCACGTATTGAATCTCCTTAACTTGCCAGAGCACCCACTTGCGCCACAAGTATCGATACCTCCACAATTCTCTCCCAGTCTCGCCATTCCCAAACCACCTCCGGATATCCCCAGTCCTGTTATCCAGGTCCGATTCTTGGCCTGCGAAGTACAAACGTTAGTCACCATCTCCAATTCTCCACAACCACCCGACGCAACCAAACCAGTCGCAAAAGAATGAAACGCAGAGAACATACATATCATGATGCTCACTCAGATTACTGAGATATTTATTCAACTCTTCCACCCTCTCCTTGTGCGTCTTCACGCCTTCTTTCTGTAGTCGTTCGTGTAACTATCATATCACCATATTATCAGCAAACGATTCTCCAGATGCACTCAACCCTCCCTTTCCCACACAGATTGGCGTGAAACGCATCCAAAGAAACGGAGGGAAAGCATAAAGAACATACCCTCTTCCTCCTCATCTCCTCCCTCGCCCGCTCACTCGCCGTCTTCCCATCTCCCCCTCTGTCCTCCAGTTCCCGCAAATCCTCTTCTTCCCCTCCCTCCTCTCCTCCTTCTCCCTTATCATCCTTCTTGCGATGAATCATGTCCGGGGAAGCAGAAGCATCTTCCTCCTCTAGCGCCTTCTGCAGCGCGCTCTTCTTCGCATCTGAGGTCTCGGCGTCTGAAGACGTGGTCTTGGGTTTCTTTTTCTTCTTTTTGGTGATGCCGGAGGGTGTGGAGCCTTTGAGCTTTAGGGCTCCGCGGACTATGGGGGCGTAGTCGTCTGAGGGCATGGTTGTAAGGCTTGAGGGTTAGGCGTGGTGAGGGTGGGTTTGGGATGGGATGGGATGGGGAGGGTGGCAGAATTTTTGGGCTGATTGAGAGGCGGTGAGGAGTGTGGGGCTGGGGATGGAACAACGTCCGAGTTGGGTTCTTAAGCTTTGGAAGGGGAGTGATGCTTTGTTGAGTTTGATTTTGCTTGTGCGTGAATGGAATTAATTTGCGTTTCATTGTGTTGTTTGTGAATTTGATGTTGTGCTTGCTTAACGATTTGTAATTTTGGTTTGATGAAGTGTTGCTTCGTAGCTGCTTGATGTCTTCGAGATTCTATGATGAGCATCGGAAAGAACTTGTCTGAAGTCATAACAGTGCCCACGTTCTATTACGTTTGGAAATAGACAGTGAATTGATGTTTTGGGTGTCCATTCTGCTGTCATGGGTCATTGGCTTGCATGCTTATGTACACCCAAATCGTGAGTTTACATGATGGACAAGGTCTTCATACATAATTTCAAATCGTCTTCTTCAGACGAATCATGAGCCAAGGTAAAAGTTCGACTCTTGATCATAATACTTTCACTTGGGTCGCACAATGTAAATGTTGGACGAGGAGATGGAGAAGGGAGACTGAATGATGTGTTGACGCTTTTCTACGCTCGATTCTCTCCCGTTATAATTCTGCTTTGCCTAAGTCGATGACTTCGGTAGTTTATCTACACAGGGGCAACTTATCAGGAGGGTTGTTGGAGTACGAATGCTGCTGTATGTCTTTCCAAAAGCGAGCCAAGGCATGAACACTACCCATCGTTTTACCTTAGCTATTAGAAAAAAGAGCGAGTGTTCCCATCTACCTTGACTCGCTCCACAGCGAATCACATAATTAAATTCGGCAAAAACTCTACCGCTATTGGTAAACGAGATGTTAAAGGTCAAAATTTTATCACAAATAAAAACTGCAAAACTCTTGTGGCTGCCACGGTGCTTTTAAACCGCAGGGCCACAATACAAACCTAATTGAATAGGTTTTCGTGTACGTAGTTTTAGGTGCGTTCCGCACCGGAGAGGGCTGCCGATCACTAAGATCAGACCATGCTACCCGAAGAGCAGGTGTGTTACACCCTTGTCAAATCTCCTTAAATGTCGCCTAGGAACTTGTTAGTTACATGACTTCAAATAATTGCGAGTACTTGTTATAATTTGTACCCGAAGGTGATAAGGTTTTGCTAATTTAAGTCTATATGGTCATCTCGCCTTGGTCAAACCTCGCTTATCAGAGGAGAAGCACCACCTTGGATTCTTCTACATCTCATTAAGAGCAGCATAGCAATAAATTAGAGACAAGATCCTACGAGCTTGAGTAAATGTCAAGATTCTCGATCTTTACTTTGAGATCAGATGGGAAACTCGATTATAAGTTTTCTTCTACGTCTCAAGGAGCTTACATTTCAGCTTGCACGCGCTGACAACTACCTATGCTACCTTTCAATGATCAACACTCTTCTCGTCTCATGGGCATTTCTTGATCTCTGTGCCTGACATTGCTATTGAATCAATCATGCGATACAAATCCATCTTCTATTCTTCAGGACACGTCTTTCTACAAACTTTTCAAGCATCAAACCCCACTCGATTCGCAAAAGTCCTCTTCATCCTTGTCCCTACCGTCCGTTAAGTCATTCCTTCGCTAATTGCTGAGCTCAATTTGCAAGCTAGTACTACCCACGAATTAGCAGTCCAGAAAATTTCCAGAAACAAGTGAAGAAATTAGGTTTATGCGAAATGCTCTGCAGCACGTGAGCTAATATTTTTCATGCCATAAACCGCAAAGTGCGACTGCCTTCAACCATTCTCACAATAACCGCTCCAATTAACTGAAATCGTATGATGATCTTGGTTGTGTATTGGGATTTTACATTGCCATGCAATGCAACATCCACGAATTGGGAGGTTAATCTAGTTTAGATCTCAACGGAAACGTGCATACAAGGGGAAGATTAAGCTTAAATCTCCACACTCTTATGTCACTGAGCCGATGAATGCGGCTCGCGTAACTGAAGAAGCGGACATGCTGGTCAAAGTTTCAATCGAGGGGTGACCAAGGTTGTCGCTACGGGGCTTTATTCAGGCTGAAATCCAAATCCGGAAGCGTTTATATTAAACAATACCACGAAATCACTATTTGACGCGTTTGCAATATATCCGATGTATAAAGCGTACCAGGTTTCCCTGCTTGATTGTTAGAATTCGGACTTGAGCGATTCAGAATCGAAACTTTGTGCTGTGCCTTTCATCCTCTTTCGTAAATTTTCTAACTTCACACCAATGAGATTTGTCTTCACAAATTTTGCATCCATTTGACAAACATTCACTACAGTATGTGCTCATTCGTGGCGTCATTTTCAATTTCATCTAAAAATCGACTGACTCAGTGAGTCCCAAAGCAAATTATCACCCGTTCACCTTCACCTGTACGGCGCTCATATTCGCTCGACGCCATCTATCCACCAAAGATCATAAAGCCTCGGGCTATTGGTACTTTATCTTTTCTACAAGATCTTTGCTGAGAACAACTTTTCAACAAAAACAACTAAGGTAGCGATCTGCCCGACGCAATCACTTCCGTATTCATCATGCACTTCTCAGCGACTTCGACTTACCTTTCAGCCTTCCTCTTGATTGCTTCTTCTATTCTAGGCGCCAACGTGCAATGGCAAGTCACATATCTCTTCTCCCATGAGATGTTGGACTTTGGAGATATCAAGTTCAACAGCTCGATGACGTTCTCCTTGGCGCGAGGTGGATCAGCCACGACAAATTGCTCTACGAACTGGGTCCATTGGCCTACTCCTCAGATTCCGAAGCAGTGGAATAAATGCGACGACCCTATGCTTCGATTCCGCATTGCAGTATTCAATGATGCGAGCAACTTCACACTTGAAGTAGTGGAATTGGAACCTATCACTTCGTAAGTTTTTTCATGTACTTCGAAACGACGTATTTTCCAAACATCTTCCCGTTAACCTTTTGGAAAGTTTACTGACACCCGCAGGAATAACAAGACAACATCGATTGGTGTCACGCGTGCGAACATAACCCTTTCCAGAACTTCTGGCATCTACTGCTTCGGTACGGCCGCAATAGCTGGAACTCAGTGCGAGCTTTCCAAACCACCTTTGACCCTCATGAGCACGGCTTCTTCATTTACACCTTTGCCTCTCCCTATCGTCTGGTCGGAGTCACGCAGCGACGGTCCTGAAAGTGGCGACATTCCTTGCACCGAAGCGTGGACATTCTATATCTATGATCTAAATGTCGGCGTCCTCGGACCCTTGACACTTGGTCGCGCCCCTGAATATGAATGGCAAACTCACTGTGATACAACCTGGGCTTGTACCGGCAAAGATACCTCGATCAATACATGGACGAACTGCGCCGCGCCATCATTTCAGTTCTTGAGGACATTGCCAGCTGGAGGGGACCCAATCTCCAACTTCGGACTGAGTATCAAGCATACTTTTCCGTTGATGATGGCTACAAGCATTAGGGGTAGTAATGCGTCGGATCAATATTTGACGGATCCGGAGGAGGCTGCTGGGATGCAGGTTGTATTAAATTTGGAGGATACGGTTTGGAAGGATGGGAAGGCGCTAACGCCGATCATGAGTGGTGGGATTGACCAAACAGGGAATTGCTCTATAGGGTGTGAATTCTCGGGCAAGCAGGTGAAGGTGAAGGTTGTTGATATGCAGATTCTTTGAGGTTACGGTTTGGATCATTGCGTTGTTTTGATGGGACTGGGTTCTTGGAAAAAAGGAAGTTAGAGAGATTTGGAATATGGAATCACTTCCAGTCATAAATTCAGAGTGATCGACGAATACAAGCAAGCTGATTTGCGTGACTTTACTGCATTCCATGCCCGAAAATGGCCCACAGATTGAGAGCCGATGATCACGAGTTTTTCGTAAAATCCTCGGATATGCTGTAATAGAATGAGTATCTCTGTAGCTCAGCATTCTTGAAAAATAAAACTATGGCATTTATATCGTCAACTCGATTTCGTGAAGTGGGAAAGTCCCGCCACACAAAAAAAATTCTCAAAGATTGAAAGTGAGAATTAGGAAATCAGATTGCCCGGAGCATGTATCTCAATATCCCCATAATTATAATCTACATGAAGAAGGACTTTATGGCAGCAAGAGCACGTCCTAAGTGTCATCCAATGCTGCTCAGTATGTATATGCACGTGATGAAATGCCCCGCTACCTAATGGGGAGACCCCGCTTCTGTGGCTTTCCGACCTTTTTCTTGGGAGTGCTAATCACTGATATAGACTCTAATAAGCAAGCCACTGGCATCCAATCAAAAAATGACAGCCCTCGTAGCTCGTAAGTGCACCTAAAAGCGCATCATAAGGGATTTATAACTAACAATTTCTCAGAATGGTAGAGCGCGTCACTAGTATTCGTACGAGTCTATGACGAGGTTGCCGGTTCGATTCCGTCCGAGGGCATAGACAATGTTTTTCATTTTTGATGGTTTTTATTTTGCTCTGGATGGGTTTGTGGGACCCACATCAGCTAAAGAAGGAAGGCAGGTGATTCGATTTCGCTTCGCTTTTGAACGGACGAAGCGAGATCCCTAAGTAGGTTAAGCCTAGGTAATGTTCGTGTGAAATATAGATATTTATTACCCCTCCCTTCTTCTTCTCAACATCAAAAGCATACCTGCTGGCCAGTGCCATCACAAATAGTATTTTCAAGCTAGAAGATCAAAAGCCATCAAAAGAAGAGAACAGCATTATGTCCTCGGAAGCAATCGAATCGGCAATCTCGTCACAGACTCGTACAAATACTAGTGACGCGCTCTACCATTCTGAGAAATTGGTATCCTGTTTTGATCGATTTTATTGGAGTTGCGTTCCCTTATCGTGGTCAACAACGCTTGCATGCCAGCCCCAAATTATATTCGGGCCAAGAGCCAATGGATCCTTGCTCGAGTGAGCCCAAACAAGTTGGTTTCGTTGTGTGTCGAAAGGCGTCGGGCGCCAAGCGCCCGACCATAATTCAGGGCTGTCGTGCATCCCAACCTCTTCCAAATTATATTCCGCGTGACAGACGAACAGGTTGGAGCCCGACATATATCTTCCTTATGTTCCCGTGCAGCCTCAAGTTCCGACTTTCTTCCACGATCGTCATGGAGCCGCAAGCAGTGCTTTCCTCAGGAAAACTGAGGGAATGGAAGCCTTCAACGCCACGAGATGTACGACTGGTATCAATGCGTCGCAGAGATATTTAGGTTCATTCAATAGCAGAAAACATCTCGAGGAACGGTCAGATACTTCGACATCTAGGAACTTCGGGACCTTATGTATTTTCTCTAGGATCAGGACCAAATGAGCCCACCTTCCAAAATTACAAGAGTAAGAGTCCTGTCCAACTTTGGCATCTTAGCTTGCTGATGGAAGGTCCAGCTAATCTGCAAGACGGGAGAGATTTCAAGCACAGGTGTGAGGCAGAATGTTCGAAATAGGCTCGTTTCAACATCTTCCACCTCCAACTCACTCCACTCCGAATAAACAACAAGCTCGGTACCGCCAAAGAGGTCAATTCTCGGTTAACTTCGCGGACCATTGTCTCCTAGAGCCTTGACAGCCGAGGATCTGACAGTGATCGATCGAGACGCGGAAGCTTTTAGTCCGCGATACGACGAAGATAGCGATTTCATAGCATTGAGAGGGAAGACATATGAGAGAGCCAAAGTGCGAAGATGTCCCAAGTTGAAATAACATTCGATCGAGGCTGAACAAGATGGGATGGTAATCGCGGGATCCACAACGAGACAGTTCTCTAAGCAAGTCGAGATAACCATGGAGCAGCTTGTTTGTTTCATAAAATGGGTAGAAGTCGAACTCACGAGCCCTACACATCGATATATCTTCGATTTTTCGAAGTTATGCTCTTAGAGAAATCAGTAGAGATACTGCGAAATCTCGAGCCAGAAGTTCCAGCAGCCATATTTCTGCTTTGAACGAAGGGAGTATAGCGGAAATCAACAAACTTATAGGATAGGACCAATGCTAAAGTCGTCAGTAAGTCTGGGCAATGGCGCTTCATTTCGCCTTCAAGGCGGAACGACGGATATCGTTGGAACTTTGCTGGGGAAAGAATGCTAGTTCGAAACATAGGATTGGGATGGAAAGTCTCCGTCATCACCAATATGCATCCTCCACCGATTCAACGACGACGATAAGGATGGCAGAATGTCTGCTGAGCGGAAAAGCAAACCAAGAGATAGCTCTTAGGAAAGAGAGAACGTCTCTCTACAAAGCCATTCGCGGAAGGATTTCTCGGATCGCCGAAGATTTGTTGGTTCATGGAGTCAACATTGAGGCAAGAAGTCGTGCTAGACGAGGGAAATTGCCCTAACTTGGACATACGAGTTCTGCATCCGGGATACCAGAACTCATAAACGACGATTTGAAACAAGGGCCAGTCCGCACATGAAAACAAGGAAAGGCAAAAGAAACAGCGCAGAGTCTTGTATGCAGTGTTCTTGTATAGGAGGAGAATATATTTAAGTCTCTAGAATCCTTCCAGAGATCGTTAACCTCGGTATTTCTTTGTCCTTAGGTTTGGTTTGGAACCACACTGACAAGGCATAAGCATTACTGGAACGCTTGGACTCTACTCAGGGTGGTAGCCAGTTCCAGGACAATGTGCAGATATTATGTCCTTTTGCAAATGAGCCTCTCTGCCTACTAGAGAGTCCGAAGTCTCATCGAGACTCACAACTCTAATTCGAGTTTGTGGTCAATACCTGGCAACAACTGCTCATTGGTCGAGAAGTACTTTGGCTCAAGGAGAGGGAATAAGCCGTCATCGAGACACAGTATACGAACCAGCTCTTGGAGAATTAGACCTTGTCTATGGAAAATGGTTGCTTTCGCAAAGCCAAGGGAGTGCGAAGCTTTGCCAAGGCGCCATGCTTGAAAGACTATCTCACCATTGGTGCTCTGAACAAAGCGTATAGGTACTGTACTTCGACAAGTCTTGGCGACCGTTTGTTAAGCTTAAGCTAGGAAAAACTACAGAAAGCTGGCTCAAAGTCGACGTTATACTTTCCTCCATCTGCCCTCAAATCACGTGGTTTCAGATAAAATTTTATCCGACAACGGATGAGTTCTCGAAGCTGTTTCTGTTTCGACTGCCTAGATACAGAATTTGCTGATGAGCAGCTACCTAGGTATGGAAGCGGATTCGGAAGGCATACCTTAGCAAGGCGATTTTACGACGAGGGTGAAGATGTGCTCGAGAAATTGATGCATCAAAAGGTTGAGATGCACTTTTGGTGCCCAAGAGTCGTCACGACACTCAAGTCTTGTCCCAAAGCAATCGAATCTACGACCCAACCTCGAACACTTGGTCTTTGGAGCGGCCGAAAACTTCCATCGTGTTGTTCAAGGTCACATGATAATCAGAAGAAGCCTCATTTTGCAACAAAAGACGAAAATGCCATATGAGTCACATATCAAGCAAAGCGATTGCTTGTTATCATTTGCAGAAAGCTTACGAAGCATCCGATGTTATGCGGGTAATGATTTCATTCCGCCACTACGGGTAGCTAATTTAGTGGAACTGGCCAACTAACTTTATTTCTTCGATGTACGTCTAGACTTCAACATTACTTCTCTTTATCATCAAAACGCTCGGTTTGGCAGCTACTGATAATCTCTCTGACAGGACTCATTGATTCTAAAGGCGGCTGTCGCTTCTCTTTCCTTCTTCGCTGGGCGTCGCTGTCAATGCAATGCTACGTTGCGCAACAAGCACCATGTCAAAAGGAAGCCACGTTCAACGGCTCCGAGGTATCCCGACATTCGGATGTTATTCCGTTCATCTTGAAATAACATTGGCTTGAACGAGGTCGTGTGCAGCTGCAATGTTGGAAGTATGACCCGTGACAATGGAAGACTTTGATGAAGATCTTGCTTACAGGAAGTGCACGCATCTGATCCCCGCCTGACTCTGGTCTTGAGGTGAATTGATCGAGAGATCGACCTACGAAGTCTGGCGTTCTTTCTATGTTTCCGGGTGCACTAGAAGTTAGAACAAAGCTCGTTTCGTGCTGGTTCCCGCCGGGCTCTCCAGCTCTTGTTCACGCCGTCGCCCCTGCGGCGCATCGCATCAACGGGCCCCGAGGCAGAGAGCCGCTGGCGTTACCAATTCCACTGAGACAGTTCTCTGCCCTATCCTCAGAGGGTTTTGGGCCCTGCCAGAACTGTGGCGTAGGGCTGCTAGGGTAGTCCTTGGGATGATGCAGGGCGATTGAATTAGGCGATGATCCAGCCATCTCTGTGCGCAACTGCAGGGCACTCGAGCCTGACGCCGACCCGCAGATGGGCAGCATTAGGGCGACCAAATCCAAGACCCCGAAGCGCCTCAGGTGGCCGGACGTTACTGCGACTCTTGCATCTGCAGGATTATGAACGTTATTTGTTCTTTTCATCACCAGCATGGACCAGGGCGAGATGACGCTGTGTTTGCTGCAGCGAAAGATCAGATCTGGCGGTGCGAGCAGGCCGCAGCAAAATAAGTCGCACACCACTACAGGTCCTGGGAAAGCGACGTGTTCCTCTTCTCCCGTCGCTTCCGTCCTCGTGTCCAGGTATTCTTCATGGCAGAATCAAAGTCCTTCCTTGTTTCACGTATCTGCGAGTCCTGCAAGCAACTTATCACGATCTAGGAGTCGATGACTGGAGCGAGCTGGAAGTTCTTGCTGGATCATGCGGGGTCTTTCTCGTGAACAATGATCGTAGCTGCAACTACCCATGCAATGCTTCTACGATGAAGCACAGACCAGATTCGAGTCAGAGAGAAGGCGATCGGACTTGCGATGGGAGCGGCCACTCCAGGCATGTTCTAAAAAGGGCATTTTTGACAGGGGCATTTTAGGCCGCTCCCGAGCTTTGGGCTGCAAATCCCATCCTGATCCACCATTAGATGGATATCGGCTTTCTGCATGTCTGTACAGCTGATGGTGTTTGAAACTCGTGTTGATGGGAGGTGGAGCGATTTTTTTTTTCGCCCTTTCCTCCCTCTGTTACCACAAAACCCAGTTCTCCTCTGCACTCCCCCTCCGGAGTCTCGCCCGCCCAGAAATGAGTGGATGAGTCGGGCGGTGAGGACCTGTCGAGAGTGGCTGGATACATCTTGAAACAATAGTTCGTGAAACTGTCGGAAGGGTGGAATGCGGAGAGACTTCAAGATCTTGATGTTGTCAGCGGCTGAGGGCGGTGTTTCAGGGTTCACAGCAAAATGCCAACTCAGCAGCAACCCTCTTCCAAAATTTTGGCTGATGGAGTTGCCGCATTGGGATCCGTTTGAAGGCTGGCTTTGCCATTGACAACTCATCATCGATTCGAGCTTCTTGTCGCCCTGTTCCTAGGTTGCAAGACTTGAGACTGCGTCTTTTGTGGAAGCATTTCATTTGCTGCGATAAATTTGGAGAACAGCCCCCTCTGCGATAAGGGCCCTTATCCTCCTGCAGGGCCTCGAACTGCAACCCCGCCCCCTCCTCGCCATCGCCCTCCTAGCCCACGGAGTTGCGCTAAGCAGTGTCTCGTGTCAATCCAGTGATTAAATGCCCGCGCTACGACGCAAGTGCGCCAGCTTCCTCAATCTGGTGGCCGCGCTGGCAGTCTACAAGCAAGGGTCTGCCACCGGTGAGGGCATCGCATTTGCGATTAGGATGGCTCGCCCTCACGCCCTCATAGCCGCACGTTTCCTTGTGCCACCGAGGACGTGTGCCCTCGAGATGGTGAAATGCATGTCCCATCGGATGGAATTGAGACCACCCACATGGCCTATATAAGGGCCAGCAAGCCCTCATTCTTTATATCACTTCCAAAAGCTTCAGATTTTGAATTGGCTTATTCTCGCTACCCCTGTTCATTTTTCGAGTTACCGAGCGTTCACGTGTTCGCGTCTTTAACTCTCCACCTCACATCTTCAGCAATGGCTGCAACTCGGTCTTCAACAGGTGCCACTTACGGCGCAAAAAAGTACTAATCTTACCGATTAAATCTACGTGCTTTGCTAATTGTCTTTCCAGACTACCGTGCTTTCCTCCCGACCCCAGACCATGCAACCACGATTGGTCCAAGCTTCCTCCTCAAGCCAACCAATCATGTCTCGCGTGCATCAATGAAAGTGTCTCTCACCACCCAGATTTTTCAATGCGACGCTTTCAGCATGAGACGGAAAATTCCCACCCAAAATATCGATACGGATCCTCTTTTGAAAGCATACCAGACAACATCAGCCGAAACAGGGACATCTTGGCAGAATTCAACGCTATCTATTACAAAAAGTGAAGGAAAATATGTTGAGGAAGAATATGTATTTCGAGGCGAAGCGCAGTAGTTGTTAGGTAAGGATAGACATGTACTGCTCGTCAATCATGGACTAATGCTGGTGTAGATAATGAACATTCTGCAGCTGGCACCGCCATGTAGCGCGTTCCGCATGTCTTTATGACAAGGGCGAAGGGAGCATTGCTGCAGCATATCTTACCCGTCGAACCAACAGCCAAGAGTCGCAATCGGCGTATCGATGCAACCTCAAGCTTACGAGTACGCCCGAAAGCATACGCATGTCTTCGCGCCGTCCCATGACATTCAGCCACTCAATGGAGAAGATTAGATGTACCTTGGATTGATCACGTGATGATATGCCATCACGAACTTTCCGGGCAACGGGATAGGACGTGAGCAGAAAGAGGGCCTACTCGGTCAAATTATAAATACCTGTAGCTCACAAGAAGATCAAGCACGAATAATGTATAATGACGCCGCGTGTCGTGTCTAAAACCTGCTTGTCCGGCACTTCTTTCGAGGGCTTCTCGGCCCGAAAGGGGTCTGTGTCCTCTGTCCATGATGCTGTGCTGTGACTGCTGCGCCATTTTTTATATTGAGGTCGGAACGATGCACATTTTCGGATACACGAACCACCTGCTCTATCGAACACTGCAGTTTTGAGTATGCTGTGCTTGCATACTGAGTACCGTTTATGTTGTGTACTGAGGAGGTAACGTGGAGTGTGATTGGAAGAATTGTACGAAGTACCGAGGCGGGGATCCTTGAACAGCTGAGGAGACGATGAGTCAGCCAATGCGGCTCAACATTGATGCCTGGAGAAAAACATTCCTAGCAGCGCCAGGACTTTATGGATGACTAAGCAGGACTCCGGTGTTGTGGTTGCATATTTATGCACGGTTGCCTGCTTGCTTGATGGCTGCTATGTAAGGTTGGCTGCCGTTCAGGTGGCACAAGTTACTGAAGGATGACTAATGCACTGCCCTAAGTATCAAGATTCTGAACGTCCTTCGCTATCAGCTACTCTATACTATCTACACTGTGTGGATTGGACTACATGCCGCTATTATTGCATTGCATTGCATAAGACTGGATGGTATCTAGGCATATTCGGACTGGACCTGGTGGACAAAAATCAGGCAGCTTAGTCATGCGAAGTCAACTTCAATACCGGGACGAGGGGCCTTGCGGAGCAGCTCCTTCTTGATCATCTGTCCAATGATTGAGGCGTTCAATAGCGAAAGCGGAGAAGGCCATGACCTGTCAGGATCGAGAGTTGGATGACTCAGCTTTCGTGATCTCCTCATCCGCGTTGCGGTTATCAATTTCTTCGCTGCAGTGAGAGATGGCCTGGCATTAAGGACGGAAATTGGTGCAATAGTTCGATACAGATATCACCCCGTTTTATAGAGCTCTTATAAGAATGATCATGTCTCCAGTTCAGTTCATCCAATTCTCCATCTTCATTCTTCAAGTGTCTTTGTATCCAATCACGTGCCACATTCCACGGTCCGCTCGTCTTTGCTCTCTAACTATACTAAAATGTCCCCTCGACCAATGTCGGTGTCAGAATGTGCAACAAATGGTTCTCACACCTGGTAAAGCTTTTCCCCTTTCATGTACAATAATCTTTCTAATTTTGTCTCCGCACACTTACTCACGCCCGTTCACAGCATCGGTTCAGACAACGGCTTATTGCTCGACGAAAAGTCTAAATCAAGTAACCCCAACAGCAGCACTCCAGCTTCACGATTGTCTTCAAACATAACACTTGCAAACCTCGAAACCATTCCAAATGAATGCGACTACTCCATCAACCAGTACAAAAACGACACGGAAACTCCTCATCTACAGTTTCAACACTCTACTTCCAGCGCGATTGTTAAAGTCAAAGTCGCGCGAATGCAATCAATAATTGCTAGTTTGGAAACCAAAATTTATCAGGAATGAAGAGTGTCCATGCGATGAGCCCAACGAGTCGAAAGAATAAAAGTCATTCGATATCTATCTTTGATGGATAATAGTATGTAATGTCTACGATCTCGTGAAAATAAAAGAGCTAATTCCAAAGAAAGCTACATGCGGAACTGCTCCCCTATTCCGAAAAGACTCGGATTTAAGGGGCTCGGGGTGGGAGCCGAGCCGAGTCGAGTCGAGTCCAGCCGAAGTTGATTTTCAGGGGTTAAGCGAGCAGAATGATTACCAAGTAGGTGATTTCGCATTTCGGACACCGCCGTACCAACAATATTAAAGTAGGTTAGCGAGGACGCGACCAAGTCTAGACGAGTCTAATTCTACTCAACTATAATCTAAAAACGTTTTCCTCTGCATGCGATTCGATACCGAGGAAGGATAAAAAGGCTGTGAAGAAGTGAGGTCAGTGCTCGGATCACTTATTGAGTTCCTGTTCTGGCTATGGAGGATAATACGTACCAAGGTGATTGGGGGCCAAGCCAAGCAATTGGGGGCTAGGCCAAGGCACACCTTCCCTTCACAGACTCAATGCCGAAGCCCCAAGTCGACAAACCCTGTCTGCCACATGCGCTCGCGCAGGGCGAGAATGCACGTCTCGTAGCACATGCAATATTCGATACGACCGTCTGTAATAAAAGACGACACGCGGCGTCACCGATATCTTTTCCAGCCCTACACCCACTTGGATATTTTCCTGTTCCGAAGCCAGATATGGATCATGATTGGATCTGAACGCAAAACGGGACCGAAACCGAGTTGTCATCTCCCTGTCGGTGCTGTGCTCTCGTAGATTTTGTAATATGCCGTCATTATTCCTTGCTTTCCCCAGATTAAGGCAGTGGCTTATTATACGTGGCTCACATATAGGCATACGATGCAGCGCTCGGTGAAGGAAAGCGATAGCGGAAGGGTGCTCATCTTTGACATTCCTTCTCAATGAGATGCTGAGATATAAAGAGGATACTTCAACATGTACGTACCATAACGACCTCGATATATGTTTTCAGACATCTTACACCAAGCCACGAGACTCGCACATTGCTTTAATCACACTCGGGTGTTGGCAGATCCAGCCCGTGGCACATACTCACGGACGACGTTCGGAGATGCCGTCCAATACGTCCAGCAACGTAGCAACAGCCGGCTCGTCAAAGACGTAAGGCGCTCATCTCATCCGCTTTCATGTCTGCGACCTCCTCAAGTCGCCGAAACACCGACTGACTTCCCATCATTCCAGGTCCGAGATTGCAACGTCCTCGAACCCGTCCAAGAACACTCGCTCAAAGAAAACATCTTCAGCTTCAGGCACAACCTCGCAACCATCGTCTCAACACAACTCTAGCACCTACTCCCTAGAGCGATTCGCTACCGATCCAAACGATCCCAATCCAAAATATCAATACTATTCCTCGAAAAGGAGTGTCTTTGCCAGGAAGCGCAGTATGAAGAAAACACTGAAGCAGATCGCTACTTGCCTATCGCATCGTTGAGTAAGCTGCTTTTCGTGCATGCTGGATATCGGACACTGATATGAGACATAGGGAATGATGGATGACTTGAGTTATGAGGTTCGATAAATCGCTCTAGAACTTTTGTGCTCGCGCATTGTCCCTTTGAAGGTGAGTTCGCTTCACTCCGCCGCACGGTTTCGTAGGCTCATAGGTATCATAATGATTCTAGATTAGCGTCGGTGGAATTTTAGCGAAAGTAATACATGGGAACATATTTTCCATGCTTGATAGAAGATAAATAACATAGCGGAGAAGGATATATGTGAGTCACGTGCACGTAAATCCGGTCCCAAGGTGAGAGGGACAATCCCCTGTCGAGAGTTCCGGCGTTGGATATATTATAGAATATCACGCACTATAACAATCAATATCGGGATTTCAAACACAACCTTGGTGTTGGCTCAGGAGCCATAACTCACCTTAATGTTTCCCTTGGAGCATGCAATGCTCTTCCGGCTGCGGCTATGAGACCAGAATTTACAGTACATATCTTCAAACTTGCTCAATAGCCTTCAGAATCCGCGGCGTCGTATCCTCATTCAAAAGCTTGAGATAGCGCTCTATGCACCTAGTCAGTTCCCACTTCTCAAAACCTTCAGTAAAATTTACTTACCGCAACCTAGCCATCTCGTCCCTACCATCTTCAAAAATTCCCTGAGAATTTTCAACCTCCTCAGTCCCTCTTCCGAATCAGTCTCCATCCAAAGCCTCTGTGTTACTATCGCCGCTGCGTTATACACCAAATACGTAATAAATGGCGGAAGAAGATCGAAATCAATCGTTTGGACGCCCAGGACGAAGGGCTCAATCGTGTTAAATACAGTAGAAAGGTGGGTGTTCATATATGTAACGGCCAAGGAATTGCAGTTCGAGGATTCGCTGTCAATGGGGAGGACCTTCATGCCATTTTCGAGGGCTAGGAGTATGCCGCTATACCAGTATCAGTATCAATATATGCATCTACAAGTCACAAAAGAACAAAAGAGGACAAAAGTTGAACTTACGTGTTGCAAATTCCTAACCCACCAGAATAAACTTGCTTGCCACCTTCTGTCTCGCCAATCAGGATCGTCTGCAGTGTATTCAACGTACCTACAACTAGCATTACTTCTTCCATGTTGAATGCATGTTCTGCCGTTGGGTTATGTAGAACTGTGTGGACTCTGTCGAGGAGAGAGGATGCTTCGAAGAGGCGGGACATGCGATAGATTGGGGTTGTGCGGTCCTGGTTTTCGGCATGCGTAGGGCAGAGGTGTGGCTTGGGGCTTTTGTGGAGGGGGAGAGTGCGCGAACGAGATAGAGAAGGATGGGGGCCAGATTCTATGGTTATGTATCTGGAAGCATGAGATTAGTGATAATTTACAGTCATAACTTAGTGTGTGATGAAAGGTGTACCTGTCCAGAATTAAGATTCCGCACCAGATTGATGCATCTTCTTCTTGCTTCGCCTCATCACAGGAAGAGTTAGGAGATGAAGTATCTTCACCAGGGTGAATTTCAAGTGCATCGGCTGCTCTGATCGTAGCTCCAATGGAAACATAAGCTGCGGGGTAGAATCCATGTGCGACTTCAAACAACGTGACCAAAGTTTTTGCTTGAACGATCTCAGAAGAGTTAACACCAAGTCCTTCTATCAATGATATCCAGCTCTTGGTACAAAGGTAAAGAGACTTGAACTCGGAAGGGCTTTCATCATCATCCAAGGAGGAAGGTGGAATAGTGGAGAGAAGAAAAACAGAGAGGCACAGGAGTGTGAACTCGATAGGAGCTTCATCCCACGTTGGTGGGAGCCGGCTTCGTAATCTGGGTACCGAGATAATGGGAAACCAAGGATAGATTGTTCGGACATAAGTTGAGATCACATCCTCAGGCTTCTGTGGTCTAATTCTTTGAATGATGGCGTGTTTGATGTGGCTTGGTAGAATCGCACTTGACTCGAGGTAGCCTTCCGGTATGGGGGAAGGCGACGGAGTAGGGCCTGAGGAAGAAAACAAAGGTACTTCGTACTTGCATATTTGTCGAAGTCTATAGATGTTCGTATTAGCAATCATACAGGAGAAATCTGGGTGTCCTGATGTTGACCTTACGCAGAGCCCGCATTCGGGAAGTGCCTTGTCGCACCTTCTTTTCTGAGTGCTGCATCGTGTGCACGCTTTCTTGGCAGTGCCCTCACCGCGTCGGACGCTCATCCTAGTAATCAACCTTGTACCAAGCCACGGATGAAGCCACGGACGAACTGCGAATTGTAGATACTGTGAAAGTGCGGGCCCGGCGGGAGTTTTGAAGGTGAGAATGCTTTGTAAGAGCGGGTGGCCGTGCGGGGTGGGATGCGGGGATTGCGGACTCGTGACCGGGAATCCTGTGCGGATCTTAAAGGTCTGGAGTTTGCTGTGCGAAAGTCGCATTAAAGAAACAATTTTGAGTCGTAGATTGCGCCTTGTGTTGGGAAGGGTGGATATTAGACATATGTCCGGAGGAGATAATATAAATAGATCGTATCTCCCAGTAGAAGAATGCCATCAGTTCACAATCATCTCCTCTACAATCATCGAACCCGCTTCCATCTTCAAATAAAACTTCAGAATTCTTCCTATTCTATTCAAGATGTCGGAGATTAAATCAGTAGCAATTGCCGGTGTAAGGGCCCTGATAGTGATGAAAGTAAATGACTAACAAATCCACAGGCGTCTGGGAATCTAGGGCCTCATATCCTTAAAGCACTTCTTGATGCAAACTTCCAAGTGACGGTTCTCACCCGATCCCAAAAGCCAGGAGCATTCGATGCCAATGTCAAAGTCCTTGAAGTAGACTTTACCTCCAAGGTGTCCTTGACCACCGCCCTCAAGGGTATCGACGCAGTTGTATCCGCGGTGGGTCACCAGGGCGTCGAAAACCAACATATTCTCATTGACGCCGCCATCGCTGCAGGAGTAAAGCGCTTTATTCCCTCAGAGTACGGCTCCTGTACAACTAGTCCCAAAGTCGAGAACCTTCCAATCTACATCCCCATGATTAAGACCCGGAAATATGTGCAAGAGAAAGCTAAAGCGGGCGAGATCACTTGGACTGTTCTTGCATGCGGTGGCTTTTTGAGTTTCTTATTTGATACTCCTACTCTGTTCGATTTTGCGAACCATAAAGCGACTTTATTTGACGAGGGAGACAACAGAATAAGTACAACTTCCATGCCGAATGTTGGGAAAGCTATTGCTGCGATTTTGAAGAACTCTGACGCTACGAAAAATAAGGTTCTTCATACATCTGAAGTGATCGTGACCCAGAATAAGGTGCTGGCAATCGCAAAAGAGCTGAAGCCGGAAATCAATTGGGATACTACCAAGGTGCAGACGAGTGCGATGTTGAAGGAGGGTCTGGAACAGCTTAGCGCTGGAGACTTCAGCATGCCGGTTCTCATGAAGCTGATCGGTGCCACAGCACTTGGTGGCGATGCTTATGGGAGTGCGTATGATGAGACGGACAATGAGCTGCTTGGTATCAAGGAGTTGACGGAGGCTGACTTGAAGCAACTTGTTGCTGATAGGCTTGCATAGACAGAGGAGATCAGACTAATAGAGTCACTCGACGAGTGTGTACCTGGCAATGAGATAGAAATTGGCTCCTTGACTCTATATCGTCTGATGAAGTGACAAATTATTTCGTCTGAAGAAAACAACAGTTGTCGGCCGCATGACGACAGTTGCGACTTGCAACAAAGACCGAACGAAGTCAGAGCAGAAGGAACGAACATTCGAACTCGATGATACTCACCAAAGAAAAATCAAGGGAAGCAAACAATGCAAACGATGCGATATGCAACAAAAATAGCTAACAGTCAAGAAAGAGGGCGAACACTGGTCATGAACTTTTCATGTCAATTGAACATCGTCGCAACTTCCTGTCTGTCAATCCATTAGTTATAAATCTTCATACAATACTTCTTTTCTTCTTCCAATTCAGCTGTATTCTCATCTAACTCGTTTTGCACATCTTTCCTTGCCTGCCCATCTTCAATCCTCGCAAGTGTACAAAGGTTGACGCCTCGAGGCTTGGCGGTTGTGGAAAAGGTCTTGATAATACTGCGAGGGCGTGATAGATACTAGAAGAGGCCAGACGTTAAATACTAATCAGGTTGTCGATGTGAAGTTGAACGCTCATGGAAGGAGTTAGATGTTAGATGATGAGAAGAAAGTTCCGCTCACGGTTGCAGACGATTTGAAATTGCCATTCACGTGACTGTTCAACCATGTAAATGTAAGACAAGCTCATTGAGGATATACTATGCTTGGGACACTTATACCACGAAGATTATTCGAATCTATACACATTTTACTAATTATTGCACTGCCAAACATGTTTTACACGTGACCCAATCTGACATCCCTGGCTGATTTCAAAACAAATCTCTTAACATCACCGACATCACCAAGTTCATCTACCAACACTTGAATCTCGACCTCATTGTTCACAAATCCACATCTTCATGTGATGAGGAAGAGGATATCCTTCTCTATCTCATTTCAAATCTTACCTAACTTGGTATTCACGCAGTGAAGATTCATGCTCGTCCCCTTCTTAACAGCAGGCCAAGTTCGAGAGCTGGGCAACTGCGGAGAATTGACAGCAATGACATTAATTAGGTCCAGATTCTCAACTTTTCGAACAAGACTGACTTGAATCCCAAGTTCCCAGGCTCAATCACTTCAAGCATCGATGAGATAGGCACCGAAGGAGCAGAGTCACGTGTGGAAGCAGAAGGGGAAGTTTGTTTTATGCGTTTTTCTTGTATTGTGCAGGTTTTAGTTTCTTGTTCGTGTGCTATGTTACATGCTAGTTGTGTTGAGAATGTCTCAAACCATCTTTGTTTTGCTCTAGCTGAAAGAAGAAAGGCCTCTGCAACTCGATGTGATAATGACTAGAGGCCGGCCTCTAAATCTCAGACATTCTTTGCATGACTTCCTGCAAGCGAAGTGCTAAATGCAGGATATCATGCCTAATCAAGTGAAGCAAGGTACAAGTGCGAGGAAGAAGAGTGCCTAGTTTGTAGTTGCAGGCTAGGATTTTCCGAGTCGTCAAAAGGTCCTGAAATCCTCGGGACAATGAAATGAATGGATCGAAAACAAACGAGCTGAGAAGAAATTGGCGTCAGAGATATTCTCGGAGTGGATTCGGAAGTTCAGAGTCGTAAAACCGTTCGCTCTTGCACTTTAAGACGCCGACGATGCTAGCGCGTCTAGAGGCAGCTTGGGAATGGTCAAGTCCTCCATCTCGACAAACTGTCTCTCAAATCGAATCTTTCGGACTGGATGTTTCCTATCCGGAAATATATCCTTGAGAACATCCAGTTTCCTAGCATCATTTCGTACCAAAGCCACAAGTCTCGTACACCGCGAACTCATACCACTATCGTCCAGCTGCTCATCGATCTCCGGATTGTAGGTTGTCGGACCTTGACCTCCAGAGATGCTCTTAATGTCCTTCTCAGTCACTAATATCGTCAATTTCTCTAGGCAAGGAAGGGCACATGTGAGGACAGCTAAGTCATAGACGTTAAGGGGTTTGAATAACTCGTAGCTGAGCACTAAATGCTTTAACGGCATTCCGGTTCGAGTAGTTTTGAGACTCAATTCGAAGATACCAGTGTACTGAATGTGCTTCAAAGTTTCGCTATGACCAAAAGTTCGAAGGAATTGAGGGCTACATCTGTAGTGCTTTCCCCAGAAAGAGTCGATGTCCATGTCCATGTAGACTCCTGCGCTTTTCTTGCTGCGGTTGCGGAAATACAGTTTGTAGAGAGGGTGCGCGGCGCGGCGACGTTCAAGAGTCTCATCAGATGAACCCGTCTCTAGATATTCCATACGAGATTCTCGACAAACGTGTAGAACCGTGGGGACGGCGCGAGAGAAATGGAACCGACGACCCTTGACCGTACTCTTTCGCTGAATGATAATAGCAGGAGCTGGTGCCACCAAAGCCCAAATGATGAGACGCAACTCGAGAGGGAGCTTGGGGAAGAGGGTGAATTTGTCGAGGATGACAGACTGTGGTTGACCGTTGGGCAAGGCTGATGCAACAACGTCTGTCATCTGGGAAGGCATTGTGGTGATGTTTTCGTCGATCTCGGTGGTTGGAGACATGCTACTTATTGACAGCGACCTTTCAATGGAGAGAAGGTCCTCTGATAAGTGTCGAGAGCTTCAAGGTCATAAAGGCGTGCTTCAAGGATTGTTTCTTGGGTTTGTGGAGGTCAAGTCCTCTGACAAGTCTCGAGAGCTTCGAATCGGCGCGTGCTTCAATGAGTGTTGCTCGGGTTTGTGGAGATATGGTTCTCTGACAAGTGCCGAAAGTTGCGAGACTATAGACGCGTGCTTCAATTGCCGTCGCTCTAGATCGTTGAGGTTGATTATCTGATGGAAGATCGCGCGACGAAATGATATCGAGCTCCAAGAACTCCTAATTCGGCTAGCGCCGATCTCAAAGAAGTCCCCAACATTCATTCACCATGAAGTCAACCTCAGGCCTTGAAATCAAGTCCATGGTTCAAATTCTCGCCTGTCACGTGACAAACAATAGTACAAGGCTACATATTTGGTTTTACGCCTTCATACTTTGGATGATTTTACCTGAATAGGTATACCATGTCCTTAGAAAAGGAAACTGTGCGAGCTCCATTCTAGTCCCACAATTACAAGGTTTTAAGATGACTAGTATCCGATCATCACGAATTAAGCTACATCCAATAACCGACATGCATCAAGGGTCAACACCAACTACACGCACGGATATATCGGAATTAAGATGGCTCACCCTGCATACACTTTGCTTCACCGTACAGTACTTAACTCCATCATATGGACGAAATAAAAGAAACCCCTCTGCCTGTCACCATCAGCCCGACGAAAGTCACACCTCAAAACATACATCCAACTTCCTTACTACCAAAAATGTCTCATCCACAACATCTCCCAACCCGCCAACTAGGAAAAGACGGACCACAGGTCCCTTCTCTCGGATTCGGCCTCATGGAACTCAGCATTGGCTACGGAGGCAAAGCTCCGTACACCACTCTCAATCCCACACATAAATCTTCCACTGACACGCAAGTAGACTCGATGAAGAGCGCAACAAAGTCTTGGACCACGCCTGGAAGCTAGGCACCACATTTTGGGACACGGCCGCGGCGTATGGAGACAACGAAGTGTTCATCGGCAAGTGGCTGAAACTGCATCCCGAGCGACGACAAGATATCTTCCTCGCCACGAAGTTCGGTCTCGGAGCTAAGCTTGGCGGTGATGGGAAGGTTAAGATGTCGATTGATAGTTCGCCTGAGAATTGTCGAAAGTCTTGCGAGCAGAGTTTGAAGAATCTGGGCGTCGAGTTTGTTGATTTGTTTTATGTTCATCGGTTTGATTCCGTGACACCAGTTGAGAAGACGATGGAGATGTTGGTGGAACTTAAGAAGTGAGTTAGCTGAACCAATTTCGTTCTCTTGCTCGGAATGTTCATGGAGATGAGACTGACTGATACGCATAGAGAGGGCAAGATCAAGAACATTGGCTTCTCGGAATGCTCGTCGGATACTCTTCGACGAGGATATGCTATACATCCCATCTCAGCAGTACAGATCGAGTTCAATCCTTGGTCCTTAGATATTGAGAACGAAGCCGGTACCAACCTCCTCAGCACATGCCGCGAGCTTGGCGTCGCCGTCGTGACTTACTCACCACTCGGCAGAGGATTCTTAACCGGAAGGTACAAGTCCTTAGACGACTTCGACGAGAAGGATACTCGCCGCCAGCTCCCACGATTCAGTGCCGAGAACTTTTCTAAGAACCTGGATCTGGTGAGCATTTTTGAGAATCTGGCTGCTCAGAAGGGTTGCACGCCAGCTCAGGTTGTTCTCGGTTGGATCATGGGTCAGGGACCGGACTTCTTCCCTATTCCAGGCACGAAGCAGATTCGATACCTGGAACAGAACTTGGGTGCTGTTGATGTGAAGATATCTCCTGAGGAGGATAGGCATATCAGGGATACTATCATCTCGATGGGTGGTGCCAGTGGTGAGAGGACGGTTGCTATGGCGAATGCTTTCGCGGATACGGCACCCCTGTGACAATTCCCAAGTCTTAGGCGGCTGAGGAGAAAAGGGAAACCGTTGCAACCTATACATTCGGGATTCCCGACAAGGCTGTGAAGCGTACCCCAACTTGGTCCAAATCACAGGCGTTGATCCTAGAATAACCAATCATCATATAGCTAGGTACACTGACTCCAATCTCGGTTCAAAGAAGGAAAAGAAAATTGAAGATCCGAAAATCCACACTTCCCGTAGCCGTGCGCCGTGACAGTCTGTTCCCATCCCGATTCCCGATATCAAAAGCCACGTTATGAGCATGGGTTCGGAATCAAACCTTGGTGATTTTCCGACAGGAGAACAGACTTCCCGGCCATACACGTGGCTATCATCATCCTTGTCGAAAGATCAGACGAGGTAGCATGTCGGATGGTTGAAGGGCTAGCGCTCAAGGATCAGGTTGCAGAGAGTAAACTAGCGATATCTGAAACGCAATGGGCCCCTGCAAAACCATATATGGTCTTCGATGAGGATTCCAAATTGGTTTCTGTCGTTGCCTCGCGCGGTAATCTTTACGTACGTACGACTCACAAGCGACAATTGCTGGTATCTGAAGTGAAATGTGGCTGTGCGTTGCTTCCGTCCCACGGCTTCCAAGCCGATTGACTGCCAGGCGCGAGACAGCTTTCCGTGTCTGACAGGTCAAAATGCGGTACGGTCGCGATCAAAGCCGCATGATGGGTTGGGTCGTGTAACCTTTCCTTGTAAGAGTCCACGCACCTTTGTTTGTGACACCGCCGTCAACGTATCACCTCTCTTCAATTAAGTCGCTGCCATGAGCTCTTACGCACGGCAGCTGGACGGCGACGACCAGATATCGGCACTTGGACAAATCAACGGTCGCGACCTCACTATCATTCCCGTATCAGACTCCGAGACCAGTCATGATATTGAGTAAGGAATATGCCGACGGCTCCTCGATCCCCTTATGCAAGCCATGTGAAGCCCGAGTCCAACCACCAGCCATGTTTTACGACGCGGGACGGCAGGGACAGATATTCTTCCATCTGAGATAGCGCGCGTTCTGGAAGCGCCATTCCGGACGGGGCTGCATTAGGCCAGGAAAGTCTCCGCGATTCTCGTGGTGCGGAAGGATTCAAGCCATCGCGATGGACGGCAGGCTGTGCAGATGATGCAACCTCCGGATTTGATAACAGGGCCATGGATGCTTTCTTCTGTGTGATTTGAATGTATCATCAATCTGCAACAGAAGGCTGGAGGAAAAAGGAGCAGCAGCTGCAGCCGCGGTGCGTGTGAACGGATGAGGAAGTTGTTGGGTTCGAAGGTCAAGCGAGGGTTGACGTCGGAAGTCCTGAACGTTATCCGCGCGAAGCCACATATTACCGAAGGAGTACGCTAGCTTAGGTAGATTGTGGAGATAATCCGGGTTAAATTAATTCCAGGGGGCTCCAGATAAACTTGTTCTTTGGACGTTCTACAAGCCTTCCATGGTCCCACCGTTTCGAAAGAACACAGGGCGCATGCAGCTCCAACAATTGGCCCCCTTGGCGCGCAAGGGTGTTATCTGACCAGGCCAGGCCATGGATGCGGATGCGCACGCCCAACTCCCCAGCACCCTGCAGGTGCAGTCCCACTCCAAATCGCGCAGCTTATGTCTGGATATTGGCCAATATTTGCTGACTATATGCACCACTCTACTGATCTTGTCATCGTAATCTCGAGGATGGTGTTTCGATAATGAAGTCCTGCAGCGCGCGCCCAGCTTGCGTAATACCTAATGCTAAGCTTCGGCTCTAGCATCATATCACATGCAGGACCACAACGTTCGACGAATTGGGGCTCGAGGCCAATGGCTTGATCATCTGCTGCACAGCCAAGGGGCTGCTCACGCAACGACAGCGACGCTGGGAAACAAGGTACGCCCAGCAAGTTTTGGCGGGCGGCCAGCCCAGCGCCAATCAATTCATCATCTGCTCCGGCGACTCGACGAGCATCATACAGTGCAGACGGTTCAAGGTCGTAACGCTGTCAGAACGAGAAGGCTGGTACAGGAAACGAGATTGTTGCCGCATCTCGCAGCGCAACAGCGAGGTCACAGATAGGGCTGTTTCATCTCTGCACGCCTCACACCCGAGTGGATCCCGTCAACCCACAGGGTGGTTATCGATGTCCGTCATCACGGACAACGATCCAGAACGAGGCCTTCCTGCGGTCTTCGATATCTGTTCCCTTTCCCGACCTGAGGGAGATGATCTCCATCACCTCTCAAGCCTCAAACCACGACCGCAGGTTTCGACCGAGTGCGGCTGGAGGCAGGAGCAGAACTGCGAACACTCACTTATCACGCATAGCTGCATCGGAGTGACGTTCTTTTGCAGGGCGAGCCAAATCCAATAAACAAATTACTCAGATCTGCACTCGAGGTGCCTAAATCGGGAACCCTTGGTTTTGAGCTGGGCAGGGGCACTCGATGTGCCCCACACGAAGCTGTCACACACCTTCTGGAAGGCCGCTAGAAGCATTTAGTTCCACGCTAAAATCCTTCGAATCTGCCGCTAGGCATGCATGTCTCATACTAGTGGATCCCCGTCGCCAATCAAAGACATGGGAAACTGGTGTGGAAGCACGGCGCAGCCTTCCATGGGCAATGTTGTGGAGTCGATATGTGATGGTAGCATGTTGACCACCTGTCGCTTGGTGGCCTTACTGGGCCTCACCTTCCATGCTTTCCTTCAATGATTATTGTGATTTGTTAACGAGAGATAGGGGAGAGGAAAGAGGCGCATTCAAGCACGAACGCCAAGAAAAAGAAATCCCGCATCCTGGTCTTGGGAACACTGATGGAAGCGATGCGTGTTCTAGAAAGCGAGGAGCGTGCCATCTGCCTCCCCAGCTCCCCAGCTCTGTAGACGTCCGGCGGCTCTGGGGGCTGGAAGCCTTAAAAACCGATCACTCCCTCTCACTCCCATTCCAATCCATCGATATCCCACCAGCACCTCACGCTTCATCAATGCTCCAAACTGATTTAATTCCAACTATCACACATCCAACTTCAAGAATACCCAAGACACAGCATCCCATCCTAGCAGAATGCCTTCCAAAGCCTCCTCCGCTGGTGCAACCTCCGGCTCATCCAGAGAGTTTGGCTCCCTTTTCATTCCATCACCACTCCATAGTCACATATACCTCTGCACAACAAGCTAATCCTCCACTCAGCTCAAAAACAAGCACCAGCTCCCGCTACAACCCGTACAAACGCCCCTCTCAAAAGCCCTCCAAGCTCACCACCATCCCACTCGACTTCCCCACCTACACCCACACCCCATTCACAGCCATCCCCTCACCCACCACCTTCAACCACGATATCGACACCACTCTCTCCCACCCACCTCCTCATAAACGCAAACGTGTCTCACGACACGACATCAACCTCGATCCGAACTCACACTCCCACTCTCACTCTACCAAAACCTTAACACATAACCCCGAAGCTGTTCATGTCAGCTACCCACTTTCCGTCTTCGATGAAAGCATCATAACCCCAATTCCGATCCCGATTCCGGTCCCGGTATTCAGATATACAAGCGAAGAAGAGAGTCTCGAAGTGCATATCACGCGAATGCGAGCCGTGATCAAGGGATTTGAGAAGGCGTTTTGGCAAATTTGAAGCAACCTAATAGCAAAAACGAGGTACTGTACAACAAAAACAACAACAACAGAGACGAACGGATTAGGCGAGAGATGAAAAGCCGAAGGTGAGTTAACATTAATTGTTTGTTTGTATTCAGGGTGAAGGAGCTTTGACTGATAAGTTGATGTGTAGGGTTATAGAGAGAGCCGAGAGAGGTCGGTGCTTGAGACAGACGGATAACCGTTAGACGCAAGGACGTGATGCAATCTGTGCGATGGAGACAAGACAGATTTGCCAAGATGAGATGACGGGAGATGAGATGTGTCTCGCGGTGTCACGTGCGTGGCTTTGCGATTTTGAAGCGCTAGTCCATGTTAGGACGAGTCAACACCCGCCCTGTTCTTCGTCGTGCGACGTTAGGCTCTGCCACAGGCTCCAAAATCTAACGCCACGACGGCATAAGCCACACATCACTCCGCCAATCACGCGCACCCATTAGTCCTGCAAGATAAACACCTGTAACAAAACCAAATACTGTACAAAACAAGGCAACTTGCTCCCTCACCCCTTTCTACCTTCACAATCAAATCAAATTAAATCAATAAGTGCAAAACCAAAAAAAAAAAAAAATCTCAACACCTCAACAAAAAAATTCTGTTCCGAGATTGATTGATCCTACGACGCAGCAAGCAAGGAAGGAATTTTTTTTTTTCTCTCGCACCTGATCCTGATCCTGATTCTTGATCTGCCTTACCGGTACAGTACGCGAGGCTGACTTTCACTCCTCCCACCCAACCCAGCCAACCGCCCATCAGCAGCCACATCGTCGGAATCTGGGAAAGCCTTCGTACCTACCTGCCAGATCCCCTCCTCTCGCTTTCTCTTTCTCCATTCTTTAACCGCCGTCGTTCTACGGAGGTAATCCCCTGTCCTGTCCTGTCTTGTCCTGTCTGTTCCTTGCATTACATACCTACACTACATACTGTACTTACGCTCCGTACTTCTATCTCGCTCCGTTCCCCGCTCCGATTTCCGATTTCCAGTTTCCAGTTTCCGTTCGTCGTTTCTTAGCCAAAATTAAATCGAATAATAATATTCAAAATCAGAATTGGAAAATAGAAAGGAAAATATTTAGGTAGAGGTCGAGGAATTTCCGTGTCCGGCCGCACCAGCACCCGCACCGTCGCCCGCACCGTACCCCAACCCAGCCCAGCCCAGCCCAACTTAACACCAGAGAAAACGCAAGGCTGCCAGGCAGGCTTGACCGCTAAACCCACCCCAGGCGAGCCGAAACGGAACGAAACGGAACGGATTAAAGTGAAGTGAAGTGAAGGGAACCATCTGAGCTGAACAACCTGAACTAGATTCCTGATTCCTAATCCTAAGTCCTGATTTAGGGTTTGGGAGTTCGGTATTAGGTATTAGATATAGCGTCGCATACCTATTTCCGTATCTTCATCCGCGTTGCGTTTGTCAGAAGGGAGGAAACGGGATTATTGATTTGAATTGATTCGATTTGCGAGTCTAGTCACGACTTACTTGGCGTTGCTAACTTTAAGTACCTACATACCTCGGTTTGAGAGAGTGGAGGTAAGGTAACAGGGGATTTGAAATCATGATTCCTCGTTTCGTTTATTCGGTCGTATACATACATACATATCCGTTACTCGTTGCGGAGATTGGGGATTGGAGTTACTGAGATGGAGACGGGAATAGGCGTCGTGCATACAGTACAATGCGGTGAGATGAAGTGAGGTGAATTGGTTCAGTCAGGCCCCGGATAGGGCTGATTTGACCTGATTCGACTCGGGAATTTTCACAGCCGAAGAAAGAGCTTACGAGTAAGATACGAGATACGTTTTCTTTTCTGGAACGGCAGCCGTCTTCTCAGCGCAGCGGGCGGCTTTGGCTTCGCAACGTTGCAGCTAGCCTGAGGTGAGGTTAGGTCTAGGTTTAGGTTAGGAATAATAGAGACGCGGCAGGTCGAGACGAGATGTTGGCGCTTGGTCAGATGTTTGTTTTTTTTGCGTCGTCGTCGTCCGATATAGAAGTGGTGGACAGGCTGAAAGAGGTGGTGGATGGTGGAGGAAACATTACGAGTTAGAGCCTCTCTTACCTCATCAGAGAGGTCTTGCTGGATGTATTTCGGGAGCTGTTGGCGTAAATTTCTTGACTCATTGTTCAGATGCCACGTCGTCTGGTGTGCCTCTTGCGTCGCGGCTTACGGCGTCTTGGTACTGTATTGATTATGATAATCGGCATCTCGATCGCGCGCGATTTGAATATGGTGAGCGGAAGAGGAGATCGTGAGTGAGCGCGGTGGAAGAAGGATCAGTATTATTTCCGTCTGAGAAGATGAGATGAAATAACCTTTAAGGTACCTAGAAACGGAGCGGAGAACACAACGACACCGTGCCCGCGCCCGCGCCCTTGTAGCCGTGCGAAAGTCCGACCGAGTGAGGCTCGGCGGAAATGTCTTGCCGTGGGTCGAGATCCAGGACTTGTTTGTTGGGTGTTTGCAGGGCACGGTCTGAAGACTTGGTCGATTGCGTATGCTCAGCCACACGTTCGCGATGCAATCTTAAAACCTGCACGTTTTTCATCCAATGATGCTGCTGAGCAGCCATTTCGGCGATGCGACTGGCACCAGCTTATCGTTATCTGGTGGGATGCCACGCCACAGAGCAGAGTTTTCACGACGCACCACATACCCCACACTCACTGAGGCATCCGAAAAGCCCTTTGCGACGATCTGGCACCGGAATTAGTCTTGGGAGTCGGAGTCAAGGCCTTCTGTATCGTCCTGCTTGGCATCAGCTGAAGCTGCATCCCAGCAGCGTCTTTCAAATACGCTGTGTTACCAAGATAGATTCGTCATCCGATAGTGCCGAATCCCCAACGCTGCATCTCGATATTCTGCCTCGAGCAATGAGGTTTCACGCTTCCTGTCTGATTATCTCATCCGATGCGATGGAGGAGTGATGACTGACCGACCCAACCGCGACCGAGGGACTGTGGCAGGTAAGCCGTGACCGAAGTCCGAATTAGTCAGGGAAGAATTAAGGTTCTTGAACATCATGCCCTTTTGGGCATCCTTACACCGGCGGCGGTGGTGCAACGGTAGTCATCCGGATGGCGAGGTCGACGTTGTGATTGGGAACCAACCGATGCATCTGTTTCCCTGCTGCCCTGTCCTGTCCCCGTCGCTCCACGGTTCCCGCTACTACCGAAGCTTAGTGACCGGCCAGTGATCCCTGTCTGCCCCCAGCCCATGCCCCCGGTCTGGCTTCCTGCAGAATGTCCCCCCTGACCGCCGTCCTGGCATTCCCGCTTTCTTCGACATGGCCAATCAGCGGGGCAACACTCACGTCAGAACTCTAGGCCTGGGGGAGCGAAACTGCCTGCTCGAGACTCCCCCAACGTAGGTGATACGAAGGCGAGATCCATAAGAGAGACCACCTCCCCATCTTCCAAATTAAAGACTTTTTGAGATCAGTATCCACCCAAAAACTTCATGAACTACCATACTGTCGCATTCAAGCCCATATTGCATCACGTGCAAGTACGTCACGAGGCGTGCTTATACATAGGTATACCACTTTACCTGAAAGATGTCCTTCTCAGGCTTCTCAACACGTGCCCACCAAGGCTCTGTTCAAAGGTACCTTTTCCGAACTTCTTCTGGTTTGGAGGCATGGCTAACATAGAGGCATAGTCTTTCACCATCCTCTTCAACCAGATCCACCTCTTCCTCGAACGATCAGCAGACCTTCTCCTCCCAACGCATCGCTACATACCTCAAAGATCCCATCGGAGCACAACCTCCATGCCGAATGCATCATGTCGTAGAAGATAAAGGCGATCCATCTGCCGCCCGTCGAGCACAAGCAGAGCTAGATGAGCTCGAGGCCATGATGGCTCGGTATGCGACATGAAGGAGGGGTATAGTAGGATGAGACTATACTGCATTACATCAAGAGAAATGAACGAAGATCATTATAGACTTGAAGAAGTGAAGACATTCCATGCTTTTTGTCTTACTCTTGCTAACTCTATAACAGTTCGACCACCTCGAAGGACTCGTCTCCACTACAGTCGCGATCAAAGTTGATATCATGTCATTGAATCGTATCACTATAGGAACTTTACGTGTCCTCAGCGTGGACCATATAAGAATGTTTATGGAGGTCACCTAGTAGAGCTAGGATCGCCCAGCACATCATCCATGTCGACCGCTCTAAAACCTCCATGATCATCTCCTCCGATGACTGGGTTCCGTCGTTGCATTGACTACAACACAAGACGTCCTAGCCCCCTCGAAACAGTCTGGACAAAAGTATGGACGGAAGTTGCACGCCAATGGTACCCCAAAGCTTCCAACAAAGAGCCAAACACTGGGAGGCTCTATCATCACTTGGCGATTCTGGCCAGACCTAACGCGGTATAGCAGCTGTTTTACTGTTCGAAAACTCTTTCCGTAGTTGAGGAAGCTGCGTCTGCTCGAGAACCGATACTCACACTCTTCAACCCAGGACTTGATGTTGATCGTGTTCATGGACAATAAGACTTCAGAGATATCTTCGGTGGAAGCTCATGATCAGCCATTCAAAAAGGAGATATCTTGAAGGGAGGACGTCGCACTCTTTCATGACACGAGCGTTGTGGCACGAAATGGAATCATGTCACCCACTCAGCCTCATGTAACCTGAGTCGGCAGTAACACCGCTGCAATGAGCTCTTCATGCAAGGCTGCACAACATCTATCCCCTTTTCACTCATTCGTCACCTTCATCGCTTAGTGATAGAGATATCTAGATCAACTAGGAAACAAGGCGATGATAGCAAAGGTCGAGATGAGCAGGCCTCGGAATAGAATGAGGTGTCAGTTGACAGATGTTGTCGCTAGGAGAAGTGAGCGCGAACTGTACAGTACTCAATACGCAGACAAGAATAGAAAACAAACTACCCCATTCTCTCACCTATCTCCGTCTCTTTCATCATTCACACCCCTAAAACATGTATCACTTGATCCCTTCCTTCTCGCCAAGAAATTCGAAAACAAAATCCAAACCACTTACTCTCCCACCTCCAAGAAGCGACGCCTTACAATCGCAATACTAGCAAAGCTTCCTCAATCATTACGACTAATACATCACAAACATCTTCTTCCAGTCAACTAAGACCCTTCTAGCAGACCTTAGGTAGGTACCAACAAGGTGTCGCGTGTACATACTTTCTGGCTCCAGCACTGGCGGCAAGCCATCTGCATGCGCAGCTACCCAGTCAGCTGCAGAGCGCGGATACAGCACGCTAAGATCACAGTACGTACGGCAAGGCCGCACCCACCCACTCCACAATCACTGTCGCCGTGAGTCTCGGCAGGCATAAGTCCTGCGCGCTGACTCCGGGAAGCCGATGGTCGTTGTGTAACCCGTCAGCTTAGGGTTTATGGGTTCCGATACGGGGGATCGGGCTCGAAGTGGGAATATCGTGCGTGATGGAGTATTGGATTGGCAAGATGGGGGTGGATTGATTGTTGGGGGGTAGGTTCAGGGAAGGAGTCCTGTCCAAAATGCTTGGTTGGTATGACGGTTTTCGCGGGAGATCGATCGCAGTTTTGATCCAGGATTGGATTCCTGATGCAGGTTGTAGTTTCCTGTGAGATAGTCCGTAAATCAGGAGTGAGCTTTGGCGTAGATTGAACTTGTGAGAATATAACTCGATCAAGCAGGAGAAGCTTAGGCGTGGAGATTATGCCTCAATATCGTAACTACTGTGCCCAATCATCATGACAACGAAGGCTGGAGTCTCGATCGCCTCACTTATTTATGGTTGTTTCCGTGGTCCGGAAATCTTGCGCCTCGTCGGTATCTGTGGGGGTTGCATACGGAGTAAGGTTACGCATCGCCATCAAAAGCTTTGCACCTCACCTCTGCTCTGGTCAGCATCACTTTCCCGGGAACTTTGCCCCGCCCTCTCAAGCCCTGGCGTGTGAGGCATCAGACGCGTCTTCTAGAAAGACGCGAGAAGCGAACTGGCGGTCAGCGGCCTGGCGATGCCACTCCACTGCATCGGCGACGGTGCACGATTCCCATGGCTTGCAGTTCTGCAGTGTCGTCGGGATTCGGCAGCTAGAAGATGACAGTGGCCAAATGCAGGGCTGACGTTAATACCCCACGTTCCAGAAATCCCGCAAGGCTCGTACCCCACGAGGCTTCTTGGAGGCGAGAGCTGAGCACGCCAGCATGTGCCCGATGCGAACTTACGATTGACCCCGTTGTCCGTGCGCGATGGTTTTTGACCGTCTTTTTCTATCGTCGATCAGTCGTAAAATCTCCGATCAAAATTCTGGTTTACCGCAAAGGCGGTATGCATCTCTCTCCCCTTTTGAAGGGCGGGGAACATCTGAACACAAGGCGTTTCCGGAATGGACTTAGTGAGGGGTCAGCTGCAGATGCACGGGCGTACTGAACGCTCTGCCCTTTCGGCCGGAGGGAGGGAGTTGAGTTAAGCTTAACTCCTGTGGGTCGAAGATCGAGAGTTAGAGAGGCGGGGCGTCATCTGTTCGAAACTCGGTCAGTAATACATGGGATTTCTAATGTCTGGTGATTACTAATGAACAGTGCAGGCGCCGTCACGTTCAGAGTTCAAAGGACATACCACTGCATGTAGGTCCTATGTCTGAAGCCATGTTTTATGCCAATTAATATTGCGTGCTGGATAGTGGAATCTTCAAACCGTTGCGGGAATCACAATCTCTCCAACACTCGATCCGTATCCCCTCGATAGGCTGTACGGTTTGCAACTATCTGTTAGAACATCGCAAGAGTTGGATATCGTGAACACCTTTATGCCATGCAGCATGCCACCTCCGTAAAGCTGCGAGGTCTCTGAACCAAATTGGACAACTTCTTTGCAGCCCTCTTCAAGTTTATCTTGACGTATTGTGCTCGACCCTGGCTTTCTCTTCCCCTCGCCGCGTCTTTTGCGATTTGCCACAAGTTCCGAGTGCTCTTACCAATCATGTCGATAGCTATGTCATGCTTTACGAGAGCCATGCAAATATTTTGTCGATGTCCTTCAGAACAACTTCTCTCTTTTTCTCCGAACCGTTTCCGATAGTTTGGCATGTTTGAAATTTCTCATCTTTCATTAGCCTCATTCCTAGCCACCAAATATGATACATATCATTTGAATAAAAATGATTCTTGAAGCAGAAGGGAAGACGCAAAAACCTTTGGGTGAGAGCACTAGAGCAAAAACATGACAAAAACGTTTTCACTATGCTCGAAAACTCTGCTACTCGTAGTGCTTCCACGTGCCAGCGATTAGCATAGGTAATTCCACCGTGCAATAATTGGTAATATTGAGAGGCTTGTTGAGAATTTATCTGAAGATCGTGGTTCATGTGGCGCATGAGTGAGTCAGCAGTACTTCTAGTCGGCCCCAGCCCTTCTTCAGGGCCTGATGCACCCTCTCCGAAGAACGAGAGACTGCATGCAGATAGTTATTTTTGCATGGCTATCACACCGATCAAGCACTGATTGGCGCGAGACATCAACAGATCTGGACAACCAGAGTGATGACTTTGCTAGACGGCAAGTCTCGATAAGACTTTCAGGGGTTTTATCCGTGGGAGAGGGTCGGGCGATATGATCGCTGCGCCCGCTCGCCGCTTGATGACAGCTGATCTACAAACGGCGATTGACCAATTGGCGGAGGCCAAGCTACGACCTCGATGTGCTGGCAGACTGAGGCGGCGACGTGTGCTCCGTTGAGTTCATGTTCATGCATGAATTCGTGGCCACGGCCTAGCGCACTTTCTGCACGAGTGGACTGCACCCCTGCGATACCCGGGGATGGGCACGCCAAAATGCCCCCCACATATCATCCATTGTTTGGATTATTCGATGTCGCAGAGGCCTCCTGCATCACGGCCTGTAGCTCACTCACTTCCTGATGGCCAAAGGATTCCTTTACCAACTGTGCAGCTTCAAGGGGAGGTTCTCAACGAGGGCGACCACCAGCAGAGCGGCTGCAGGAGAAAGCCGAAGGACGGAGAGGGTTGCCTGAAGGCCTACCCATCTAAGCCTGCTTTCGGGTTTGCTTGGGTTGGTATCTCGACAAGTAACCACACGCAGCGAGCGGTATGGACTAGTACCCATTTCCCACATTTTTGCTACTTTCCTCGATCGAGTAGTTCGCAGTGAGCTGCAAGTGCAGGAAGGGACAAGGGTATATGATCTCACTAAGACCCGGTGTCTCGGTCCATAAAACACCTCGCCCCTCTCTCCTCCTCTTCAAGTTCTCTCGGGAAGTGTGGTCTGTTTTGGATAGCCATTTTGTCCTTTACCAGCCTTGTTTCGATTCCTAAAGCGTGATATATATCATTATCGAGTCGTGCGAAATCTTCTTTGAAATTGTCGTTCCACCGCCCTCCAACCACAACCTTGAAACGTTCTATCCAGACTCCAACTAAAGAGTAGGTGCCTCAAGAGTCCCCAACCTTTTCAACTTGAGACTGGAACATGAGACCTACTGACAGCTTTCAGTACGATGGCCTCACCAAAGCCAAACTCTGCCTCTGGCGCCATCCTCAAAAGCCACGGCACCATCGAGCGACAGAAGCTCTCTATCGAACGTATCGCCGAGTACCTTGCAGATTCCGTGCCTCCCCAGACTCTATATCATCATCATCCATCTGCCACTCAGATGACTTCGCAGACTCGAATCAAAGATATGAAGAGGTGTCTGAACGAATTCGAGAACAAGATGAAGGCGCACGGAGGGTTTTCGCTCTAAGCAACTACCTCCTCCACCTGTAGGTAAGAATGACGCCATGTTGACCTATGTTGCAGTATGTCGACAGGATGATGCAGTGCTCTAAATAGTATTCCCGTATACTACGATACGCCCCACTTCGTAATATAATACGGGTTTTTCTATACGGCAGTGAGATCCGTACGCCCTCTGAAAATACGGTATAATATACGTATATATAAGTTACTACTACCTATATACGAATATACGGGTCACATAACTAGTGGAGGGGTAAGAGGGGTAAAATAGGGGGGTTAGAAGAGCTTAACCACCTTTTTTTTAACGTCGATAAAAGCTTAAAACTATAATAATAGCATTATTAAATAATTTTTAACGGTATATTCGTGTACTTAAACGTACGATATAAATTTAAATAGGATTTCTAAGGAAGTAAATAGTTTATTTAAAAAAAAATAAGGAAATACTTATACTTGAACTATTTATATTAATATCGATATTATTAATATTAATTTTAAAATCCTTTTTACTTATTTTATATAATAGTAATTCCTAATTTAATATTTAATATATTAATTATAGAAATAAAAGTATTTATAAATTATTTTACTAATATACTTAATATTAGTTTTAGACCGATTTATAAAGGATTTATATAGAAATTTACTTATTTTTAAAGCTTATTATATTTACTATAAAAATGAAGAGATTCGTACTCGTATTTTATTTATTTATAAAATTATTAATATTGCTAACTATATTAAACGAGCGATTTATATAAAGATTTATATAGAATTATAACGTAGTTTATAATTTATATTATTTAATAGTAGAAATAAAAATATTCGTTTAAAAGTAAGGGAATTTAATTAAATTTAAAAGAATATTATTATAATATTTTAAAGAAAAAAATTATTAGTAATTTATTAGTAAAAATAATTATACTAATATTATAAGAATATATTAGTAAAAACTTACAATATAAGAAAGCTATTTTTATTATAAAAAATATTATTATTACTACTATTATTATCGTATTTTTAAAGCTTTTAATAATTATATACTTTCTTTTTTCACTTTTAAAATAAACTTTTAATTTTTTTAAAAATCGGTTTTATTCGATGCTTTTATTATCTTTAATAATATTATATTTATTAACGATTTAATAAAGTATTTCTATAAGCTTTAAAATCGATAAAGCGATAAAAAGAATTTTATATAAAAGGAATTATTCTTATCTTTAAAGCGAAAGCGAATCTCGTATATTTAAAGCTATATACTTAATTTTAATCTTTAAATTATATATACTAATTTTAAAAGTAATATCGAATAATATTACTAATATTATTCTCGTCGATATTATAAATTTAAAAATATTAGAATTATTATTTTTTATTTATATATATTATATAGTATTATTAGTAAATTATTATATATAAAAAAGAAAGTTCGTGTTTATAATATAATTAAAAAAGTAATAGCTTTTATAACTTTAAATAAAGTTTAAAAACGTTATTATTTAAAGCTAGAAATTAAATTAAAAAATAAATTTAAATATATTAAAATCGATTTTAATATTTTAAAGTTTTTATTTATTCGTTTTTTAGCTTAAGAAAGCACTTTTATAATATTTTATAAGTTCGATAAAATAAAAGCATTATTAACTTATTTAAATAATAATATAAAAGTTTAAATACTTTTTACTATTATTATAATTAAATAAATTAAATATATAAAGAATTACTATTAATAATATAAAATTAAGAACTTTAAGAACGCTATTAGTAAGATTTATATTATAATTAATAATACTATTTTTAAAAACTACTTTGCTTTAATTATTCAAATAATTATATACGTAAATCGAATTAATAAACTTTATATGAATATAATCGCTTTTAAAGAAATTTAAAACTCTTATATTTTTAAGAAGTTTATTATCGAGATTTTTAAAGTTTTATTAAAGTATAAATTTATTCTTAATTCTTTGAAATTAATAATTTTTAATAAAAAAGAAAAAAAAGTAATAAAGATAAATAAATTAAAATATTTTATAATAAATAATACTTAAATTAATAATATAATATTAAAAAAGCTTTCGTTTTATAAATTATATTTCTTATATTTAATTAATTCACTTTGCTTTTTTTAACTTTTAATTAATAGAAAGTAAGTATACTAATTTTCGCTTTTTTAATTTTATAGTTTTTTTTAATCGATATAAAATAAATTAGAAGCTTATTTATTATCGAATTTATTATTAAAGCTATATTTTAAATTTTATAATTTATTTTTTTATATTTAATATTAAAAAAGAAGCTTTTAATAAAAATAATAACGTTAATTCGATTAAAAAATAAAGCTAGAATATTAGTAAAGATTTAGTTTTTACGATAAAGCTTATAATTATATTATTAAATTAAAATTATTATTATAACGATTATAGAACTTTAAGAAATTATTTAATAATAAAAATATATCGAAAAATAATAATATAAAATAAACCTTTATAAAGAAGCTATTAAGTTTTATTCTTTTTCTTAAAATTTATTTAATAATTATTAAGTTTTATAGTAAATATTCCGATATAATTACTTAATAAAATTAATTTATAAAGAATAATTAAATCGCTTTTAAAAGTTTTTACTTTTTTTTACTTATTTTTTATAACGTTATTCTTTTTTAAAAAAGCAATAATACTATTTTTAATCGAGTTCTATTTATAATAAAGTTTATTTTAATATACTTTAAGAATAGTAAAGATATTTATAAAGAACGAGTAAAGTAAATTATATAATTATATTTAAGAATATTTAAAATAATTCTAGAAAAGAAGGCGGATTACGCTAAGCTAATATATAAGAGCGTAAAAGCTTTAAATAGTGCTAGTACTCGCTAAGAGCCCTAAATAGTACTAGTACTCGCTAAGAGTAGATTACGTACTTAGCTCCTAGTTTATAATCGTTATAATACCCCCCTCTTTAAAATTCTAAATTATTTAATTATAAACTCTTTTTTAATTTTATAAAATTTTAATTCCTTAAATTCTTCTTAATTATTCTTCTTTATATTTATTATTCTTTAAAATTAAAATATATAAAGTAAAAATAATAAAATTTTTTTATAATATTTTATATATTTTTAAATACTTTAATATTATACTATATATTATTTAAAAACTAATTTTTTTATTTTACCTAATATTATAACTTATTATAATAAAAGTAGAAGTTTAAATTTTTAATTATTTTATATTCGTTTTCATTATTAATTATTATAAATTTAAAGAATTTAAGAATTTATTTAAATAAAAAGTTATTCGAATTTAAATATAATAAATTAAAATAAAATATATTATAAATCTTTATATTAAGAATCCTTACTTTATAAAAAGTATAGTTTATT